>JAQJVK010000005.1:31196808-31666808 GCA_035578135.1 Flexamia atlantica | reverse complement strand
TAAATGCTTTGAGTACTGCACATTTAACATGGGCGTTATATGGTAAAACAATGATTTTTGTTTATTACTGAAAAACTACCAAAGATAGAGGGGGAGTATAAATGGAAAAATTGTAGGTTTTTGCAAGACCTTTAAAATGATATACTATTTAACATATGTTGCCATTTAAAATTTTTGATTTTCAATGCTACCAACATTTAAAAAAAAATGAAATTTTTTAAAAAATATTTATTTTCTTTTAATGTTGGCATGTTGCATATCAAATTAAAGCTGAGTTAACAAGGATTAAGAATTTTCAAACAGAACGAAAAAACCTTCAGTAGTTCTCAAGATACAGGGTATTCTGTAAATACCAATATTTTTCACAAAAATGGCCGCCATTGTGAAAATAATAAAGATAATTGAGTTCTGTTTTCACCAAATTGTTTATCTCGCTTAGAGCTTTAAAATGATGTATAATATGACATATGTTTATATTTAAAATTTCCGAGATTCGAACCCATGCCCCCGGTTTTTGGAACACCCTGTATTTTAAAAAGATTAAAAATATTTTTACGTTGTTCCTTAGGTATGATTTCGTGGGGAAATGTTTTGTTTCGTCTTTGTATGTTAAGTCGTTTGTCTATAATCTGTTGTGGACGGCTTAGAAGATTCACCCTGTATAATTAATACGCCAACACGAAATTTGTCTTATGAACTCCTCCGTTATTTCTTAACCGATTTTGATCATTGACGGCTCATTGGAAAGAGCGTGTCGCGTAGATTTGCAAACTGGCCTTACATTTTTGAAAAAGTCCCTTGGGCTCTGCCCCATTGGCTTTTAAAGTTCCCATGTTATCCTTATGAAGAACATAATTGTTTACATTTTGATCAGCTGGATTAATTGCTGTTATTTTTTAATTTGTGTAAACATAACCCTCAAGACGGATCGTGTTAGCATGATTGTGTTTTAAATTTGTGCCATTTGAATTATCGCTCTGCTAGAGTAGCGCACGATTCCGTGCGCTCGGATCCACTAGTAGGTAGATTAATTCTCTAAGCGATTTTTTAAAATAAAAATTGTGAGAGTTTGAGAGCTCGCAGGATGACGGGAGATGGCTCAAATGAAAGGCCTCGGCTCCAGGGGGTCGAGAAAAATAGCAGATTATGTCCAAATATACCAGAAAATGCGAAATAACGAAAAATATCAACCGTTAAAAATGCATTGGGATTGAAAAACGTCTGCTTTGTTTACATTAAACATGTGGTGCTAATGCTTGATTCAAAGCCATATGGAATGTACTATGAAAAAAAATATTTAAAATATATAATAATCTAACAGTCTAAAATGCCCAGATTTCTGTCTGTCGGTCTGTTTGTGATTTTTTAAAATTATTTTACATCTTAGGCATTTTAAAAAATAGAAATTTCAAAATTGGTATAAATGAGCAGAGAACTATACTACTGGAACGCGCGCTGCCCATAAGCCGCATGTTTTAGTTTCCGGGCGCATGCAGCCATAGAGTAATAATAATAACTTCGTTCATGCAGCGGTGTGTTTCGATTGCATGCAGGGCCGCGCGGGCACTAAAGCAGGGCACGAAGTTGGCGCGTACATCGTGGATATGCTAGTTTGACTTCCCGCCTTCTCGCCTTAACTCGAAGTTTAGGTATACCACTTAGCACTGAGATAAAAGGTTGAAATTTTGCATGTGAGGAGTCCTTTTAGTTTTGAACGGTGATAGTATCAATTATATTTCAAAAATAATTTTTTGTCTAATTTAAAACATTAGTAAAAGTCAGAAGTTTTTATTCAACTTTAAAACGTGACACGAAAAAAGTAGTCTGCTGCTACTTACTTTTTGCATTTAGTAGTATAGTTCTTTGCAAATGAGTTTGAATATCTCAAGCCGTTTCAATATTTTGGCCATTTAAAATCTATAATTCCAAATTTAATATAATATAAATTATCTGTAATTTGTCAGTTTATTCGTTTATTCAAGTTTATAATTTAAATAAACCATCGAAGTTGGGCCTAATATTTTATGATACGAATAATACCAATGACCTTTTGTGTTTTGAATGAATATCATTAGTGAAGGAACTGACCAGTTGTCTTCTGCTGGATGCAAGGCAGGAGTTCACGATCGTCAAACAATGGAGAGTTTGGCTTGCCCAAATATTGGGCGAACTATTTGCCGCATGAGGCTTTATGAGAATGACAAAAAACGAGTACATCGTACCATAGATAAAGGGATCCCTTTTATGATCGTACCAGTTCAATCACCACATTCGTATTGGCCTAGATTCACCCTTCGATACTGAGCTTTCCATTAGTGACCTCCCACCATACATTCGAGCGTACGGAATAGACGTTAATATGACGAATTATGCACTACAAAGACCTACGATGAGGCATTCCAGTATTTAATACAGGATTTCAAGAGAAGAGGCTACAAACACCTTGTGTGCTCGCCAATGGGCTGCGTAAGAGATAGGATTCCTCTCACACATTTTTCAACAAGAATTCTCTCCTTAGTTGAAAGCACAAACGCCTCTGTTGAAATTGTTATACAAAATGAAGACTCTTACAGAGTTTTAAGAAACGGCACGCCTTACAATGAGTTCCTAGGAAAGATGAAGCAGCTTTTTGCATTGAAAGACTCAGAGGACACAACTGGGACTGCGGCAGAGCAGAAACTACAACATGACGATAATCCACAAGCAGATGAAACCCTGCAAACCCATCACACTGTTGGCTCAACAGCAACACCGAATGTGGCAAGTCCAAGAAATAGTGTTGTGAATGTGAAAGAGCAGAGTAAAAGTGTAATAAGTGATCAAAGGGTGTGCAGTGAATCTTCCTCTGATTGTATGACAGGGTCACCTGTTCAAAATATTGTTGAAATTTTGACTCTTGTAGAAACACAGAATGTTGTAAATAGTAAATCTGACTGTAATAGTTTTTTAAGGCAGGTGATACAACCAGTAGGGATAGTTTAAGTTTTAATATAGATAAAAATTGTCAGGTCTTATATCTTAACATTCAAGGCGTTCAATACGGAAAAATTTTGTCGTTAGAGAGTTTTTTAATTGGTTTTAGTAATTTATTATTCATTTGCTTGTCTGAACATAGGTTGAAACTAGAGGAAACAGATATTGCTTGTCCAAGAGGTTTTTACTGTGCATCTAGCTATTGCCGAGATGATCACATAAGAGGGGGCTCTCTAATATTTGCTCGAAATGACATAATAAAAAATACCCCCGTTGCAGCAGACCTGCATACTCAGCGAATTTCAAATGCGAAACAACGTATTTCAATCCAGCATAGCGAGATTGGACATGTTTTGGAAGCTCCATAAGAATAACATGGGGAATGACTATGCAGGTCTGCTGCTACAGGTATATTAAAACTGGATGGTTTTAATTCAATATTTAGTAGATCTGAACTAACAGAAGCTATTTACCAAGTTTTATCAAGATATGTTGAGAAATAACCGAGATATAGAATTTTACTTATTCCCCATAAGGTTAACATTGGGACAACGTACTGTGTTTACCACTTTCAGTATCTCGGTAACCAATGGACATAGAGCAATGATTCAAAATACTAAATTGTTTGTTTTTTTGAGCTGAATTCAATGGTGCTAACCAAAATTCGATAAAATTTATTTTTCTATGTAAAAAACTCAAAAAACCCATTTTTGGGGGGGTTTATCCCCCTTTACTCCCCCTTCCGGTGGTCCGATCGGGCTGGTTCACGAACTCGTCCGAATAATTACTACTTTACACGCCTGTGCCAAATTTCATTCCGATCGGACCATTTTTGCGAGCGCTATCGTGCTTACAGACACATATATATATAGATATATATATAGATATATATATATATATATCTAGAAATTTGAACGAATGGTGTTTTTTGCTTCTGGGGGCCCCAAAACGAAAAGTTATCATGGTTTCGGGCTTAGGTCTTACCATGAGACCTACAGTAATAGCTTCCTCCCTATAGGGGAAATTCGCTAAAACGGAAACTAACGTTTACGGAAACTAGACGTAAATGTTTTTTGTAAAGAGTTGCATTTTGAGTTGACAGCCATAATTAATGATGATTTTAAAGTTATAGTAGCATCACTCTATCACTCAACATCTGGAAACTCTGATGAGTTTTTGTCTTCTCTAGAGGAATTTTTAAATTTCTTAACTCCCTGGTCAAAGTACACAATTGTGATCGGAGGTGATTTGAATGCAAATTTTGATATCACGACAAATAAAACCACTGTAAAACAGTTTTTAAATGTTCTTAGGCAGTTTGATTTTTATTGTTTAAATAACTCCCCTACTAGAGGTGAAAACTGCTTAGATAATGTTTTTGTAAATTCTCAACTTAGTTATAAAACAACAAGCAATATTTTTAAATATCCATTTTCAGACCATGATGGACTGCTTGTAAATTTTCCTTTGAGGCATAAGAAAACAAACTCGTTATCTTTAATGGATAGACAGAATTCAAATGGTTCTCAGGATGTTGAGTTGTCAGAGAGAGAGAGCATAAACTGTATCAGTAATTCTATTCAAATATACCTACCTAAATCAGCCATTGATGACTTGGAAAGAAGTCTACTATCATTTAATTGGGACACTCTATTTAATCATGAGAAATCACTTAACGCTCAGGATTTTTTCAAGTCTTTAATTGGGATCATACGTAACAAGTAGAATATTTTTCAACCATAAAAAGGCATTGTAATAAAATTAAAAAGAAACAAAATTGCAATACTTGGTATTCGAGGGATCTGGCCCCTATGAAAGAAAGACTTCTGTTCATGCATACGCTGGTAAAAAACTCTGAGAGTGACAGACTAAAAGAAGAATATTCTAAATTAAAATCGTGTTATAAAAAGAATCTTAAGGATGCTAAGTTAGCCTACAACGTAACTGAAATAGAAAACAGTAAAAATAAATGCAAGACTGCCTGGCAAATTATAAAAGATGAATCTTGCAAACCCTTGTCTCAAACTATTAACATAACTCCAGACTGCTTTAACCAATACTTTATTGACTCAGTAAATAACATAAAAGATAGTATTAAAAAGCCTAGTGTTGACAGCATGGCCTTGCTAGAAAAAAATCCAATTACAAAAAGTAATTTCATTTTTAGAAATGTCAAAGTTAATGAAGTTATCGCAGCCACAAAAAAACTTAAAAATTCAGATAGTATTGATATTTTTCAATTATCTAACAACATCTTCAAACGTATCTACCACACATTTTTAGAACCATTGACTTTATCTATAAATAAATGCTTAACTGAAGGATATTTCCCGGATGAATTGAAGCTGTCCCGAATTTGCCCCGTGTATAAGAAGGGTCCACGGAATTTGCCTGAAAGTTATCGTCCTATTTCAATCATACCTGTTTTTTCTAAGATTATCGAAATCATAGTTCATGACCAACTAGTTTTTTTATCTTGAAAGTAACGATTATTTAAATATGTCACAGTTTGGTTTTAGAAAGGGTAAAAGCACCATTGATGCTATAGATGCACTAATTAGAGAGATTCTTAATAATTTTGAGAACAGAGCCTTTGCTCAGGCCACTTTTTGTGACCTGAGTAAGGCCTTCGATTGCGTCAATCACGATGAACTAATCTTAAAGCTACACTATTATGGTGTCAGTGGAAATACATCAAACTTTTTCAAGTCCTATTTAACAAATCGTAGGCAAAAAGTTTTTGTGAATGGAAATTGGTCCAATGAAATTGAAGTTTTAACTGGCGTGCCCCAGGGATCAGTCTTGGGCCCTCTTCTGTTTTTAATACAGATAAATGATCTTCCTAGCTCTGTTAAAGCAAAGTCTTTTCTATATGCAGATGACACTACTTTTCTAAATTCCAACACTGATTTTCAATTACTGCTAGATCTTGCTAAAGAAACAGTCGAAGAAGCTTCTAATTGGTTCAGAGCAAATGGCTTTTTATTAAATGAAAATAAAACACAAAACATTTTGTTTACCCTAACCCTAAGACAAACCCCACTAGATGAGCCATCAATAAATTTCTGCACTACTGTTAAATTTCTTGGCATTTTTCTCGATAGTGAACTGACATGGAATTCCCATATTGAATTTTTGTCAAAGAAGCTGAGTAGGGTAATTTTCTTACTTAGGCGTATCTTGTGTTGTGTGCCTGAAAACTATATTCGATCCGTTTATTTTGCCTTCTTTCAATCTATAATTAAATATGGTCTTCTTGTTTGGGGGAATTGTAGTAAAATTACAGATATTCTTATTCTTCAAAAGAAGGCAGTCAGAGTAATGGCAAAGGCTGATCCCTTGGAGCACTGTAAGCCTTTATTTATCAACCTGAGACTACAAACAGTAATAAACATATACATTTTTGATTCGGTCTCTTTTGCGCTTAAAAACATTCAGTCATTAAATCTAAACAGTGATTTCCACCTATACAACACCAGAAACAAAAATAAAATAGCTATAGAACATTGCAGATTGACTAAAACTGTTAAAAGCCACATCATTACATCTCAAAAAATCTACAATAAATTATTTAATTTAATAAATAAATATCCATTAAATATCTTTCTAAAAAAGTTTTATTATTGGCTTTTAAAAAATCCTTTTTTTGCCCTCTCGGAGTTTTTTGACCTTAAAGACATCAGTTTTTAGATTCTGAGACTACTGATTAATTTTAGCAGGCAAAAGTAACCTAAGTCTGGTTAATAAGTATTAACCAGACTTAGGTTAATACTTATTGGTACCTACCTTAATTAAGTAAGGTAGACCTAAATACCTAAATTAAGAACAATGTATTTCTGACATGTCTGTCTTGACTGTAATGTGACTTTGTCAATGCATTTTTTGTAAAACGGCAAATAAATCATTATTATCATTATTATTATTATCAATGACGATTTTCCTTGACAAAGTTTGTTAGAGTAGGATTCACCTAAGTTGGCCAAAACAAAAGTAAACAAATTATTAGCTTTTTACTAATTTAAGCATAAAATCCAGCCAGGGGCGGATCTAGGAAGTTGTTCAGGGGGGGGCGCATTCCGGGGGGCCTGGGGGGTATGGAATACCCCCCAGATAAAAGGGGGGTCCGGGGGTCCTCCCCCGGGAAAATTTTAAAATTTAGACTTAAATGATATGGGTTTTTAAGCATTTAAGGCACTAAATTTAGAGTTTAGTTAATCATAATACAGTACGTTATTTTCTTTAGCTTACAGTATTAGAAACGTTTTAGTTCATCGCGATCGCGGGGGTTAGTGAGGTTCATTGTATGTGATGCGGAAAGTGAAAAGAGACATCAAGTCGAAATTTTCCGGTTTTGAGTTATTAACATCCTGAAATTCAGCATCAAATTACAAACAATTTGACATATAATTTATAGTGCTATAATTTTTCGCCTTTGAGTTGTTGGCATTTTAATTTTAACTAGTTAAAACGGGTATTTTAGGTAATAAGAGCCCGGAACTTCAAACGTTCACAGAATACTTATTATTAGTCTAGTATTTAAGAAATGAATTAGGTATCAAAATAAAGCTGAAAACTAGTTCTTTAAAACTGAATAAAAAGAGACGTGATACACTACAATTTCATTGTTTAAAAAACAAAAAAGTGAGAAGTTAGAAAAGGGACCTCAACTCGGAAGGCAGAATACCGAGGAATAAAAGAGAAATACAATATCAAGACGGTGATTTTCGACAATGTATACTTGGACTTAGACAATATTCTTTTACAACGAAAAACTTGAAGTAGTTCACTTATCCGCCGATAGATGTCAGGAGAGACTAGTTTTGTAATGCCCCTGACGACTCTGTCAGTGCGGGCTTGCACATTTGGGAAATGGAACCTGAAGTCGCCCGCCATGTTATTTCCCATTTAAGCGACTTGAGGTTCCTTTTCGTATGCTAAATAGACATAGACTGCTAAATCGATTATTTTGAATATTTATCGATTTCTTATCGCTAAAATAACAGACCCGAACCGAACCGTACACAAAACAACTGCGTTGTGTTTCGTCAAATTGCCGATTAAAGGTAGAGCACGATGCCAGAACGAAATTACCCCTCCGCGCACTATCACGTTTAGCTCCACAATTTAGTAGGAATGCAGACAGTTATTTAGTTAAAATATATAACCTCAATTAGACAATGTTGAAATGGGATGTTTGGATTGTATATTAAGAAATAACTCTAATACATCAATCTGAATAAGTGCAAGCCCTATGAATTTTTGTGTAAGTGAATCCCATTTCAGGCCCCAACTATTAAAACGTAAAACAAACTCTGGGCCTGAGGGGGGGGCGGTCGCCCCCCTCGCCCCCCCTCTGGATCCGCCACTGAATCCAGCTGTGCTGAAAACATTGTCAACGAACATCTGTTTTAGTGTAGCACTTGTAGCGAACGAAAAGTTTTGGTGCAATATTGCATCTGGAAGTTCACTTGCGCAGCTTAAAATATTACTCAGGGGCTTTTCCAAATTAATTATCTATTAACAGAGAGAGGATGTGTCATGGATGCGGCCTGGTAAGTAGTCTTAGATTTTCTTATGAAATAATATTTACAAAGAAAAATAGGTGAGTTTTTGAACAGCCAGTACTACTTGCTGCAAGTCAGCAGCTGAAAAGAGAGATTGTTTCATATTGCTGTCAAAACTTATAAAAGGTGTTTTCTATTGGCCCAGGAAAAAATGAACAATCAGTAAAACAAACTAAAAACATGTAAATCAAGAAATAAAATCAAATCAAACTGTGACGGCTACGTAAAAAGGTTGAATGAAAATAAAAAAATTCTAAAAATAGGCTATATCATGGCGATATTGTAAACATTTCCATAACCTATAACAACATTGTAAACAAACGCAACGTGGCGATTTGACAGTTCTGAGAAAATGTAAACAGACACCATGTTGAACCAACAATGTTTTCAGTGTGACTTGTATAAAAATTTTTGATGAGATGATTAGTACATGCTTTGGCCAACTTAGGTGAATCCTACTATATTGGTTTTGTATTCAAATAATCTTTTTGACTAGAAATTTCAGTTTACCGGCTTAAATACTTTTAAGCAAGTATTTTATCAGCAATTAACTTCCTATTGTGGTATTGCAACTCTCAAACCTCAAAATAGCAGCCTCCGTACTATCCGAGATTCTTGGTGTCCGAGGCAGTCTCGGTCCCAACAACCTCGGATAATCGGGAGTGTACTGTACCCGGTTTTGGGTGCTTTGAAAGTATTTGATGTTTCTGCGGGTAATTACCCGGGCGTTGTTACTTCTTGCGGGGATTTTGCGGGGGCTGTTGCTGAAAAACCGGGTAAAAGCGGGGATTTTAATGAAGTTTAATGAAGTAAAATGCCAAATCCTCTGGTAACACTGATTTTGTTGCCATCCCTACGTGAGAACACGAACTGCCTGCCTACTCACATATGAGAAAAACTTTTTTTTCTTAGACTGTCACTGTGGCCAAATCGAGTATCAAATGGGGTGTATTTTGTGATTTTGTGTCGAGAATTAATATTTTTAGTTGAAATTATAATTCACCTGAATTGCGAATAGGACGATTGAGTGTATTTTATGGAGAGAGAAGCTTTAATTTAGTTGTTAATTTAATCACTGAGGGAATCCAATCATAATTTGTTGGAGCATAACTTAGGTACCCTAGGCCTAAGTTATTTACATTTTTAATTGCAGTAATTAGGTTTTAACTAAGGCAGTTTTTTAGGTTTGCTAACTTAGGTTTTAAATTTACAATAATTTAGCCTATTATATGCTTAAAATTAGTTCTTAAATTCTTTCCCTATTTTTCAGACACTAAAATATCAATTAAATGTTTATTTTTTAAGTTTACAGTCTGTTGCTGAGCATATGTGAGTTGAAAAAAGGGTCTTAGCAATTGTTATTAATGTTATTAAAATCCAGTGAAAAGTCCTGTATTACAATAGTTATTTATGTATTAAGAGCGTAAAGCAAGTCTTTTTCGCTTGAGCCAAACAGTAATTTTAAGTGATATTTTTAGCGGTATTTTTAGTGAGAGCAAGAAAGACGCTTTACACGCGAAATACATAGGCTTACTAAATTTTTCCTAGGCCTATAACTGCAGTTCTAATTTCCCAAAGCGATAAATACAATCATAGTTACTCACGTCCATTGTAGCTGAATGCGCCATTATGATTTTGAGGTTACAAACAATGAATAAAAATAAAGACTTTTACATGAACAAACATAATTTATTGAATTGTATTATAGCTTAAATATAAATAATAGGAACTAGGCCTACTTGAACATCTCGTCTACTTATTGTTTATGTTAATATTTAATGTCTGATTCGTCATAACTTAAGTTAATACATCCATTGTAGCTGAATGCGCCAGTTTGAGGTTATAAACAAGTCGAGCTCAGTCGGAAGCAAAAGGGAGCGCTGTAGCGCACCGAGTAACCATGCATTAAGCTTGCGAGCGACAAAGTTTGTAATCATGTGGCGAGCGTTGACTTTAACGCTTGCCTCAAATACTTTGTCACTCACTCCTTGCAGTAAACAGCTGTTTTACAATTGTAGGAAAATATATTTAGCCTATCTTGTTTTGCCTGAAGGTCTTGCGGTATTTTGGGTACTACAAACAAACAGGATTTTGCCTGCAAGACTTTCAGGCAAAACAAGATGAAAACCTGATAGGCCCATTTAAGATGAAAGTTCACAAGTTATTAAATTTATTTGTTATTACGGTACCTAGGCCTATGGTTTATTGCAAATCCAGCTAAACATTTAGGTTAAACCTACTATAGTAAATAGCAGATCTTACTTTCAAAAGGGCTTTAAACCTACTCACCGTTAACCTACTCAATCGAGAGGTATAAAATAATTCTCTTTTGTTTACAAAGTAGCTGATGCTGATTTACAGACAAGTGATGTGTAATATCAACACAATCGATAAGCGCAGACTATAGGTAGAGAGAAGGCTTACTATATTTTTAAGGCTCAGCTCTACCAGTTTTATGTGTGGTTGGAAATGGTCGTAGTTTTGACCAAGCAACAACAGAGTGTGCTGCACTATCAGCAGTTGTGTGCAACATGAACATTAATTGTATCCTGCTAGATAGAAAGGTTCACATTTAATTTTGGCCAATAGAAGTCAATTTAATCTTAATCTACCAAGACTAAGCATTATTTACTCACGGGCAACCACAAAAACGTGTCGGACATAAAGAAAAAATCCTCAATACTAACTCTTTACTAAGCTGGTGGTCTCCATACCTAACTAGGCTACCGTATATAGGTACCTAACTCCAGTTGGTCCGATGTGGAGCGAGGATGCGTCAACGGGATTTTCTGATTTCATCCTTAGCCATTTGCCTCTTGGGTAAAAATGTAGCCTTAATCGGATGTTTCCATAATAAGTTCCTTTTAATTGTCCAACATATACTTTCGAACCAGCTGGAGACTGGAGACTGCACATGAGCTTGATGATGGTCTCTCGATGATGTAACAATTTGTTTACATTTTTGTGTTCAATGTCACAATTTCCCTGGGGATACATATTAAGTGCTGCAATATGTGGTTAACCTTAAGAACGTCTTCAAACCATGTTCATGTTTTTAATATTAAAGAAAGTGAACTGAGTTTGTTCGAAGGTCAATGGGTAATGCCATTGTTCCAAAAATTCACCTCCCTTTACCTACTGACTGAAGTATTTGTCCTTTCATAAAATTCTTAGACCTACTGGCAAATGTCGAAATATCTTTAACTTTCCACTTCAAACGTTTAACTTTGTCAAACTGTTCCCGAGTTATTAGTGTGAAGAAAACCCATCCATAGTGTTCTTTGTTTGAAATCATTCTTTGTTCCTGATGGTGATTTAATATTTTGATTTTGATTTTTGCGGACATTTGCCATCACTGATTAGTAAACAAGTTTCATGCGACGTTTCGGGATCTTGAATCTGATCCCGTCTACAGGTGGAAAAAAACCTAGAACATAACAAGGTTAGTACGGTAACACACAGCCAAGATAACCTGAACTAAAACATAGCTAAATCAGAGAACTGTAAAAAGCAGTCACAAAAACACTTTGCTGAAAAGAAAACAATAACACAATATAACACAGAAATCACAAGTTTCACAAGTATCAAGAATTACCAGTCAGGGGAGAGCAGGTTCACCCCCAATCGGAGCAGAGCTAAGACTGGTGGGAGAAAAAAAGAGGCAAAGGGTGTGAACGTGCTCTCTCCTGACTGGTGGTTCTTGATTCTTGTGACTCTTGTGATTTTTGTATTAGGCATATATTGTGTTATTCTTTATTTTCAGCATAATGTTTTTGTGACTGCTTTTACAGTTCTCAGTTTTAGCTATGTTTTTAGTCCAGGTTATCCTGGCTGTGTGTTACTAACTTAATCTTGTTATGTTCTAGGTTTTTTTCCCCTGAACGACGGGATCACATTCCAGATCCCAAAATGTCGTGAAACTTGTTTTTTACTAATCAGTGATGGCAAATGTCCGCAAAAACCCATAGGTAGCGTATTAATATATCGGTTATTAAATGTTTTATATGAATATTCAGTATGTGTATTTAATTTTTAGGGGCATTTGCCCTTACAAGCCACTAGTTATTTATATTGGAGGTCCATTTTTAATCTTTAAGAGCCTGTCACGGACTGCAACACATAAGATTTACTTGGGGGGGGGGGGGGTCGTAAAATCCAGAGGGCCTGGGTGATACAGTGTACCCCCTAGCACATGTGAGTCCAGGGGTTCTTCCCCAAAATTTGTTAAAATAAAACTGGAAACTCACAATTTTAGTCATCGACTTAATGTCAAAACCTCTGATATTCAAATTGAAGTAGACTCCCGCTATCCAGACCCCTCAGGACCAAAGCCTGTCCAGATGATGGGTTTTCTGGTAAACAATGTTTCCTAAAATTAATTATTTAAGAAAGGGCGCCTAAACCTAAAAGAGCACCCAAAGCTGACACTTTAAACTTAATCCATTTAAAATAAAGAAGTCTAATAATTTTAGAGGCCGTTGGTTGCCTCATAATCTTTTATGAGTATGTCTAAATCCTTCCTAGCTTTGTAATTTTCCAAAAATTTCTGTGGGAGTACCCAAGACCCCCCTTTTATTAAGAGGTATTCCATACCCCACGATGGTGTTGCCTACTTCCCCCCTTACGGAGGGCCTTGAGCAGTGCCTACAGTTTGCGCATTATATCTCTGGCTATGACAGAGTCAGCTGGTTGCAAGGCGCGGGGGGAGAGGGGGTACTTTTCTGAAAACATTGTTCTACAGCCCCGCAGTGTGTCAAACGCAGTGTTTACCAAAATCATGTGTTTAAAATATCATATGATACGGTTAGTGCGTAGTGGTCATAGCCGGAGATACAATGCGCAAACTGTACACCACTGTTTGAGCACTTATTATTTAATACCCAAAACAGATGAACTGTGTTGAAAACGAAGTATTGACACAACAAAACTTTGTGATATTAAATTTAGCCTCATTTCTCCATTTAAAATATCGACCATTATGGTAAGGGAAGAATAAACCATATACTTAATTGACTAGGCCTATTATAGTATTACATTGTGCTGTTTTTGTTTACTTTTTAATAAACATTTTTATTTTATTTCAATAACTTATTTTATTCCTGCTCATTACATTTTATTTCTTTTTTTTGTCAAAGAATTTGAGGTACCGTAAAGGCTACTTTTTTTGTATAGGGGGAATAAGTTTTGAGAAAATGTTGGTGGGTGGAGGCCCATAGGCTAATTAATAGGGGAGGGGTACCCCCCCTCTGTTGTTATATTAGGGGGGTTAATTAATAGGGGGGGCTAATTATAGGAGGGGGTTTGGAAGGGACTCACGCTGTAGCTTTTGAGGGGGATGGGCACATTGGGCACCCCTGTCTAGTTTTTGTTAAAAAGTAGGACATATATGATTAAAAGTTGATTTTTTTAGCAGGTTATTGAATATTAATATTTTATCCAGTGATTGTGAGATTTGAAAATTCATCGGTAATCTGACTTACTATGTGATTTTTGATTGTCAGCCTAATAATTTTTGTTTACTCGATATATCTTTTCTTCTTCCTTTAACAATAGATCATTTTGGTTATTTATTTTATAATCTGTAAATTATTTTTACAAACTTAATTTTTTACTCTTAAGTTAGTAGAAGTATACACTATAGGAATTTTTGCATCTGTCAGTAAGAATTTTTGGATCTGCTAAGAGACACTGCAAAAAAATACTAACAATTTTTTTAAAATTTGCTTTTCATCGCCTCTAAAAAACTTAACTTACTTCAATTTTACAGTTTTATTTTGATTTAATTTCATAAATTAAATAATTACAATTGCAAATATCATAGTAGGACCTAATGATGATGTTAATATGGACGGATAGTCATTATGTGGAAAATATTTCCAGGATAAGGTTCAAAAGATGGAGAAAACCAAAGAGTGGGAGCTTGAAATGTTGATGGAAAAATTAAGGGCGAAAACCGGGCAGTTCAAATCATTCTTTGAAAGTGCTAAGGCTCTTCGCATGGCTTTATTGGTAAGTGAATTATAATTTCTTAATAATTTAATCATTAAAGGTACCCTGTGAAACTATTTAAAGTAATGTTATAATAATTAGGATAAATTAGTAGGTGTACATCAATTTGCTGGCCTGATGATTTATAGTATATGTAAAGACAGTTTCTATTAACATTCCTGATTCATTAATTCATTTTAACATGCATTTATTTGGTATTCCAAGTCTACTGGAAGGAGATATATCCTCAAACCTCCGGTTCTATAATTCAGTTTATTATCATAGTTTCAATTATTGGTTTGACCAAAATGGTTTTATTTTCAAAAATTAAAAAAATAACTCCAGGCCTATTGGAAAAAAATTTATTTTCAGTATTAATTAATAGGACATTTCTACTTGATTGAAGTTTTCATCAAGAAAATTCCCTTACATGCACTGCAAAACCTTTTTTGTTCAGAGATAGCCTATAACTAATTTTTTCTTGTAAAAAATATCCCAGTGCCTATAAGATTTATTCACATTCCATGAAAAGGCACACTGCTTTTCCAAACCCATAACTTACAATCTTACAATCTTTTCTTTACTCTGATAATAGTCAACTTATATAAATTGCTCAAATTTTTGTAGGAAAAGCGGTATCCAGTAGACAGCGTGGAGAGGGCTCAGCTGCACAAGTGTTTAGACACATTGCAGCACAACATCAAAGTGACGACTGTGCAAGCGATGGTCGAGCGATTGGAGAGTGTTTCTCGGCAGTTAGGGTAAGTCTCAAAGGCCCCACGTTAAAGTGAGGAAAATAAAAAAAAGTGTACCTGAAAAAATGTACTGCAGTGTTTAATTTTAAGAGAACTTTAATTTTTAACTACTTCTAAAACTCTCCATAGAATTTTAGTATTGCAGGAAAAGCAGTTAGGTTAGTATAGAACTGAAAATGGTCTGACTCACAGCAAAGGAAAAATTCCCAAATTCATCGAAATTTAGTTATAGTGAAACCTCACTAACTTGACACTTGATAACTCGACAGTCTGTGTAACTCGATACTCAAACAGTTGACAGGGAATCTTCAATTAAAATTTTTTTAGAGTATTTATTTTTGTTTTTTGAGCATTTTACATTTATTTGAAAATAGTTTACACAATATGCAATAATACTCATCGTAGCTGTAGTAAATTTAATATGTAAAACTAGTGCTGCGACATATATGTTAGAAATGGGTGGTTTAAATACAGTGTATTAGTAGGACTTAATTATCTGAACAACCTGTTTACCGAGTTTCATCAAAATATTTTAAGAAATTAGGAATTTCTCATAAGGCTAACATGGATAATGAATATGCAGGTTTGCTGCCACAAAAATTGAAATATCGGGGATTTTTTATTAATATACTACATGAGATTTCGGGAGCAGATCATTTACAAGAAGTACAAGCGTTGACAGTTTAACGCTAAGCTTTTTAGTACACATTTTATTTGCCATTTCATTACAAACAAAACGACTATTTATTAAAATCGGATAATAAATAAGCTAGATACAGCGATTTAAGTAAAGCATGTCCAACCATATTCTACGCGACTCATCCAGAGGCAGTCAAGACCGTAGCGCCCAGCGTCAAGCTGCAACAATGACGGTCTCGCGCTAGTTGCGTGGAATATGTCATGACCTGCTTTAATTAAATCGCTGTATCTCGCTTATTTATTATCCGATTTTAATAAATAAAGTGTCGTTTTGTATGTAATGAAATGGCAAATAAAATGTGTAGTAAAAAGCTTAGGGTTAACCTGAATCTTTTTTAGATATTAACCCCATAGCAGAACTACGGGCGACAGTGCGACATTGTCGCAGAAAGAAGACAAGGCCTACTGAAAGTTCAGCCTGACCGACTGGTTGTTTTTTTAATAGTGGCTGCAGAAAATCCTAAAGTAATAAGTCAATAAAATATTTTTTTGCAGAAAAAGTGTCTGTATTAAGTCTACAACATTATTTTCTGCAGAAAAATTCTCCTTTCTGCAAACTATAACGCTATAAAACAGTGTCATGCATTTTAAAACGAAAACAGCCCAGTCGATAGTCGGTGCATCGATCGTGAGAAACTGAGTATTCCATAGAATAACCGAATCACCAACGCGACACAATGTTATAGTAATAGGCGTATCCGAACCCCATTCGATTGTTTGAAAACTAATATCGATATGCGATCATATTAACCATTGACAGAATGCGAACTGGAATCTCGAATGCGCTGATGCGCGAAGTGCTACTGCGCATCTTCTGCCGGCTTCTGTTAGCTGTCAGCTCATGATCTATCATCTAACCATTCTAACCCAAAGAACGATCTAACCTCAACGTTGTTTTGTTTGTAATGGTTCTGTCCTTACGTTCGAGCTACGGGCTTATCAGTTTACGGTGATAAATATTTGACTTGGAAAACATTTTTGTGATCGCCTGTTGTGTTAAGTGATGGCTTCATGCGGTGAGCAATTAATTTGCTCGGAGAAAATAATCTTAAAAAATCTCAAAACTCATTATTTGAGAAATCATCCCCCATTGCCGGTCAAATACAAATCGGCCTCAAGCAAAAGCATAAGTGGCCGATGCTAGTATCCGATCACTAGTATCCCAAAGTGATGTTGTTTACATCACTTTAAGAAGTATAAGTTACTAATTTAATTGTATTGGTAAATATTTAATTTTGATTGATGTAAACATTGAATGTTTGACTTTTGAAATATTAATATACAAACAAACATAAGTCAGCCTATGAATAATTTGACATTAGTAACCAAGACCAATTCAACAAATAGGAGTAGCCTTCTTGTGATAATTAATAAAAAACAAAGTAGCCTATGATTAATTTGCCAATAGTAGAAAAAACTGAACTCATTGAAATTTGTCAATAATTTTGTTGAGCATACTTGGATTTCTCTATTCTAATTTCTTACCTCAAATCTATTTTATGTGTACGTAGAAAAATTAAATTAACATTAAATGGAATTGTTTGTTTGTCTTTTAATCAAATTTTGAACAGTTCTTTTAATATTTTTGCAATTTATTGGTCTGGCAAAAAAAGATTTATGATTTTTAGGCCTTCACACTAAGTTTGCTTTTTAGGTTTAAATTATTATTATATAACATGCTTTAAACATTAAATTGCTTTTGTATTATCAATTTTCTTAGAGGATTTAGTTAGTATTTTGGACTCTTAAGTAATTTAAAGATAATATTGTTGTTTCTCGAATTATTCTTACTCTAACATGTTTGAAATGTTAAGTTAGGTACTAAAATTCAATTTAAATATATTACCATTTCTTATTTATTTCCGAATATTAATTTTAAATTATCACACTCGCGGCCCGTATTACACGCAGCTTGAACTGCATCGGGCTGCAGAAAAATTTTGGCTTTTTCAAACCCCGTTGCAGAAAGGTTGAAAACGTTCTGCTTTGGGGGATATTAATGAATTAAATTTTTAAAAGGCCACCATTTTGAAATTTTAGAAGACAACAAATTCAAAATTGGTGAAAACTTTGGGCATACTAACTGTAGTTTACTTTCCAAGATTCAATAATTTATCTGTAGCCGTTTCAAAGTTATATAGTTTTAATTTAAAATTACAAACTGACTCACAGGCGGAAAACGGAGCGAGATAGACCCTATACTCATATGACATTTTTTGTTTGTTTTGACCTAAGGTTTTGACGGAGTTTCGGGAGAGAGTTTCGAAACACCCTGTATAGATATATAGATATATATATAAAAATTCAAACGAACGGTGTTTTTTGCTTCTGGGGACCCCAAAACGAAAAAATATCATGGTCTGGGTCTTAGGTCTTACCATGAGTACTACGGTAATAGCTTCTTCCCCATAGGAAAAATTCGCTAAAATTAAAGTAATCAAATTATTGTTTTCACCATTGGATTCAGCTTGAAAAAACAAACAATTTGGTATGTTGAATTGTTGTTCTGAGTCCATTGGTATCCAGGGCTTCACGTTTTTTTGGCATCTTTTTTGGTATCAGAGCAGCAGAATATTGTCCGTCGAAACCTGTGGAGTATGTCACAAGTGTATCAAAAGTATTATTGTAGGATTCCGTATTTTTACTAAGGAAAATAACAATCTAGCCTTTTTATTTTAAAGATATATATTATGTTTTTTGATTAAACTTATTTATCAGTATTCTTGACAGAGACTATGCAAAACAAATGATGAAATCTTATTTTAATATATAAATATATCACTTTTTATATGTTTTTGTAATAATTGATTAATTATTATTTTTATTGGAAATTCGCTGAGTAAGCAGGTTTGCTGCGACAGGGGTATTTTTAATTTTTTAACTACCTGGGACAAATGAAACGCACCCGAGATCTCACCTAGATGAAGTCACAAACCAAGTTTTAGCGAATTTCCCCTTATAGGGAAATAGCTATTACCGTAGGCGGCATGGTAAGACTTAAGCACGGGACCACCGCGACTTTTCATTTTGATGCCCCCAGACCCCAAAAACACCATTCATTCATTTTCATATATATATATATAATGATATATATATCTAATGATATATATATATAATGATATATATATATAATGATATATATATATAATGATATATATATAATGATATATATATATATATATATATATATATATATATATAAGGGTATATAAGTAATTAAAGTTAACATGAGTACCCTGTTTTATAAATTATTTTATTTGCACTAACGCGTTTCAACTATAATAGTCATGATCACAGTGCTACATTTTTTACATAACCTTATTCTATCAATTAAATAAATATTATCCTTAAAATTTCATACAACAGTCAGCTGTTCACTATTCTACTCTTTCATGGTGCAATTGGTCTTTTTATATTTATAATTTTATCGAATATGGAGTTTTTCTCTTTTATCAGTGTTGTGTTTCAAATATTTTCTTTATCCTTTTTATAGCTTTCATACACATGATATTCCTCTTTAATATTTATTTTGTGTCCTTTTTGAATTATGTCAAGAATGAACATGTTATTTTCATAAATACAAGAATTATGAAAATAACATATTCATTCTTGACATAATTCAAAAAGGACACAAAATGAATATTAAAGAGGAATATCATGTGTACGAAAGCTATAAAAAGGATAAAGAAAATATTTTAAACACAACACTGATAAAAGAGAAAAACTCCATATTCGATAAAATTATAAATAATATAAAAAGACCAATTGCACCATGAAAGAATAGAATAGTGAACAGCTGACTGTTGTATGAAATTTTAAGGATAATATTTATTTAATTGATAGAATAAGGTTATGTAAAAAATGTAGCACTGTGATCATGACTATTATAGTTGAAACGCGTTAGTGCGAATAAAATAATTTATAAAACAGGGTACTCATGTTAACTTTAATTACTTATTTAATAGTAGCCCTCATCAGTGATCTTCATTTATCAATAAGGATATATATATAAGGATATATATATATATATATATATATATATATATATATATATATATATACCTGTCCGTAGGCACGATAACTTTCGTAAAAAAGGTCCAATCGCGATGAAATTTGGTACATACGTCTTGAGTGACATTTATTACTTCGAGTTCGAAAACCAGCGAGATAAGTTAACTCTAAGGACGGTTTTTTGACGGAATAAAATTTATTTTTAGGATTTAATATCTTTATGTTAATTTTTTGTAAATGTAAGTGTCAAAATTGGATTCAGCTTAAAAAAAAACAAACAATTTATCATTTTGAATTATTATTCTACGTCAATCCGTTGCTGAGAAATTGAAAGTGCTAAACACAGTACATTGTCCAATATTATTTTTAATTTTACCCTCCAAAAAGTATAGTTACCCTGTTTTAAGAGATTTTTTGAAAATACAGTGTTGAACATCTGATTACATTTTCAGGTGATGAGTATTTTATTTGTGTTTATTTTGAATGGTTAGAGTTCATTGATCATGATTTTGCATAAAATATATATTATATAAAAAATACAAATTATTTTTAAGTTTTATGAAGGAACCATGTGCATTGGGGGTGGGGGGGGGTGGGGGGGGGGGGGCGGGGGTGTCTGTGTCTATACTTCCTGAATATGTTGCATAATATATGGTATGTTTAAAAGTCGTAGGAATGATATGTTTTTTTTTTAAATTGGCTGTAGATGCAGGTCTGCTGCAGCTAATAGGAATGTTTTATTTATAAAATTAACCAATAATTTGTTCATGAGCTTATACTATTTATTTTTCCAGTACTTTGAATTCATTGATTATATGTTTCCTGACATTTATATACTATAACAAGATATTGAAAATTAAATGGCTAAGAACTTATAAACCAAGAACTAATAAAAACCAATGTGATCCCCTTGTAAATTTTCCTGATATTTCAAGCATATGAATGATTAGATATAAGTTTCAAATTTATTATTTACAAAACATGCTCAAACGATATTTTCCTTTACATAAGTTGAATGCTCACATAAAAAATAAATCCTATGGAAATTCGCTGAGTACACAGGTCTGCTGTGACGGGGGTATTTCTTATTATTAAGATATGTTGAGAAATAAGCGAGATAGATATAGAATTTCCCTATTTCCCATAAGATTAACTTTGGAACAACGTTCTGTGTTTACCGTTTTCAATATCTCTGTAATCAGTGGACATAGTACAACTTTTACCACAATGCTTTAGCCTCGATGTCTTCTTATTTGAGTGATCGTAAACAAAGAGTACTTCTTACAAAGGAATCAAAACAATTTAGATCTTCCTGGCAAAATATATCAGTAGGTGTTCCTCAAGATTCAATCTTAGGTCCAGTTTTGTTTTTGATTTATGTGAATGTTCTAGACAAAAATTTAGTTTCTGATCTAATTTTATATGCTGATGATACTACTGCAGTTTTGAGAGCTAACATTGTAGAAGATCTTGAACATTTATCAAAAAATACATTAAATGATCTTAATACATGGTTTAATGCTAACGGTTTTAAATTAAATGTTGACAAAACTAATTTGGTCAAATTTCAGACAAACAGAAGCAGGGACCCACCAGAATTTAATATTATCGTAGATAACTGCAGTATTTATTCAAATAAATCCACCAAATTTTTAGGGATTGAAATTGATCAAAATTTAAATTGGAAAACCTAACTTCATATACAGTCGACTCTCGCTAACACGAACCTTGATATCACGAAATTCTCGACATCACGAATTATTTTTAATCCCCTTGGAAAAACCTGTCTAACACGAAGAAATTACTATATATAACACGAACTAATTTTCCGGTTATCCCTTACCTCTATAACTCGAAGGGACACAAAAATTACCTCTATAATACGAAGTTCAGTAGATAAGACGAATTCGATTCACACTTTACCTCTATAACTCGAAGTTTACCTCCATACCACGAAGTTTTCCAAATGGGCCTCTGTAATACGAAATTCCGGCGTTCAGAATACAACCTGTCGGTGACTTTTTTTTTTATTAGTGGGATTGCAGTAACGTGGACTGAACTGTTTATTCTATTTTACACGTTTTTTGTTATGTATACTGAACAAGTATTATGTATTAATACAGTAAGATTCAAAGTTATACGTTTATTTTTGTAGCTGTAGGGGCTACAGTAAAGTTTTCTTTATTACAAAGAGGAAGATTACTTACTTTTTTAATCAGTGGAATTAATAAAAGTTAATTTTTGTAGCTGTAGGGAATACAGTAAAGTTTCCTTATATTATTGTTTTGATAAAAATTATGATCGATACTGTAATTGTTTTTACATGTTTAAGCAGAGGAAGATTACGGACTTTTTTAATCAGAATTAATGTGATCTTATCTGCTTTGTGTTTTACAGGTTAAATATTATAAATACTGTATTTTTAATTGATATATAATATTTAAATAAGTTAAAAGCTTAGATTTGTCGAAGATTTAGGGAATAAACTACATAATTTTCTTTACCTCTGTATCACGAATTTTCATTTGGTTTACCTCTATAACTCGAACTATGCCTACGACGAACTATACGTAACACAAAGAAAAATCGCAGTCCCGTGGTATTTCGAGTTAGCGAGAGTCGACTGTAATTGGTAAGAGACTCAATTCAGCGTGTTTCCAAATGCTAATTCTGAGGGACAACATTGATTTAGATACGAGGCTAATGGTTTACTATGCTTATTTTTATTCAGTCATGGAATGTGGGATAGAAATGTGGGGATCCTCTTCTGGTATAGCTGATATTTTTAAAATAAAAAAAATCATCAGTATCATAACTTTTTCCAAAATTAGAATTTCATGCAGACCTCTTTACAAGCACCTTAATTTGTTAACTTTGCCATCTCTCTACATTTATAAATGTTTACTTTTTATTGAAAAAAAAAACTCTGAAATACTTAGCCAGACTCAGCACGCTCATGGCTATGATACTAGATATAAGGAGGATTTTAAATTAAAAATTCACCGCCTGAGCCTATCTGAAGAATCGCCTTCTTATATGGGAATGAAATTTTTCAATAAACATTCTGCAACAATTAAAAATAAAATAGGTACTAGTGGTTATAAAAGTTTGTTCAAACAATTCCTGTTAAATGAATGTTTGTACAGTATAAATGATTTTTTGAATGAAAAATAATTTTAATTTTGTTATTTTTGGTATCTGACATGTGAATTGTACTTGTTACTTTACTTTGTTTGAAATTCATTGTTGGTGATGGTGATTTTCTATTTTGATTAGGATTTTTGCGGACATTTGCCATCACTGATTAGTAAAAAACAAGTTTCACGACGTTTGATCCCGTCTTCAGGTGGAAGAAAACCTAGAACATAACAAGATTAGTAACACAGGGCCAGGAAAACCTGGACAAAAACACAGCTAAAACAGAGAACTGTAAAAGCAGTCACGAGCACACTAAGCTGAAAAGAAAAACAATACACAAAATACACAGGAATCACAAGTATCAAGAATCACCAGACGGGAGAGAGCACGTCCACACCCAATCAGAGCTGAGCTGAGACTGGTGGGAGGAAAGCAAATGGCGGCGGCGACGGAAATGGCGGCGGCACAGCCAACCAAATCACGGCGCGCTACTGGTGGCGAAAACCTGAAACAGAGACATTTGATATGCAAATTCTGTGTGTCTGTTTGTGTTTTTTAGTTAATTTTTAACCTGATTTTGCCCCTTGGCCTTGCTACGGGTTAACATGTGAGAATTTTTAACAGAATTTTTAGTAATTACCCTATTTGCTGACACTTTATTTTCCCTGTCTTTCAATTCTTTGTTTAATATTGGTAGCCATACTGGCCTTATATTAAACAGATTGTTTTTCTTTTCAGCTTAGTGTGCTCATGACTGCTTTTACAGTTCTCTGTTTTAGCTGAGTTTTTGTCCAGGTTTTCCTGGCCATGTGTTACTAATCTTGTTATGTTCTAGGTTTTCTTCCACCTGAAGACGGGATCAGATTCCAGATCCCGAAACGTCGTGAAACTTGTTTTTTACTAATCAGTGATGGCAAATGTCCGCAAAAATCCTAATCAAAATATTGTTACTTTAATCAGTTTTTTTTCAAGACTATCCAATATTCATTGGTTTTATTTTACCATTGTTATTAGTTTTAGGAATAATTTTGACTGTCACCAGTTTATGTAGCCCTGCTATGTACAAATGTAATGTGACAATAAGTATGATTTGATTTGATTTGATTAGAACAATGATTCAAAATACTGAATTGTTTGTTTTTTTCAAGCTGAATTCAATGGTGCTAACCAATATTGGATAATTTTTATTTTTCTATGTGAAAATACCAACACCCTTTTTTAAGGGCGTTATCTCTATTTACCAGTGGTGTGATTAGGCTGGTTTATGAACTCGTCCAATTGATTACCGCTTTACATGTCTGTATGAAATTTTATACAGATCAACTATTTTTCGGCTGCTATTGTGCTCACAAACATATATATATTTAGAAATATATATATATATATATATATATAAATAAATTCAAATGAATGGGTTTTTTGCTTCTAGTGGCCCCAAAACAAAAAGTTATCATGGTCTCGGGCTTAGATCTTATCATAAGACCTATGGTCTTCCCTATAGGGGAAATTCGCTAATTAAAGTCCAAGCAGTGTTAAATTTTGTAACTAAAAACGTGATCATACATTTTAAAGTCATTGTGATAGATAATTTTGGTATTAAAGATAATCCCTTTAAGTACCATATTTTTACCTGGTAGAAGCAAAAAGTGTCTCATTTCAGAGATACGAATCTTTAATGAGAAATCACACTCCTGGTGCAGTCTCCAGTGACGAGTGCCGAACTAATTTTTTAGTTCAATTTCTGGCTTCAAAACATCCATAAGTACAAGTAGTCTCCTTTTAGTTATAGTGTCAATGGTTCTACTCGTAATTATGAGCAAGGAATAAAAATAAAATCCCATTTAGCTATTTTTTTTACTTTCTCACCCCTATACATTAGGGATGTGTACCTTACCGGTACCTTAAGTCGGTTCTCGGTACCACCGGTTCTTGGCGAAAGAACCGGTACCGAGAACAGATGTCAAAATGTTGGTACCGGTACTTCGGTACCCATGGTAATCGGCGGGAGTAACTACCGGTTACGAAAGACGATTTAACGCACCGCGCATTGCTGCGGGCGTTGCGCTGATGGCAAATGACACTGCGTACTATTATTGAAGGACGTTAATGTTTCTAAAATAAAATTTAAATCGAAATTTATCATAAATTTTTTGACTCTTGATTGATTTTTTACTCTTAATACTTAAAATCAATGGGAAGGGGTTATTTTCTTTGGGAATTGTAAGATCAATGGAAACTAATTTGGAAACTGCTATTTTTCACCTAAGAATTTGTTCTTGATTGTTTTTTTAACTCTAATTTTTAAAATTTATTGGAATGAGGTTATTTTCTATAGGTATTGTAAAATTATGATTGGAAACAAATTTGTAAGCTGTTATTTTTCACCTTGGAATTTGTTCTTATAGTATTTTTTTTATATCACCTGTTAACAAAAGGATAAACAATTAAATTAATTAATGACTGAGATTGTATTTAATGTCTTGGTGAAACTTACTCTTGAAACTTAAAACATTTTTAAAACAGTAACATACAACATAGGTTTGAGGGTTCGTTACATTATATAACACATTTTGACAAACACTTGGTACCGAAGGTACCGGTACCGAGAACCGAGAACCGATCTTGTCAAGAACCGGTACCGGTACCAACTGTGGGAAAAGTGGTACCGACACATCCCTACTATACATAGTGGGGATGTGTACGGAAAAAGTATTGTTTTCATGAAAATTTTTGAATTTGAGTTGTTATATATTCATTTTAGTGCTCCCTGAATCCTAAAAAGTGGTTTTTGGGGCGGTGTCTGTCTGTCCATGTGTGTGGATGTGTATGTGGTTATGTGGATGTGTGTAAACAGAGCTAGGGGCGACACCAATGGTCCAATTTAATAAAATTTGCATGTAGGTATTAAACCATGATACATCCAAGCGTTTTTTAATTTTTTTTGAATTTTTGATTTTTAATGGTATGTACCCCAAAAACCCATAAAAAACAAAAAAATCCTAATTTAAAAAATTGCTTTAACGATTTTGATAAAACTTTCATGGTTTTTTGTGCTTAAGATCCCCACAAAATGACAATAGACAATAGACAAAATTTCTTGATTAACATATTCACAAATTCAGAACAAGATACATTGGATGTTGTAAATTGAGTAATACAATGGAGTGGTAAAATCGACAGAAATGACACCACCTGCCATGTCTGTAAAAGTTCAGGGGTTTAAGTGTTAAAAAATTTATTTTTTTTCATTTTTGTTGGTTGTGTTCCGGATCAATAAATTAGACTATAAATAGGTTACAGTACCTTATGTCCGCCGTATGATCCTGAGTGTAATCCTTTTTTACTGGATGATGCGCATTTCGGTGTTTTTTAGAACACCATCTTCAGATCCATTAGTTTAAGAACTTGCCATAAGCAGGTGTGTCAAAAGTTTATAAAAATGTACATAACATGAACACAAACACACACGAACACATAACAAATTGAAAAACATTGAATATAGATTGTAGGCCTACTTTTACAAAAACCAACACGAACGCCACGAACAGGTTGGCGCGCCGGTCATGTGCCGAGACTCGACTCCGAGACTCGATGAGTCGAGTCTCGGCACATGACCGGCGCGCCAACCTGTTCGTGGCGTTCGTGTTGGTTTTTGTAAAAGTAGGCCTACAATCTATATTCAATGTTTTTCAATTTGTTACGTGTTCGTGTGTGTTTGTGTTCATGTTATGTACATTTTTATAAACTTTTGACACACCTGCTTATGGCAAGTTCTTAAACTAATGGATCTGAAGATAGTGTTCTAAAAAACACCGAAATGCGCATCATCCAGTAAAAAAGGATTACACTCAGGATCATACGGCGGACATAAGGTACTGTAACCTATTTATAGTCTAAAAAATTTAATTTTTGAAATGAACTTAAACTTATTATGATTAATCAAAATATACTTGCAACCATTAAATTTGGCTTGAAAAAATAAATAATCCAGTATTTTTTATTATTAGTCTATGTCAACTGGTTTCAGAGATAATTGATATTTTCGTTTGGCGGTAAACAGAGTACGTTGTCCAATGTTATTCTTATGGAAAATATTTCAAAACCGATCTCTCTGTTTACTACAAACCGAATTTAGTAAAATCCAGTATGTATTTGTGAGATAATTAATTGTGAATTTGTCATACCGGTACAGCTTTTATTTTATTTCACTGTAGGCTATAAGTTTTCTTGCTTTAAATTGGTTTAAGGGAGAAAGTATGTAGCAGTTTGCTGATACCATTTATGTTTATGGGTATAAGACTACTTTTATTTAGAGGGCCTTGCTGTAGAAATAGATGATCAGCTTAATTATTCAGAATTATTACTTACAGAATTATTAAAAAAAAGAACAATTTAAATTTTAAAAGCATTGGAAAAAGTATGCGTTCCAAAATCCTTAATAAAGTTTTAATGAATTCTCTGTGATGATATATCAAATACGACAATGAAAATGAGTTTTAAGTTAAAGAAATAAACTTATATAAACTGAACCTGTGAAATAAAATCGCAGAATATTTTATATCTGATATAGGTCTAAGGGGAAATGATGTTCTTGTACAGAAATGTTGGAAAAAATAAAAACAGTCCTAAGTCAAGTGTGAAATTGATTTAGTTGAAAGTTTAAAGCAAACAAAAAAAGTTTTTATGTTTTAGCGAATTTCCCCTATAGGGAAGAAGCTGTTACCGTAGGTCTCATGGTAAGACCTAAGCCTAAAACCATCATAACTTTTCTTTTTGAGGTCCTCAGATGCCAAAAACACCATTCGTTCACTTTCATAAATATATATATATATATATATATATATATATGTGTGTGTCTTTAAGCACGATAACTTGCGCAAAAATGGTCCAATCGGAATGAAATTTGGCATAGACGTGTAAAGTAGTAATTATTCGGACGAGTTCGTAAACCAGCCTGATCGGACCACCGGAAGGGGGGGTAAAGGGGGGTAAACCCCCCCAAAAATGGGTTTTTTGAGATTTTTACATAGAAAAATAAAATTTTTCAAATTTTTATTGGCACCATTGAATTCAGCCCAAAAAAGCAAACAATTTAGTATTTTGAATCATGGCTCTATCTCCATTGGTTGCCGAGATATTGAAAGTGGTAAAAGCAGTACGTTGTCCCAATGTTAACCTTATGGGAAATAAGTAAAATTCTATATCTCGCTTATTTCTCAACATATCTTGATAAAACTTGGTAAATGGCTTCTTCTAGTTCAGATCTACTAAATATTGAATTAAAACCACCCAGTTTTAATATACCTGTAGCAGCAAACCTCCATACTCATTCCCCATGTTATTCTTATGGAGCTTACAAAAACATGTCAAATCTCGCTATGTTGGATCGAAATATGTTGTTTTGCACTTGAAATTCGCTGAGTATGCAGGTCTGCTGCAACGGGGGTATTTCTCTTTTTTGACAAACTTGCACAATGTGGTTTAGGTTGAAGTTCGTCGCCGGTCACTCAGGGCTGGATTTCTTCATCTCCAGCGACATGTTTTACTTGGAACTGGTGCTTGAACCGTCTGGAGGCGTGAGAGACGTCAAGGTGCACCACGAGGGCAAAGTGGAACAGCCACAGGTAAAAGTCTATTCAGTTATTTCCTACATCACACTGAATATTGTGAATTAGAGAGGGGGAATCATTATTTCTTCCATCAATTATTGGAAAAAAGAAACTGTCCCTTCTTACCATTCCATCTCTGAAGTATGCCTGGGCTAAGTATCTTCATAAAAATAATATGTAAAAATGTTGTATAAAAAATCAAATAAAGCTCTGGAGAAAGATGTTACATTTCTAATATGATAAATTTCTTTGTTATTAAATCAATTCTATATATTAATATGCAAGCGGGGTTCTTTTCACAGTCAAACCTCAATAACGGTTGGATGGATTTTAACGTTTTGAGTGTCAAAGATATTTTTATGAAGATTTGTCAATACGACTCAGAATTTTAAAAAAGAGCGTCTCTAAAGAACAGTAAAGGGCTGACGTTACAGAACAGTGGTGCTATCCATCAACATTTAACCAAGCTCAGCTCACTTTGTTTACAACTGAACATACAGCATCGTCTTGCTTTGAAATAGCTCTACAGGTAAACCACAGATTGCAGCACCTATAATTTATTTGTTGAAAAACTTATAATTTATTTGTTAAAAAGAGCTAATTTTATAGCTGCCGTGCTACTGGGACACAGGCAAAAAATTGTGTTCAACAGTTTTAATTTGTATAATGTAGTTTTTTTTTTTAAGATATATCATGTAATTTAGGTAATATTGGCCTTGATTACCACATAATGAAGTGTTTTCAAGTGCTTATTCATTGCAGTTACCAGTTTACCATTTTACAATGCAGTTTATGATATATCAGTTCATTTCAGCATGGTGTTTTTTATAGTTTTATTAACTTGAGCCAATTTAATTATGGATTTGGTTCAGTCATAATGCCACCAATAAGAAGATGGCGCACATTGACCTGTCGGAGGGAACAAAAACCGCTGGCATCACCCTCCCGATGTAACATTTGATGGCTACAGAATACTGGGAGATAATGAATCATTTACCCATATTGTCTAAAAGGAAAGGTCCGTCTGTCTAACTTTCGCCGTACTTTCAAGATCTTACAGAAAACTATCAATCTGAGAACAAGGCTGTTAGACTTAAATCCAGAAACAACCTGTTTAACTTTTGAAAGTTTTTGCCATAAGCAGAGCACAATCATTTGCCGGTATTAAAATGTATATTTCAGAAACAAGAGAACAAAATAAAATGAAGAAATCAAACTAGGCTTTCACAAAAAAATATCGCTTGCCGATAACTCCTGCGGTAAATCAAAATAACTAAACAAAGTTAACTACTAAAATCAAAATTTTTAGTAGTTTAGCCATAGTTTTGTTATTAAATGTAGCCATTTGATTAAACTTTTAAAGTATATAAGTAAATTGTTCATTCTTTATTCTTTTACTTTATGATTTTTGTTTTGCTTGATTTTGAGCAACGGGTTATCTATAGTCAATATAAAAGTATAGGTAAAAACAATTTACACTTTTGCTGGCACCACCAGCGATGGATGTTACAATGTGTCTTGAATCGTGATGGTTCGAAACCGAAAAAAAAACTTCGAAACCACTGATACTTCGGAAATGTTTAGGGTTTGAGATTTGAAAAACAAGTTTCTACCATCAAGTATTGAAACTGCAAGATTGATGTGATGCGTTGAAGAGATAAAAAAACTAGCCTAACAAAATTGTCTTATACCACTTGAAGAGGAGCAGAAGCTGACTTTTACCTTATCCTATTTAACTAACGACTCTGGATTCAATATTCAATATTTGAATTCGAGATTTGATTTTTGAAGCCTTCGGTTCCGTTTTGAGATTCAAAATTTCTGGTTTGAACCATCATTAGTCTTGAACAAAAAGATTGTCCCCTTTCAGTGCTGAAATTAATGTTAGGAATAACTTATTTGTCAAAGAATTATTTGCCATAACAACTCTTAATAATTTGCAAAAATTGTGTCTTTTCAGAGCTGTGAAGAGTTGGTGTCTTGCCTCAGTAGAAGAGACTTCTCGGACTTCACTGCTCAACTAGAAGGCCTGGCCTCAATCTACCAGCTCAACGCAGAGAAAAAGGTCTGCATATTATCAACTGCTAGGCACCATAACAAGATGACTTTAACACATGTTCAGGGTGTCCACAGAGCAAGAATTTTGGGAAAACCGGGAATTATACGTGAATTATATTTCACCAGGAAATATGCATGAAATATACGTGAATTTCATTTGAAATACGGGAACTTTGCTTTTGACGCTATTGTGTGAAGCGATGGACGAACGATTTTTTCGGCAACATTCTATCTGAAAAGTGTATCCACGAGCTTTTACGAAACAAGTATAAAAGAATTGTATTTTTCAGTTTTTATTCTGCCAGTAGGATATTCCAGGAAATGTTTTTTTGTGCTAGACGGTCTTGCGACGGATGGAAGATAAGAAAGCAACAAAAAGTGGTCATGTGTGCATGCGTATTATTTGGCTAGCGCAACGGAAACGATGAGACTGTCGAGTCGTTGACTTTACTTGTTTACTTCCTAAGGGCGAATTCAATATAAATGCGTGAAACTAAACTGAAGAACGTAATTGTGACTTGCGTAATAATTTATTGATAACGCAGAACGATTACCATTATTCATCATAATATTCTATTTCGTCTTGAAGATTTCTAATTGTGTCTGAAATCATTATTTTGGAGCAATCGTATACTGTACCTCGCATTTCGTTTTCCTTGCTGTTTCTTTTCTGTAATAAATCGTTTTCAACTGCTAAAACTTACACTTTTCTAACCCATTTTTTTCGTCCTGAATTTTGTAGATGGCAAATTTTGTAGAAGTGAAGGAAGTATGAAATTTAGTGTTTTGATCGAACAATATAATCTTTAACTGTGGTTATTCAAAATAAATAATTACAGAACCGATGAAAGTAAAATTATGCTGATGTTTCAAAAGATAAAGCAGTATTTTTTCGAAGCAAATAACCAATGGTAGATCACATAGTGTGATCACAATAGTTTGATAGATTGAAATATCACTATTGAAATAGAGGATTCGATCAGATCAGATCTATAATTTTTAGAGATGGGCGGGTATTCGACTTTCTCGTAATTACTCGACTGTTTAGTGCTTTTTAACCGACTTCCCGCAACAAAAGGAGGAGGTTCTCAATTCGTCTTGGGAGATGTTTTTTTTTCTAGGGATGTTCACCGATTTCTCTGCGATACTTTTACCAATCAACGTGATTCTACCACCAAAATAACCGGGATGATTTCCCGTAGGTCCCATATATAACATTTTGTTTCACTGAAATATTTATTCAGGAAAAAATGCTAAAAACCTCAAAAAATTCAATATTTTGAACAAGTTTTTGTTGGCAAAACAAAGGTGAACAAAACAATTACAGCTGTCACATACTTTAAAAAAAAATATGTAATAAAAAAATATTAAATAAATCGATAATTATATGGCATATAATCAGCTGCTTCAGCTTCACAATGATATAATGTCAAAACAGTTTGTCATCATGTTTACAATTTAATTTGTTGATTCAAACACACTCAATTCCATAAAAAAACTTGTGATTATTATATAATTTTAAAAAGTGTAAACCAAAAAGCATGACTTATTTATGAAAAACTAATATGTAGGGTTCTCTACCGTGTTATAAAAACAGGTTATGATAAATTTCAATTATCAATAGTCAGTGAAAAATTTACTTATTACGATCAGGTAATGAAGAAGAGTAAGTCTAAATCTTAACGTTTTAGTGTGCCTAGGTGATGCATTTGAAGCCACATGCATCAAGTATTTTTGTGACTTGTGATGTGTGAGCATTCTTGCAGTTTCCACTGAAAGAAATCCCCAACAGGCTTATTTGTAAGTAGAGTTTAAATTTCAACATGAACGTTTATGATTTCCAGTTTGTATTTCACAGGTTGAAACATGCTAAAAATGATTTTTATACGTCTTACTAGACAACTTATAGTACTAACGTGCAAGCATCGCAATTCGAAATCGAATCTATCTTATGAGTAAATTCTGAACAGTTTTGTAAATGTACTTAAACAAACCGATTTGCCATTTGTCAGGTGCCGAGCTCATGGTTATCTTGTGATAAAAGTCTTTGCAATAAACTGACCGAGAAAATCTGTGGCCAAACTCGAGGGTTTAGAATAGAATATTATACCTTTTTACATGATGTATTCATAATATGAACGCTGTGACAGAATTTTAGAGATGTTTTATGGCTATGCTGAGGAGATAAGGTTTTAATGATTAGTTGATCCGATTTCAAAGTTGTTTTAAGTTTCCGAAAGTAACAATACGATCGTAAATTCGTAAAACAAAAAGCGTAAAGATATGAAATTGTAAACTTTGTCTGATATATCTGTTCGAGTCTTTAGGATATAAACGCGCAAATAATAAATAGATTGAGCTAGGCATAGAGGCAATCTATCCCAGTTCTTAAAATACAATTCGTTTGCTTTTAACATGAAAGCTGATCGAAAAATAAGTTAAAAGCAGATGTGTGTAACAAACTGATGTTTTTCATTGAGCTGGATCAAGAGCAGCTAGCTGTTTAAAGCTAACCAAAAAAATGTCATTGACTATTATAGATTAATATCTCTAAAACGGTTAACGTGGAAAAACCGGTACATATTCGGTGTCAAACAAGTACACTCTCAAAAATCTAGTAACTTTTCTATGTTATAGAGCAACTGTTTAAGTGATTTACTACAATCCCAATAGTGAATTACCGTGTATATTGTTGTTTTATAAGGTAAAATGGATATGAATGTATGTAAAATGTAAAAATTACGAACCGATTGAGCTTATACTTTGCCAGTAATGTATTTGGCCCGTATATAGACCTGATTTGCTTTCAAAAATCCCTTATAAAATGAGATTTTTTCAAAGAGGTGGCCATATTCGTATAGCGCATGAGTAATACATGTAGACTATAACCAATTATAATGTGTACTATGTACACTGTAAATTTCCTGGGACTTCGTGGTACAATAGCCTGAAAAAAAATGTCCGAAAAATTAGTTAACCAATAACAGAAGTACAGTAATCTATTTAGTGATTCAGTCATCAGCAAAGTAAACTGGAGTAGAGTATTAATGATATTTTACAACTGTTATTGATTCAATCGAAATGAATGAATAATGAATAATGATTTATTCCAGCAATGTAGTACAAACATAAAAGACAAAACTTTCCACTAAAAATTATGAAATAATTTATTTTCGGTAAAAAAAACAACCGACTTCAAACGCTCTAAAAAGTATGAAACAATTTTATTTTATAATTCAAATTTTGTAATATCCAAGCTCACGTATTTCAAGTCGGCGCGGCCCCATATTGCATCCTAGCTATGTATGTTCTTGGCAGAATAGCTCAAGTTTGAATAACATTTGAAGAATGTATTTGTTCAATGGCTTACATGAATGTAACATTAAAATAAAAATTGTGTGCTAATTTCATATAAATAGAGAGAGGAGAGTTTTAAATTCGTACTAGAGAATTTATTTGTGGTCTACAATAGTTTAAAATTTGAATTTTAAAGCAAAATGTTCGAGTTGACGATTGAAAAAGTTTATCCCGCAAATATAATTGAGATCAAACTGAGATATTTAATCGCTACTCACAGTTTAGTGTTTCATATATTGGTAGAGCCGCGCCGACTTGAAATACGTGAGCTTGGATATTACAAAATTTGAATTATAAAATAATATAGTTTCATACTTTTTAGAGCGTTTGAAGTCGGTTGTTTATAGAGGTGTGCGGATATCCGAAAACTCGGATCAGATTCGGATCGGATCGGATATCCGAATCCGATCCGAGGGTTTAATAACTATCCGGTAAGACTGACTAGATATCCGACTCTATCGGATAGACTGCATTTTTTGGGGTAAATTGTAAAGAAAGATCAAATTTTCAAGTAAGGAAAGTCTTCCAAACAAAAGAAGTCACTGCCGACGAAAGTACATTAGTGACAGAAAACATCGCGGAGCAAAGACGACGCTTTGAAATGCGACGGTTGCGATAGCAGCTAGAACAACGCCTCAACACGATGCGATTATTTAGTGGTGTGCATCAAGCGATGTATTTCGGTTGCTGATATTGCGACTCGTGAATACTCATGATCAGATCAAGATCGTTGTATATGATCAGATTACTGCGCAATACCCGACACGATAACAAACATTTTCTTAAGATAAATTCCTGTATCTTAGCATTAAATCAGTTAACAAACAGTAGTACATCCTGTAATAGTTCTGTCTCGATTAGTATTCGTTACCGACGAAACATCGATTGGTATGAGGGAGAATCGCAATCAAGACAAATCAGTGATCGCCATTGACCGGCAGTGTCAACAGTGTCCAACAGTCGTCTTGAATTTCGAAAACGAAACATCCCGTAAATACCCCATAAATAGTCGTGTTGATTTTTCGTACGACTATTTCAGGCCGTAAATATTTTAAGTGGCCTGTTGATACGATAAAATAAAAAGCCTACAATAATTATGGGCTGTCAAAGATTTGGCGAACCTGTTCATTCATTGTTTTGTCGTTCCATCTCACTTCATTTTTGAATGTCGTCCGCTTAAAAGCTGAATTAACTCAAGAACGTCTTTTATTCAATCGCCAGATTACTTTATTTATCAATTAAACAATTACCTACCTAGAAATAGAGAGTTGAACGATCACAAATAAGTTTTTATTTTGCTGTAATATTAATCTTTGACGATTTAAGCCTCGTCAAAGCCGGCCGGCCGATTTTCAATACGTGATTAAAATGGACATTCTTAGATAATAGTACAATGCGACTTGACAACCTACGTCTATGAAAATAATTAGTGAGTTTGCTTGTTGTTTGTGATATAAAACAAATAGACCTTTGTTCTAATTAAACGACCAAGCTTTAATACTGAAACTTACAACATTTGAAACCAGGGTTCCCACTCAACCGTGAAACCTTAAAAACCGTGAATAAGCCGTGAATTTGGCAAACCATGAAAAAACCTGGAAAGAGCCGTGAATTTCGTCATCAGACCTTTAAAATCAGCCAGTTTTAAAATAGCCAATATTTTTATTAAATTTTAGAGAAATATTTGTATCAATTTATTAGAGACATTAAAAATTATTCACAGTCACAAGACGAAGACAGCAATTGTGTACTTTAAGACGTAGATTGTACGTACAGGGCTAGACGGTAGGGCCTGCTAAACTGAGATTGAGGATTGAGATTCCACTGTGGCTGTGGAAGGAGGGGTGGAGACTGGGGAGGTAATGGCGGAACGCGATCGGTTGCCGTGGAGGGGGGAGGGAAGGATGGAAAGGTGAAAAGAGAGAAGACTAGATAGCTGAAGACGCACGCTCATTGGTTTACGTTTGCGCGGCAAATAAATACGCGAATTTCTTTCTTCCTTAATTAATTTGTTTTCTTATTCTTTACATTCCTTCTATTGTACGATTCATCGGTTTTCAACTACCGATTAATGCATCGATGTCTCCGCTGCTTGTTTCTAATCATTTTCTGTTTTTTGTATCATCGTTCAAGATGTTTGTGACAATAAATAAACTCTTTAAAAATGACGCCAGAACGAACGTCTTTGTTGCGTATTTTGTTTTCTATATGCGAAAATTCAAACGACTTGCCCTACAACAACACATGATGGCTAATATTTTTTGTCTAATTTTTAGTATAAATCGATTGAGATAAAAATGAAATTTTTATCTCTTGCCTTTCAAGATAAATTCTATGATCAAACTATAGACTGATGTAATTTTGTCGTTCTCCAAGGTCAACTAAATATAGCAGAAACTCCGAATTCCATCTAATTGGAGATAATATTTTTTCACCTGTCAACGCCCTTTCCTTATCACTCAGGATTATTGTTTGTGTACGTTTTTCGTGGGAAGGACACGCTCTTCCGGTTTAACGAGACCAAAAATAGATCACAAAAATTGTCTTCTCGATAAGACTTCTCGTATCATAAGCTCGGCTAGAAATTCAACCTTATTCAAAGCTGTTTAGTGTTTGTACGACTATTTCATTGCGTCAAAAGAAGCAACGGTCCTTTTAAGTTGTTATACGAGGATGCGATACAAAGCAGTAAGCGTACGATAATTTTGAGTCGGCAAGGGGACGGCTGACTGTCTGACTGAGACGTATAGTGAAGATCGCTTCGAAGTTTGACATCGCGATCGCGACCATCCTTGTTCGTCTCGTTATAATATTGCATGGACGCCGTTAAGTCAGAAGCTTGGCGTGAGTCATTTATTGTTGAACATTTTTAAAGTTTCGGGTTTCTTTCGGGTAGTGTGTCGGGTATCGTCAACCCGATTTCTTTCGGGTAGTAGGTACCCGCCCGACCCGACGTGTAATAAAAACCCGCCGAATTAAGCCTAAGACGTGTCGAACCCGCCCGACCACTCGGGTTCACGTAATTACCCGAAGCCACCCGAATTTTCGGGTACCCGCAGACCTCTTCTTATCACTCACTGCCCATTGCACTGTTTGAATGACAACAAGGCCCTAACTTCGACTGCTGGAAAACATGCCTGCAGGCGACCAACGTTGTGCCATTAACTAACATGTACGGACAGTAGAACAACGATTTATCCGGAGGCGTTATAACCAGGCGGCGCGCCTAACCGGTGTCCAAAACTGGCAACAAGAATTATTTTTAATCACGTTTTTACTTTCAACTTTCGCAAAAAAACTATTTTACAAAAAATGTAATTGAAGTGTATTTAATAACTTGCAATTAATTTTTAAAAAAACACGACATTATTTTAATACGTGTTATATAGATCATATTTCGAGTTTTCGATGATTAGAGAGTTGATAATCACGAACTTCAACTCGGGTCAAGACGCAATGACGCAATAAATGAACTATCGAATATTCATCGAAAGGTTGGCAACATATGCAAGCGCAGACTATCATATTGTCTTTCATTACATGGCTGTTTGTTGTCTTAAAACGCAGTGCGTGATTGGCTCGTTGCTATGACGACACACGGTTGGCATGGCAACATACAGTGCGACAGTGCGCACTGGGCTCTGCGCATTGTGTGGGCGGATAGAAAGCAGAAAGACAGGAAGAAAGGAAGGAAGGAAGAGAGGATGGCGTTAAAAATTAAAAAATATTAAAGTTGCGTGCGTGTTCCGCAATCGCCAGTACAATGTTTTCTGTTTTCTTTAGTAATCAATAATGTTAAAATCACATCGTATTTTGTGAAATAGTTGAAATTTATTTAATTGTATTGTATTTAAAATTATTTTTCTGTCAAGAATAGTTTGTTTTACCTAAAATATTACACAGTTTAATTATATTGGTGTGCAGTTCAAAATTACTTGTCCGTTGTGCTGGCGCCGCCGCCGCCGGCGCTATGTGTCTGCCGAGTTTTCCCTTGCTACCCCCCCCCCCCCACCCCCCACCCTGTTATTCTCTGTGAAACTGTGCGGGCGGCAAAATGTTTTCCTATATTTAAACCGTAAATTTCGTAATTTTCGGACCTCAAAAACCGTGAAAGAGCCGTGAATTTTAAAATTAAGTTTGAGTGGGAACCCTGTGAAACTTATCTTGAAATTTAGGTTAAGTTTACTGCTCAGACTTATTTTGTTTTTTTAGTATTATTGGGTAGTGAATCAAAATCTAGGTTGTCAGGCATCAATGCATAAATAAAAATGTAAAGCTTTCTTCAAATATGAGGTGATTGGTGAATCACGTTTTTTATTTAATTCTTTTGTCTAGTCACTTAGGCCTAGTGTCGCGAGCACGAAATACGGCGGGCCGCAAAAACTGGAAACACACAAAATCTTCTGCTAAAAGTCAGCTGATAAGAGAAAATTAAATGTTTATGTTGAGCTGTCAACATCTTGTTTGTGTTTTTCGTGGACTTTACACCATGCAAGTTTTTGATGCAATATTTCATTAAAAGTTTTCTTTGTCCGTCTGCGATCCAAAACAGCATTGCCAACCGCAAGTGAGTCTTTTACCCGGAAACCCGAGCCCAAAACCTAAATTTTCTAATTGGCTACTAAATAGGCCTACATATAATAAAAACTCTTACAAATAATAAAAACTCTTAGGCAACTTTTATCATATAAAATCTTGTAAAAAAATAGTTGTACAAAATTTACCTAAAACAAAAACAATTATGTTATCCTCTTATACGAACAATTTTTCAAGCTTATATGTTTATATGTTTGCTTGGTTGCACAATTATTTCAGCCATTCCAAGTTTCACACGGGACAATTAGGCCATTGATTATCGACTTCGACATTGACATTGATTGTCGATGTGGATAATCAATGGTAAGGTCATGTTTACAACTAGTTTATGGTCTTTAAAAAATATTTAATCTGGTTTTCCAGGATATATTTCTGCTTGTATGTCGATTTGTAAATTACAGTAATATGTTATGTGTTTTAAAAACATTTCAAACACTTTATTTTTCTTGGAAAAATTAACAGTAGGCTTGTCCCGTACGGGACTCCACAAAATTACGCGTCATCATAGTTTTTATAAAATTTTTTATTCTATTTGTAAAAGAGGATTTTAAAATCCACAGAACAATGAAAGATATATTTCTTAGCCAATTAATGCTAATTTTTAAAGGTTATCAATGATTACTTTAGAATTATATTGAAGTTTTCTGGTTCTGTATGGGACATTTGTATAACGGTTCCGTACCGGACTAGTGTGAATGGAGGTTTAAAATCAAGTAATTTTTACGTTATAACATAGGGGTATTGTTATTTCATTAATACCAAATTAAGAAATTATTAGTAAGTAATTTGTGTTAAAGTTTTATTCAATATACTCCCATCATGTACAAAAATTATATTCTTAAAAGTAACTCGATTTAAGCCCAAAACTTGGGACAGATCAACAAATAGTTAGTTCATTTCTGAATATTTCGAATAGGGATAGTTCATTTCTGAATCACTGCTATTCTTCTTAGAACGAAAAACACACTTGCAATGAGGGATGATCCCTTTTGCGCTCCCAGCGTGACACCATTGACTATGGTGACACACTATTAATCGTCCTCCTTTCCCTGTCGGTACTTTCAATCCTCCACTCTTGTCCGAGTGTTGCCAGATAAACTTACTGGAGTAATTTTGATTCACCCAAGTCTCGTCGAGGTACACCCAGTCGTTTAGTATAGGTTCCTGCTTTAGCGAGTGATTTTGCGCAAGAACCGCGCACGAGCAGCGACTACTCTCCATCAGAAATTTGCGTCCGTTGTTAGCTTTTTTGTACCTGAATCCTAGGGCACGGAAAAGCCGTCGAACGGAGCAGACTCTACCAGTGTAGCCAATTAATTCTCTCTAGCTTGAAGTTCATCCTTGCGGACATTTTGAGCAGTTTGTAAATCCACCCTGTCATAAAATCCCAAAACTGTCCCCTCACTATGCCACAATCAGTCATTTAATAATGTGCGAATCGCTTCTCTCAGGACTTGGGAGTATAGTTTTCTAGGAGGTACACTAGCTACTTTCTCTTTTTACTTCTTGGGCACACCTTTGAACAGGCCAGAGACTAATTCCACAAATTTTTTTACGTCAGTTCTTGGCTTTTATTGAAGTCAAGAGCTTCACAAATATTTTCGTCGGCTGAACTTTTTTACAAAACTATAAGAACGTTTGCAACCACATTTTTGATTTGTTACTTAGGGTCACTTTGAAAAATGCCCTGTAACCGTCGTTTCTTGAACGGCTCAAACTGGATTTCCCCTGACTCCATGATGAAACAAAACAAACCCGGCAAAATAAGAGAGAATGCAAAAAATAGGCTTAATGTTCACAGATAGCTCACTGATTAAACAAAAACCGTTATATGTTAAAATTGACTGATTATGTAAATTAAGTGTTAAACAATTTATCACCAAAAAATATAATATAAATTCGTAATTCAATGAATTAACTTATGAAATCTCCGAAAAACAAACACAAACAAAACAAAAGATTACGTATCGTTACATTTTTATTTTTGTCTGCAGCTGACAGTATTATTGATTCCTGCTAGTCTGAATCTTGCACGTAAATAAAAGAATCTTGCATAAGATCTTGCAGCAAAACTTTCATATGTAAACGTGTGCTTGTAAACTTGCAATCATATGACTAATTGACAACCAAAATAACGCTGCTTTCGCCAACAGCGCCCTCACTCACCCGCCGTATTTCGTGCTCGCGACACTAGTCCCTGATCAAATAAGGAAAAGAACAAAAAAGACAGAGGCCTAATAGTGGACAAATTTAGGTTGCATTGAAAAAGGATTTTTTAAGTTGCAAATCCTGAAATTGATTTAGGCCTAATAAGCTTATTCAATTATATACTACCTATGCTTAAGGGGAATCAATGAATTTCTAAATTCTTAACAGATATTTAGATGAACCTTTGCATACTTTAATAATTGACATTTGGCCTATATTGGAAACAATATATCACAACAATCAATAACACAACCCTATCAAGGCAAATCTTACCTTACACATTAGGATAATATGGTAGTTCCTTGCAATTACCTTAGGCTTATGAGAAAACTTAAATCTGCTCATTTCGCCGCGCCGTAAATATCCGAATCCGGTATTATCCGATCCGAACCTGTTGTTATCCGATCCGAAACCGATCTGAACATAAGCTATCCGATCCGAATCCGATCCGATCCAAAAATTCACTATCCGCACACCTCTAGTTGTTTATTTTACCAAAAATAAATTATACAACATTCCAAACTCGAATCGAGTAGTTAAACTATTCGGAAAAAAGTCCACGTAATTTTATCGGTGATATCCGATGAAATTACGGATTTTTATTAATCCGTAATTTTATCGATGATTAATGTGCGATCTTTTTATGAACACATGATATGCTATAACAACAGGAAGTGCTCTGCATAACAACAATATCCCGCAAACTTAGTAGGATAATGATGTAAAGAAGTTTAGAGAAATACGATCTCTCGGAATTCGGAAAATGGAATCATGCCTTATCTCTTGAATGGAATATGGACACATTCATTTGTGTCTGTTTATGATTTATAATAATCAAAGAAAAATATGAAACGTCCATGGTTTTTATATGACTATTCTTTTGGGTTTTTGCGTTTTTGAAATAAGGACTTTATCTCCTTCTTATCTGATCACGGCCTGCGACAACATGCCAAACAATAGAATTCAACTGTCTGGCAGGTCAAGGAGGGGTTTTAAAAGTCAACAATCTCTCCCCCACAACTGGGCCTTTGCGTAATGCATAGTTTTCATTTCTATCTAACTTCAACATTTTTTTTACCAAGTTTGGTAAACAATTATTTTTTGGAGGAAAATAAATTTTTGGTTATGATTAAAATTACAATAATTTCAATATTGCAAATTGTTATCTTACTTTTTGACGATAATCAAACCAAAAATTATATCACAAATTTTATGGCCTAAATGTAGGCCCTATAAAACTTTACTTAACTTTACTTAAACTTACCTAGTAAATCTATTGCTGGGATGGGACTTAATAGTGAAAACCTTAAAATTTATATTTATACACTTGTTTTTAAAAGTATATGTACTGTAGGTAATGTACTACCTTTTCACACACTCTATGCAAATGTAAATTTATTTCACAGATTAAAGATTATTATTATTACTTTGTGGACTTGAGTTTTCAACAAAATTAAGTTTATTCGTTTATTTCCTATTGTCACAATTATCTTATGATTTGTAGAAATAAAAAATGCTTACATTTTAAAATAAATTGAATTAATTTTTTTTTTAACTTGTAATGAAAACCCAATATTCGCCCACCTTATTAGAATAACTAATTTTCAGTTATCGTATTTATAGGCGTCTGAATCGTACGATAAATTTGGACCGGCAATTATGGCATTGGCTGGCAAGCGTGAGCCTGTTGTTTTTATCTGTACGTCTGTCCTGTCGTCTTGTCTTCTGCCATCTGCCTTGCACGACTGGCGCGGCAACTCACTAAAATGAGTAAAATACACTAAGATCAGCTTTGATAGACCAGCTAATTTCATTTTCAGTAAATAATTTAACTTCAAATGGATGTTTAATACAACTTTGGCTGTAAGAAACAACATTTGAGAAATAATTTTAAAACCGGTGCGATGAGTCAACTAATATAGAATTGGTTTTGTTGTCTTTCTCGTTTCCGAAGTTTTGTCTTACTTCCTTCCGTCCTTCGTTCCTCCTCTCCTCCCTTTCTTCCTCACGCAGATTGCGCAATGTACAATGCGCATAGCAGGTTGTCATGGAAACCACGTGATTTTGTAGCGTTGGGCCAATTGACTACCCCTGCGTTCTGAATCGCGAATGTGAACGGACAGAAATGTGAAGCAAGAAATTCCGATAGTTTGGCGTGTGCGTAGTTGTCAAGTTTTCGATCGATGGATCGATTCATTATTTTGTTGCATCTTCACTTAGTTCATGAAAATGAACTCTATAGGTCCAATGCCTTAATGGAATTCGAATACGAGAAGAAAATTAATATCCATTTGGTTAATACAACGTTCTGAACGTTTCTCAATGTAGCCTATTTGAATTTCATTTTACAGTGAAAAGTTGGGTTGTCCCATAAACTAACTTTTGAGGCCAATTTCTTTTCAAGTAGGTTTATATCCGTTTTACGGTGGTTTCACCCTCTGCCGTGAGATTACGATATCAACGGCAGGTTCGTCGTTCTCTGTGCACGGGTTTTTCGCCTTATGAACGAATTAACTAATTGAATTCTTATTGGTTCCGTCATTGGGTTTTCCGTGACTCCTCAACCAATCATAGAAATTAAAAAATGCAAATCATGAAAAAATATGGTTTCTGTAGTGCATACTGAAGTAAAAATACGTACTTCACCGAGCGTACTTCACCGTAGTTCACCGTAGTACTTCACTGTACTTTTTACCTAGCGTGAAAAACGTGATTTCGGCATGAAAAATACGGGAAATATATGGGAATTTTTATAGCCTGATTTTGTGGACACCCTGATGTTTTGATAGGAATTTTTCTATTAAAATAAACAACTGCCCTACACCATGGGTCATTAGAACTAGCACCAATCTAAAGTAGTAGGTGAGGTGAGGTGTGGAGGGGGGTGAGTTTGATTTTTAACACGTTAAGTGCATGGGGTAGGGGGCGGGCGTTCGCGAATAGCGGCAGCACAGACGAAATGAAATATTTCGGTCTGACGAATCGCAAAACATCGTGCGGTGTTGTGCTGCGTTACCACAAGAGTGAACGTAGTTTGCTTATACATCCACAGGTAGCAGAACTGCCTGGGTCGAGCTATTCTCCTTGTATTGCCAATCGGAGAGAGAAAAACGGGACGCAAAGTCTTTCTAAGCATTGCCAAACAGGGATTTTGTGGTGAAATTTAGTACCAACTTACACTAGTGTATTCTTACCTAAACACTGACTAAGATACCCATCCTTTCTACCGAGGGGCAAGATTTCACGCCCCACACGCTCTACGTGTTAATAATATGCAGTGTTGGGGAGTAGCGCGCTACAAGTAGCGGCACAGCAGTAGCGAGCTACTTTATTAGTAGCGAAAGCCGTAGCGCCGCTACTTTTTAAAATGCGTAGCTTGTAGCTGTAGCGAGCTACTATATTGAGTAGCGAGTAGCGGAATTTGTCACTACTTTTCTGCTACTTTCGCAATACAAACATTTATATTTTTCACGAACCGGTATTTTAACATTTCAAACCATACGAAGATTCTGAGTAAATCGTGATGTATTTTGTAATGATTCATGATCGGAAATAATTTGTTGTTCCTGTAATCAATTGCCTTTGACCAGAGACCAAAATTTGATTGTGGGAGTTCACTATCGTCATCCAAGCGCGAAACTGACTTGCCTAAACGTTCGGCCAACTATTTACAATATGAGGCCTTGCGAGAACGACATAGAATAATACGACATAATACGACTCTACGACATAGAACTAAGTATGCAATACACAGAGCTTGATTTGCAGAAATTGAGGTACCAAAATTATAATTTACCATGAGATACATGCCCCCTCACCCTCCATTCATCCCACCACCAAAAAATCATTTGTCTTTATGGTTAGTTTGCTAGATCTGAAAAGTTCATTTGATTGAACTCACCCACTTTTTAATGGACAAAATGAAAATCAATAAAGCATTAATTTAGATTTAAGAAATAAGTTTTAAAAGAAACATTTGATTTAGTTATGTCTAGCCATATGGTAGGATTCAGGTCTTTGAGCCTTTTTCACATTCGGGTTAGCTTGAAACTAAAAAAAAGAGTGTGATTTAATCCATGTTAAAAGTAATAGTACCACAGTTTTTTTTCTAAAAATGAACTTAAGCTTATTATGTGTAACTGTCTCATGGCAAATTCTTCGGTGGATTACATGCAATCTTCTTTTTCGGCAAATTTTTTACCGCTAATCATGTGTTATCGTCTACCAGCAGAAAGAGGTCCTGGAATGCTGTTCTTTCGCAAATAAAGCGCTGATAATATGTAATGTGTTTTGTAAATTTATAATATAAATAAGTATTCCTTCCAAGCGCAGCTCAGGAAGTAGTGGCAAGACTCATTGTGCTTCTAGCTTAAAACTTTACAATGCTGCTCTGTGTGTTAGCTAATATAACTTCAAAACTTGAGCGCATCAGTAGAAAATCCCTCCAAATTGTAAGTGCACTGTATTTTAAGATTTTTTCAAGAAACTACGCTTAACAGATTTCTTGATAAATTTTGGTTGCTGAGTATTCTTTGGAAAGAATCTCGTATTACAGTGATGTTGCAATTTGGCAGTATTTTATGTTAAGAGACTCAAGTTTTAAAATCATGTTTAACAATCAGGTGGCATTATGATAATCCACCTCACATAGCTAGAATTGCATTGAGACAATAGCACATGCCATGTGATAATTGGAGTGCTACCACAGCTACTTCTTGACCTTTATATGAGCAGAGGTTAATTTCTGGATGGCCCTAGTAGTTTAGCGTCTCTTCATGTAACCTGGTGGATAGTTAAATTTAACAATCGTTATTAAGTTTTTAAAACAGTTATTATTGAGGTATGTTCTTTCGTAGGTATTTCAAGATTGCAATAAGTTACTTCGGTCAGTATGTAAACATGTAACTATTTGATCAAAAAATATTTGTTCTCACTACAATTTAACTTACTTTAGGTGAAGTGCAAGGCGTACTCAGCCCTAACCTCACTAGAGACTGACCTGCAAACACTGTCCACCCTACACCCTTACAGCAAGGACCCACCCTCTCAGGTGCACAAGGGGCCAGTCGGTATCTTGCACAAGCGCAGGGGAGGTAATGTCCCCCACCTCACGTATAGTCTAGCATTTATCAGATTTTTGTACGTTTAAATAGGTAACTTAAAAAAAGGATTCTTAAATCATTTAAATTATATTGAAGAATTATGCAGTTGTAAGTGTTGAATTGCAATATTGTGATTTAGAAACATAAGGCGAGACTAATCATTATGCCATAACCAAGTAAAACTTTAAGATATTTAAACAAAAGTTTTTGTATTAGAATTTAATTTAATTTATTTTCCATTCAACAGTTTACAATACTGTAATAGGCATTGTCAATTTACATGTGGTCCCCAATATCTAAACTAAAACTAGTCTGTTAGGTCAAAGAAAGCTGAATATTTACAAAATGTTAGATTGTAATGTATATTATGGGCCAATCAAAATTAACAAGCAATAAGAATAAGAGCAGTTAGTACATGTGGAATAAAAAACAAAAGAAAAAGAAGCCTAAAACTATAAGTGAAAAGACATGGAAACAGGCAGTTACAGGTAAGCATAAGGCTATAAGGCTTGAGGTGATTTAGAAAAGCAAGTCTGTGGTCGGGCTTGTCATGAAGCTATCCAGATTGTAAAAAGCCTTGCCTTGTTATTACAAATGGTTAGTTTTTGATGAATGATATTTTATGTATGTGCCTATAATACATCTTGAAAAATCCAGATTCAAACTTCAAATCCCAGATCAAACAGATGTGGTTGAGAAATAGAATTATAGTGATACAGTTTTTCTCTTGATGTTTTCTTCTTAATATCCATTATGATCTCCATATCCAGATTCTGTAAGCAAAATTTTTGTTCTTGCCAATAAGTTGTCTCCAGACTCTGCTGTTTATATCAGAGGCATTTTTTGGCGACTCGTGACATGCCATTTTTACAAGATAGTTGTTAGCCTCAACTGCAACATAGTCTGAGTGGAGGGCCACACCATGGGTCCGGGAGGACCGCCTCAGCAGATCCATTTACCACTTACCCACCTCCTAGGGAAGCTCTATACACAGGACAGTGCAGCGGTTTATCCAACTGAATACTTTTTTTCTCAGGTTTCATTGTGTGTGGGTTTGCCACTAACCTAAAGTTTTACGTAAATTCAGTAATTGGGATTTTTTTTTAAATTCATTTGAGTAGAAAATCTTCAGTTACATTGTGGTGTAAGCCTATTTATATACAGTAATGACAGTGGTTATATTTAGATTTTTTGTGTTTTTTTTTTCAAAATACCAGAATATATGTAGTAATGACAGGTTATTTTTATATTTTTAGTTTTTTCCAAAATAACCCCATAAAGATGTTAGTGCAATTCATTTTGCAGATATATTTACCAAGAGAGACCATGTTTAATTTGGAGTTGTATAAAATGAAATGAAACAAAATAATTTGTTAAGGTATCATACATTGACCCGTGTGCTTCAAGCACGCATGGGTCTAAAAATAACCAACATAAACTTTAGTTCACACAGCACATAGTTTCAATCTGTGTGTCGCGCAGGCCACTGTATGAAGCTGGTGTACTTTGTCCACCCGTACGACCTGCTGGACCCGGTGAACAGAGTGGCTCGGCCACTGGACCCGGCCACCCTCACCGAGGGCCACAGCGTCACCGTCTGCATGGAGGGCTCCTCCGCCCACAAGCTGCAGACCACCACCCTCGTCTCCGCCGGGCCCAGGTCAGTACTGACTCTCACTGGCCATTTGTAATGTAGGTGTGATTTGGCTTTGCCAACTATTCACAAACTGATACCCAGACTTAACGGTGCTCATTTTCCGAATAAGTTCAAAATGTTGACAATTTTTAGGGAGTTTCCATCAAAGCCCTTAAAGGAAAAAATATCGGTTTAGGGAGTTATTATTTAATTATTAATGAGAATTATTTTAAAATTATTACAACCACAAAATGTAGCCTAGATTATTGATATAATTAAACAGCAAAAACTACAAACCAAAAATCCATTACGATAGAAAAAAACTGTGTTACAACTTAACCACCTAATTTCTAATATGTAACAACTGTTAACAATGAATGATATTTTCACATTCTATAAATTACAACAAGAACAAACTGACAATGAAATAACCAACAAAAAATTATGAGTGAAGGAAGGTAGCTAAGTGTTGTGCCTTTTTCTACATGTGTCACAGCACTTGTCTTGAGACAAATGAGGACAAGTGAGAGCTAACGTGTGCCCCAACTGGATCAAAAGGGAAAGGATTCTGTACCGCACACCAAAACACAAGTAATTCAACCCGCTTCAAAGTTATTTGCATGAACTTTGATCACTTTCTATCAAAATCAGTCGCTTCCACATTTCGCTTCCACATTTAAAAGAGCCTTAAATCATTTGGACTGGTAATTTTAAACCGGGAGTCCGTTCTACCCAAAATATCCTTATCGTCCTGCCAACATGGAAACATCAAACACTCGTTGTATCAGCCTCCAGTAGTGATATTTGGTGGTGTACGCGCCACTGACCAGCGCCAACAGCGCCAGCCTGCCGGCATGCTTCGTGCTGCGGCTGCGCGAGCCGGTGCCGGTGTGCGTGGCCGTGGCGCGCCGCATCGTGCAGGTCACCGACATGGAGTGATGTTGTGTTGTTGTCGCAGAGGTGCGCCAGTGTATGCGCCGTTGACCAGCGCCAACAGCGCCAGCCTGCCGGCATGCTTCGTGCTGCGGCTGCGCGAGCCGGCGCCGGTGTGCTTGGCCGTGGCGCGCCGCATCGCACAGGTCACCGACATGGAGTGTGGCGACCTCTCCAGCCCCGTGCCCCTGCTGACGCTCATCACGCAACATGTCAGCCAGGGCAAGCTCGACACCCGCGGCCTCCTTGTGGTACGTTTGTTTTCTGCTCGCATGTTTACAGTTTTTAATGTGAAGCCGAATTATGATTAGAAGCTTAATGAGTATGGTTATGCAGAAAATCTAGTCGACTGGACTGTAGGTGCATTTTATAAAATTATCTATGATTGAATAATACCCCTTCAGAATCCACTAAGCTGCATGTACCTAATATTCCAAGTGCATGAAGAATTAGGTTCCTTTTTCGATTCACCATCTGATGCTTTGTACTAGTTAAAAATTAAAATTGAGATTGAAAATCAGCTTTATTTTAATAAATAATAGTAATAATAACATGTAATTCTAAAGTCATGACTGTTTCTAATAAATTACAATTACAAAGCAAATCAAATAACATAATTTAACCTGCTATTTTAAATAGGTAACAAATACCATCCACATAATATAACTGTGCCACCCATGCGTGAGTGTATGTGTCATGGAAAGTTAACTTTATTATTTTAAATTGAGCTGAGGAAAAAATAAATCAAATGGTTGTAGATAAACTGTTAAATAGAATTAAGCGTTCAATATGTTTGTTAAAAAACAACCAATTACTCTGGTGGAACTTGAGAAGACAGACATATAGAAAGATGAAGTTTTCAGTTAGTGTTGTTTGGTTACAGAACCTGCCGGACCAGCAGCATCGCTACTTCATGACGGACAGCCCGGGACTGGAGGCGGTGCTGGTGCGGGCAGTGCCGTTCACACAACTGCAGCACGTGCCCGCGGTGCTCAACCTGCTGTGTGTTTGGTTGCAGAACCTGCCGGACCAGCAGCACCGCTACTTCATGACGGACAGCCCGGGACTGGAGGCGGTGCTGGTGCGGGCGGTGCCGTTCACACAACCGCAGCACGTGCCCGCGGTGCTCAACCTGCTGTGTGTTTGGTTGCAGAACCTGCGGGACCAGCAGCACCGCTACTTCATGACGGACAGCCCGGGACTGGAGGCGGTGCTGGTGCGGACGGTGCCGTTCACACAACCGCAGCACGTGCCCGCGGTGCTCAACCTGCTGTGTGTTTGGTTGCAGAACCTGCCGGACCAGCAGCACCGCTACTTCATGACGGACAGCCCGGGACTGGAGGCGGTGCTGGTGCGGGCGGTGCCATTCACACAGCCTCAGCACGTGCCCGCGGTGCTTAACTTGCTGCGGCAGCAGGCACTGTTCAACTCCGTCGTGGCCACCTGCATCCGGCCCAACTCCAAACTGGGTACGTCATCGGCTGCTGCTGTCGTGTGGATCATTTAATTACCATAAGAAAGCTGTCGCAGAGTGAAGCAAATTTTTTGTGATAACCTTATGTCACCTCACTGACTGAGATTCAGATTAGAAACTGGAATGATTTTTTTTACCTTAATAATAGTATGAAAAATGAATACTTATTATTACCTATACTTATTTCAATGAGATGTACCTACACAATAGACGAGATGGCGAATGGTTAACAGCTTAAATCCCGTTGTCAACTTCAATTTTGATTGTCCATTATTTGATTGCATTATTGCTGTGCTGTGGATCATATGTATTGAGAAATGCATGATTCAAGAAAGTAAGTGAAACATGATAAATTTATGGATTTTTTAAAGCCTTATAGACTTACCGTTAATAATATTGTGTTGGTTGAGCAGGAGAGCAAGATAAGACGGTGATGCTGGAGGTGTCAGCGTTGTCGTGGCAACGGCTCAGCGTGTCGCTAGAACACCCGCTAGAAGAGAGCATGGCTACTGTGGAGATGGACCTGTCCGACATCAGTTGTCCTACGTGCAAGATATACACGGCCAACGGGGACACAAGCTCTGACTACGCTACCAAGGTCTTCCAGAGGTGAGTGGCAGTCCAGTGCAATGGTATTTTCCTCCAACTACTATCTAAAGTCGTCTTTTAGTCCCCGCAATAGAATACTAAAGTAGTTACTAATAGTTATAAATACCTATAAATTTTGGAGGTTATTTTTTAATAAATAGAAAAAATATTGTTTTTTTTTTTAAGTGTGAAAGTGAATAAAATCGTTGTATATATTGCCTAAATACCTTATGCTACTTATTTATATGTAATTCTAATTCAGTTTAATGGAGCAAAAGATCATATGAAGGTAAAGTGATATTGTGGTAGTTATTGTTTATGGTGTAGATGGAGGAAAAATGTTGTGTGCATCAAGGAACTAAGGTATTTTTTAGGGGTGTGCGAATAGTGATTTTTGAACTCGAGCCGAGCCGAGCTGAGCTTTTTCAAAAGTTTTCGAGCTCGAGCTTTTTCGAGCCGAGCTTTTTAACAATCACCAAATTATTAAAAGAAATTATGAAGCTTGATTTTAATTTTTAAAGATACAATAGACTAATGTTTGTATACCTTAAGTGACTGCCAGCTCAAAAATAGAAAGCTTATCCCCAAAACAAGTGAATTATCGGATAGGTTCATCAGTATTTTGTATTTTGTTACATAAAATTAATCAAACTGGCTCAACAAATAATTTATGAAGAAAAATACCAAATTTAAAATCTACATTTATCTACATTATATTTAAGTAATAACCAATCTCAAAATACTTTACTTTAAAATAAATAGTTAAATTACATAATTAGACTAATTACATATAGGTACTACAAAATTTAATTTCAAGATTAGAAAGAAGTAGTTGAAAGGTTTTAAAATAGTTATATCAAGTAAAAATCACACATTTACACTTAGTCAGACACAAGATTGATTTTTTTATGTTCACTAAGTAAAGATGATAAAAAATTAAATAGCAGTCCCAATTGTGGAATAATATTCATGGCTAAACTTATTATTTCAGAATATAATATATGAATTAAATAATATTTAATAACAACAATAATTTATTGAAATCCTAAAATTAGTTGCATTTCTAAACTTTTGTGAAGAAAATAATGTACAATTAAGAAGAAGAAAGATCATAAATAAATAAGGACGGAATAGAGAGAAAGAAAGAAACAGCTACCTCTCTCTCTTTCCTTATCAGTGGCCAGGGAGAGGGGGGGTGGAGGTTGTTTACTTCAAGCCCCTTCCCTGTTTTTTGCCCTTGTCTGATTCAGTGTGTGAGTTAATTAGGAGATAAGGAATGCAAAAATACAAACTACTTGTCATAAGACTATAAATGACGGCTCATATTTGTTGTCTTATTTTTATAAATCAAACGAGACCAAAATGAAACTTGTACGATATACCGTTTAAGAGATAAGTCTTGATAAAACAATAGACTTAAATGCTGTATTTCACGTTCCCCAAGGTCAACTAAATATAGCTCCGATTTCCGTCTAAATGGAGATAATATTTCTTGTTACCTGTCAATGTCCTTTCCTTATCACTAGGGAATGTTTTTTGCTTGTTTTTCGTGGGAGGGAAACGCTCTTCCGGTTTAACGTGTCCAAAAATAGATTGCAATAATTATCTTTCCGATAAGAACTCTCTTATCAAAAGCTCGGCTCGAGTGTCGAGCTTTTTAGAAAAAAGTCGAGCCGAGCCGAATACTGAAAAGCTCGACCTAAAAGCTCGACCGGTCGAATACTCGCACACCCCTAGTATTTTTGCTCCTTTGGGAAAATTGTCGCCCGATGGCATAACTGAGGGAGTTTCTCTGAGGGAGAAAAAGTTCTATTTTAATCCCTAGATGCACAAACTAGGGACACCTATTTCATGATTGCAAGAACAAAGCGTTTTATAAGGAGTCAACTCTTTCAGTGCTCAGGAAAAATTCAAAGTCTCTTCAATGCGTGACTAAGATCAATGCAGTTTGTCTGCAGTCTGTTACCCCCACAGGTTGGACACTCCTGCTTATAAGAAACATGTACAACTTGTGTATTTTTGGCGTACCTTCGCTGATTGTCAGGCTGGAAGAGAAAAGTCTTCATTACATTCTGGCCAGGTACTCGGGGGGTTAATACGAATCAGTCACCTGTCTGAAGCAGCTTAAAGGAATGGAGGGACATAAAACCAATTAAGGATGCATTGCGTCCAAATTTATTTGATGGGTAGATTTTTGTGGGCTGCAAATGTGTTTACTGTTATGCTGCTTTTTACGCATGGTTTCAGTATCTATCAGCCCTTTTTTTTTTCTGCTGTTTACATTATAAAACTGGGATTTTGTTAATTCAAATCAGTATAGACAAAACCCCAAAATTATCCCATTTACCCTTCTATGAGTATGTTATTTTTGAACTGTTTTTATTTCAGATGTCTGTCTATTCCGGTGACTATGAGGGCTCTCATCAAGTGTTGGCAGCGAGACAGTTCCGTCAAAGAGGCAAGTGATACACTGGCCCCCGGAGGTCTGGGAGGTATGCCAGGGGGAGGGGTAGGGGGCGACCCGGACATCATCATCAAGCAGGAGCCGGGGCCCGCGCTGGACCCGACATTCGAGCCGTTCGCTGGGTCGGACGGGGACCCGGGCGGCCTGCAGCTGGCGGACGACAAGACCAGCCTCCTCAACCTGCTTGGCGACAACAAGCAGGGCAAGAAACGCAAGCGTGGCGACTCAAAGAAACAGTTGGAGGACTGTGACATCGTCTTAGATAGTTCCAGTGATGAATCCGTCCTTTCTAAGGATTTGGATTTTGATCTGGACCTGATCGATAAGAAAAAGTCTCCCCCATCACTGTTGTTAGATTTAGAAAACAAAAACCTAGTTCCTCCTTCTGTCAGTATTACACCGATAACGTGTAGTTCGATGATTTCCCCGACACAGAATTTAAACTCCGTGCTCGAACGGAGGCCTGGAATAGAAATCATCCCTTTAGTGCAAACTTCATTGCCGAGTTCCATAACTATAACACCGATCGGAAGTAAAGAGGATAAGAGTAGAAAAAGTGGGAAGAGTGGGAAAAGTGAGGATAAGTCTAGAGCAGAGAAGAAGCGGAAGAGAAGGAAAGAGGATTCGGGTATGGGACCTCCGGAGAAGGTACCTGCGAAACAGGATCCCTTAACTAAACCTGTCACGGTTTCTATTAAACCGGCAGACTGTGAAAGTCGTCCTTCATCCCCAAACTCGAGTATTCGAAAGTACAGCAGTTCACCGACACCGTTATCTTTAGTCAGCAGTAAAGGCAGTCCCAAGTCTGTCAAACATAGTCCAAAACATTCTCCGAGTCCTGCATATTCGGTATCCAGTCCTAAAAGCAGCCCCAAACATGGAACTTCCTCACCTAAACATCAGGGGAGTTCAGGTAAACCAAGTATGTCTACATTAAAGTCTGCTGTTAGCTCCCCAAAATCAGATTCGACAAAAAAGTCGTCTGGGAGTAAAGACTCAAGTAGGGATAAAGAAAGGAAATCAGGCAGTTCTGGCCATCAGAGTCCCAAACTGAAGTCTTCCAGTGTAAAGCTGAAGCAATTAGACCTATCTAGTGGAGAGCTAACCGTTACGGCTCATAGCGGGGGCTCAACTCCTCCCTCTGGGGAGAAAGCACAGCCTATGATGCGAAACAGAAAAGGTTCACTCTCTGCCATTGTTGATAAACTTAAGTCTGCACAGCACTGTGGTGACCCTATAGTAGAGGGTAATGGCAAACCGAGTAATGCCAAAGACAGAGGCTCCACAACAATCAGTAAAACTGGAGATAAGAGCAATGTTGGTGGTATAAAACCAGGAGAAAGTAAAAATCCAGGGGAGTACATGGTGAAGCCTAGTTCAGATGGGATGAAGATCACAATAAATAAAACGAGAACCAAAGATCCAAACAAGTCTGCGAAGCCATCTAGTTCAAGTTCTGGAGGTAGTAGTTCAGGAAGTGGGTCACCGAAAACACACACAGGTCTCAAACCGGGTGTTAACAGTGGTCCTGCCTCAAAAAAGCCACAGCAACTGCCTCCAGGAAAGATATCAACTAAACCTAGTAGTAAAGCTCTTGGAGTTTCAAAAAGCTCAACGAGTGGAGTAAAATCTGTAAAATCAAGTGGTAGCAGCAGGGATAGCAGAGCTCGTATTCCAAAACCTGGTGATAAGTCAATATTTAGCTCTTCAAAGAGTGATGCAAGGAAATTGAGTCCTAGTGGCACAAGAGATGACCCAGACTCATTTAAAATTCTGAACACTCCGCCAACCATATCCCCTGAACTTGTAGTTCAGGGGTTTATGAAGCAGTTGGATACTAAGTTTCAAATTCCAAAGCTGTCTCAGAGAACATCTAATGTGGAAGAAATGAAGAAAGATAAGTTTGATGGGACCAAAACGGTTGATCAAAGCAAATTCATAGACTTATCTATGAAATCTGATTCTAAATACCCCTTGGTTCCCAAACTCGATGATTTAATGGTAGATGCCAAACAGATTTCACCTACACCTAGTGTGAAATCTCTAGAAATAGACATATCTGATGATAGTCCTTTAGACACATCAGTGTCATCAGGAAAAGATGACATTTTGAGCAGTCTAAAAATAGAGCTTCCAATCGGGTCAATGTCCTTTGCGTCAGACGAACCTTCACCAGAAGTGTCCGAGCCCATTCGACCTCCTGATCCACCAAAAACAATGCCAACCCCTCAGGAAGCAGCGGAAATACTGCTGGACTTTTCAACTCTTCCTACAAAATCTATTCTTCCGGACAAGTTAATGTCTGTCACCGAAAGAGCAATGGCTTCCGTGATGCCTCTTCGCAAAAACCCCACGCCTCCACTCCCCCCTCCGGTGTTCCCAGCATCCCCCTCTGTGTCCGTACACATTGTAAAGTCTCCAGCCCCCTCCCCTCTAGTCATTCCTTCCCCTCACTCCGCTTCCCCTTGTATTACCGATGATGAACTGATGGATGAAGCACTAGTTGGTATAGGAAAATAGCAACTAGGAGCCTGTAGTCTTATATATGTATAGTATGAAAATCTGCAATCTTTTTAAAGATTTTTTATCAAAGAGTATTTGCTATATTATACGTAACTACTTACATCTTGCTAATATATACATACTTATGTACAGTATTATAGACTTATTAAGATGATGGAATTTTATTGAATATATTGTATATTTGTTTATATTGATGAATGATGCATATAATAATAATTGTTATAAAGGTTTTAGTATTTTGTTATAGTTTTGAAGTTGTTTGATGTTTAATTGAAGAAGAGAAAACATTTTTCTTCTTGCCATAATCCATGTATATATTTATTATTAGAGGTGTGCGGATAGTGATTTTTTGGATCGGATCGGATTCGGATCGGATAGCTTATGTTCGGATCGGTTTCGGATCGGATAACAACAGGTTCGGATCGGATAATACCGGATTCGGATATTTACAGCGCGGCGTAATGAGCAGATTTAAGTTTTCTCAAAACTAAGGTAATTGCAAGGAACTACCATATCATCCTAATGTGTAATAAGATTTGCCTTGATAGGGTTGAGTTGTTGATTGTTGTGATATATTGTTTCCAATATAGGCCAAATGTCAATTATTAAAGTATGCAAAGGTTCTACTAAATATCTGTTGAGAATTTAGAAATTTGTTGATTCCCCTCAAGCATAGGTAGTACCTATATAATTAATTGAATAAGCTTATTATGCCTAAATCAATTTCAGGATTTGCAACTTAAAAAATCCTTTTCCAATGCAACATAAATTTGTTCACTATTAGGCCTCTGTCTTTTTGTTCTTTTCCTTAGCCTATTTGATCAGAAACTAGGCCTAATTAAGTGACTAGACAAAAGAATTAAATATAAAAATTGATTCACCATCACCTCATATTTGAAGAAAGCTTTACATTTTTATTTATGCACCAATGCCTGACAACCTAGATTTTGATTCACTACAATAACACTAAAAAACCAAATAAGTCCCAGCAGTAAACTTAACCTAAATTTCAAGATAAGTTTCAAATGTTTAAGTTTTGGTATTAAAGCTTGGTCATTTAATTAGAACAAAGATCTATCTGTTTTATATCACAAACAACAAGCTAACTCACTAATTATTTTCATAGACGTAGCATTCGACGTAGGCTGTCAAGTCGCATTGTACTGTTATCTAAGAAAGTCCATTTTAAAATTTTAATCACGTATTGAAAATACGGCCGGCCGGCTTTGACTAGGCTTAAATCGTCAAAGATAAATATTTCAGCTAAATAAAAACTTATTTGTAATCGTTCAACTTTCTATTTCTAGGTAGGTAATTGTTTAATTGATAAATAAAGTAAGAAGAAAGACGTTCTTGAGAGTTAATTCAGCTTTTAAGCAGACGACGACATTCAAAATGAAGTGTTTTGGAAAGACAAAACAATGAATGAACAGGTTTACCAAATCTTTCACAGCCCAAAATTATTGTAGGCTTTTTATTTTATCGTATCGACAGGCCACGTAAGATATTTACGGCCTGAAATAGTCGTACGAAACATCAACACGACTATTTGTTTATGGGGTATTTACGGGATATTTCGTTTTGGAAATTCAAGACGACTGACTGTTGGACACTGTCGATACTGTTGGTCAATGGCGAACACTGATTTGTCTTGATTGCGATTCTCCCTCATACCAATCGATGTTTCGTCGGTAACGGATACTAATCGAGACAGAACTATTACAGTTTGTACTAGGCCTACTATTTGTTAACTGATTTAATGCTACGATACAAGAATTTATCTTAAGAAAATGTTTGTTATCGTGTCGGGTATTGCGCAGTAATCTGCTCGTATACAACGATCTCGATTCTCGATCTTATCACGAGTCGCAATATCGGCAACCGAAATACATCGCTTGATGCATTCCACTACATAATCGCATTGTGTTGAGGCGTTGTTCTAGCCGCTATCGCAACCGTCGCATTTCAAAGCGTCGTTTTTGCTCCGCGATGTTTTCTGTCACTAATGTACTTTCGTCGGCAGTGACTTCTTTTGTTTGGAAGGCTTTCCTTACTTGAAAATTTGATCTTACTTTACAATTTACCCCAAAAAATGCAGTCTATCCGATAGAGTCGGATATCTAGTCAGTCTTACCGGATAGTTATAAAACCCTCGGATCGGATTCGGATATCCGATCCGATCCGAATCCGATCCGAGTTTTCGGATATCCGCACACCTCTATTTATTATTATTTATTATGTCACTGTGAACATGTAATGAGGCGTTATTTTAGTTTTTTCTGCTTGAAGGTTTTAAAAAACCCTGTATTCTAATATCCAGAGTACAAAGTTATCCATTAAGCTCATCTATAAAGTATTTCCGAGGTATACTATCATCAGTAATGGGATTTATATATAATTTCACATTTAAAAATGAAACCCTAAAAGTTATTTGGGGGTAGCATTAAAAAAAAAAATGTACAGAAGTGAATATATTTATTGAACAAAGATAAATACCAATGAAAATTATGATGGATTATGTGATGAAACTTGTTAGTTTAATGCATGACCTACCTTATTATTAAGAGCCGACTTAGCCTTTGATTTTTTTAACTATGGACTTGGAAATATTTTCTAAATCAAGAACAAGCCTGAAAAAAATAATGAAAACACTAATTAAAAGAGGCAGTAAAAAATAAACTATAATTTTACTGGACTCAGGTAATTTTACAACAGAGAACATTTATATAATCTAAGTCACTGCAGCAAATTTGGGAAAAATGTGCATTTTTGCATTTAGTAACATTTTAATTATTTGTGCCTTCTGATGTGGTCCAAAGTAGGAAGTTTAAAATTTGTCCTGTTGAACATTAGTTATGAACCAAGTTTGAAATTGACATCCAAAATTTATATTAAACTGGCTGATATTTTATCATTGCTCAAACTTGTTTGATCATAACTTTAATTCAGTAAATTCATTTGTTTGTAAATAAACGATTAAGTAAGATTTTTTAATCAAAGCCTTAACAAATTGATGTCGTTAAGAGTTTACCCTATTTTTATTAAGTTTGTATTGATATTTTTATTTTTCTCTTGCATTAATTGGCTTAGTTTATACTAGTGTGAATACAAGGAAACAGCAGTTATGAGAAATTTGCCACAGTGACCGTTATCTGAGAAGTAGCGAACATTGTTCAGCCCTGCTCGAAAGTAGTCGGTAGTCGCATATTCGCGTCGCATTAATACGAACTTCATCCATTGTTGGTTTTTTCAGAGAATAATCAAAGGAATTTGCATTTGCTAAAGTTCAAGTTTGCTGCAGTGTTACCTTTGACACTTTTGCAGAGTGTAACTTTTGATTGACACTTTGGTATTAATTTTAAAATATTTACTCCTATAAATTTTCTTGAATAAGTCATGTACGATTAAATGTTTGAAAGTAAAAGTATATACTACAAGACATAAACCCTAATTCACTATCCTCAGCACTGCTTTCCTCCTTAATCATTACAACAAAATATAACTCACAGAAATTCCGAGCCCACTATGAAATAGTTACTTTATTAACCTATCTACTATTATGATATATATTTTGTGCTCTTTCAAAAGCTGTACAGATAAATAATCACCAAAATTCACTGTATTATTGATTGGTTGTTGGTACATTTTGTTCCCCCCTATTATTTTGGTGAAACCCTCCCAAACAACATTTTAATCAAAACAATTTGTTTGTATTTGGTCTAGTGTAATTGGACTCATCTCGGGTATTTGTGAAGCAGCGGTAGCGATTTGAGTAAGCACATGCGAGAGTTTTGTTCATCTATTTTCGCTTAAGTATAAACACAGGAACACGCTCTAGGCTACAGACAAAACTCTATAAGATTGAAAATCAAAATCATACACAAACTCAAACTATGGAGTACTTTTTATTTGTTAAAAAAGTGGAATGTACTAAACAAAATTAAAATTTTGTTATGATTTTTTAGGAATTACTTAACTTATAAATAATAAAAAATTATAATGTCAATTGTAAGAGGAAAAAAACGTCATAGGAATCATTTTATTGAAAATAATTTGTTTAAATAATTAAATTTAAATTTATATTGCATTATGGATTTTTTCTTAGAAATTTCATAAGATATTTATAATGTTTTTAAAACTAGTCGTACTGATTTCAGATCATAGATTGACCAAGATTTTTTTTTTATGTCGCAAAAGAGTTATAACGAAAGGAAGGAATCCAGTGTGTATTGTATATTCATGACTGATTTTACTGATGAGATACTTTTGGTACAAATGTAAAAAAATTATTCAAAAAATAAAGCTATTACTACAAAATCTGTGAGATCTCTGAACCTGTTGCAGTACTGAGCTTCATTATTAAAAAACAAATGGTTTATTAGTGAAACAATAAGGTTAAGTGGGTGAAGTGAATACAAGCTAGTACTTACGATTAGTTTATACTATACTACATTGCACCAGCACTTCCTCAAATCAAGGTGAATAAGAATTAGTTAGAACTAGGTAGTAACTACTATGGTTTCCCTAAAAGCTGTATTTATAAAAGCTAAATTAAAAACTAAACAATTGTAACCCTGCTTGGCGATAAACAACTTTCATTAAAGTTAAACTGCCTCTTTTATAGAGGATGGTAACATTTAAAAGTTTTTTGGTCTTTTAGCATAATCCCATAACTGACTTCTCTCATGTAAATGGTAATTTTTATATCTCGAAATGGGTGTTAAACTGCAGTTTCCAAGTGAATGCACCTCTCTTTTTGTTGAAGAGGCTTAAAAGTTCTGAACATAATACTTGAATTACTTATTCCCTCACCACAATATGTGGTGAGAGTTAGGAACTTTATTCTTTGATGCAATTACATTCTCTATGTTTGAAGTTGACCAATTTTGCTCCCCTATTTAATATAATAGGGGAGCAAATAAAAAAAATTTAAACCTATTATTCAGTGTCTATAGTTCCTTCCAATGTTGACACTGCCGTCCATCCGCATTCCTGTTGACAATGGTGACACAACATTGTTTTACCTCATGGAATGTTCGCACATTGTTGAACAGTTACCTAACAATTTACTAATTGGTGAAGTTGATTGGAAACTCCTCAATCTTCCAAACTTGAGAGTCAGCCATTGTTAGTGGATTTGACTCTAATCACATGCTTAATAGTAATTACTCTGATTGATCGGATTGCTGTTAATTTAATTGCTTGAAATAGGCAAGTATTTTCCTTCATTTTCTAGGTCTACTTTATTATAGGCCTTATTTTCAAAATGTCTTATTAGAGTTGACAAATAACTTGGTGGATGGCCTGAAATCAGCTGGATTGGAATTTAACATTTAACAAATATTAAATGAAATCAATTTCCTGAAAGATTTATAAGTTCTTGTTCTAAAAATAGGTACGTTTGTATTATAAATTTATTATTTCTAAACCAGGTCTTAAAAATGAGTAGTAGGAAAAGGAATCATTAAACAAGATCATACATCACATTGATAGTATTTCAGTTTTAATACCCTGTTTACTGTTTTAGGCTAATTAGTCTCTTGGTGAATTTTATCCTAATGATTGGTTTGGCTACAAACTTTAATGAAGTGATTATGACTGAATTCCCAATCATTACTGGTATCAATCTTATTTGAATAAATACAGGAAGAGGATCTTTTGTATGTCAGCAAATTGGTGACTGTCGATGCAATGCCAGTAATAGTCACTAAGTCCTAAGTCTCAAGTGTGCTCGTAAGCGGTTTACGCTTAATTGACCGTTCTATTGGACAAGGACTTAACAAACAAACTGATGTGAACTTGGCAATTCGGTGTTAAAGTATTTTACAACCCGGCTGTCAATACCCAAGCTTATTGTGTATTAGACTTATAAATTATGAGATTAATTGCTGAGCGGTGTGAACAATTTTTTTGTGTGTACAGCAGTTTTACTAATACCATTGACTTTGAATCCTGACAGATTTATTTTGGGACTTCAAGGTATTCTGTTTTGGAAGCCACAAGTAAATTAAAGTAGTTTTATTGGCATAAAACTTATAAAAATTATAACATAAAGCTAAAATACAATAGAATATAATAGGACTTTGTTTGGAATAGGAAGCTGATAATATATAATCACTGCAGGGCCACCTAGAGGGGGGGGGGAGAAAGGGGACAGATTGCCCCTGACCACAAAAGGAAGGGGACCACATTTTGAGCTATTTTTTGCAGATTAATTAAATATAAAAAGATTTAGATTAATAAGACAAAAATTGAATGAAAATATGGCCTTTAAAAAATACCAAGTTAAACTTAATATTTTTCTTATTTTTGATGCAGTTTTATTTTGTTTTCTTGCGACTCGTCTGGGACCCGAGGGTGGGCACGCACCAATCCGTACCAAACAAGGCCCCTCAACCTACTGTCTTCCCCCTGCAAGGTTCCTTAATTTGTACATGACCATGGGGAAGGGTTCCTAGCTGTAACTAACAGTATATAAAAATGCTAGATGTTACCTGTGGCTTCACCCACGTTCAAAATGATAGTAAGATATTTTCATAATAAGATTCCAATTAATTATTGGTTACATGTACAGTACATGTGAAATATTCTAAATATTTTTTATAAAGAAACTAGCTGATAACCCCGGCCTTGCCCGGGAGATTATTTTTTCTTGTATTCTTGTCCTTTTTTTGTGTTGTATTCTGTTAGTATCCATAGAAGCTAGAAATAGCTACCATTAGAAATAATGGTAACCATAGCAACAATTCAAAGTACTCCCAAAATCCTTGACATGGGTCCCTTTCGGACGATCCTGTGCCTATGTCCTTAAAGATATCAAAACCAAACCACCATAGTGCACATCATGAGATTCCAAGCTTTAATTTGACACCAAGATCAAGTGTCTACGACAAGTAGTTTTGGCTGTAGCCCGAAATATACCAACACACAACTCTTCTTTTATATATATATATATATTGATAATTTCGATTTTAAAAAATCAAGCAGCTGGTTTAACAAATGGATATAATACGTTGCTACAGCTGACAATAAATAAATAATGATATTATTTTGTTTATTGTCAGCTGTTGATATTATTTTATTTATTGTCGTTATTTTTGCATAGGTATAGCTGCTGCCCTTGATGGTCGGAGGCAGCGCATTATAAACCTCAGGCCCAAAAAATGAAAAAAAATTTTCCCCTTTTCCAATTTAACTCACGGGAGCTGCAATTGGCAGTTCTGCCTGGTGCTTCGGAGGCTCACATTGCTTCGGTAGACCCCAGATAAACAGGCCTTCCTGACAGAAGAACCATATGAACAAGTCTTGCAGTTTGATTTTTCCAACATTGTACAACGCCCTGTACTTCAGCTCTTTCCCTGAAATCACTGATATGATCGAATATTTTGACATTGAATACAAATCTCAGTGAGGCATTTTGAAGCCTCGTGAGGAGTGTGATGTTTTCACGGGAAAGACTGGGATTGCATAATTGATTTTTGGAAATATTGTGGAGTGGGTGATCTCTAGTTTAGCTGATTCAGGCAGGATGAATTTTCAATCTGTACAAGGTTTTTAACTTGCAAGTAACAGTTCTACGAATGTGACTAACATGAGCTGAAAAACTGAGTTTTGAGTCCAATTTTTGAGAAAATATGGAATATGAAAAGAACAAGATATAAAAAATAACGACTCCCTCCTGACTGCACCAAATAATTATATACAGATGATTTTAATTTAATTTTTATTTTATTTTACATTTAATTTTATTTGTTTACAATTATTATACTTTTAAATAACCTAAAAATATGTAACAAACTAATACCTTGAAAATGGCCTTAGTCGCCGAAACATGTCGGTTTTCAATAAATTATAACTATATAGGGTACTCTGTTCTTATTTTTTGTGTAATATATATATATATATATATATATATATATTTGAGTAATTGTGGATGATTAATTATTAATTCCTTACAACAGATCTATGAATAAAGCAGTACGAAATACCTTCAAAAACTCAAATATTAAAATAAGCTACAGAACAAAAACAACATTTTTCATCTGATCAATAAAGAATTATCAGTTCATCAAAACACTCTGCAAAATGACAAATATAACAAACCAGGCATATATAAAATAATATGTAGTGACTGTAACAACTACTATATAGGACAAACATCAAGATGCTTCAATACCAGATTCAAAGAACATATTCAAGCGTTAAAATCTAAAAACAAGACCACGATGAAGTCCAACATTGCAGAGCACATAATGAACTCTGACCACAGTTATAAAAATATAAAAGAAAACCTTAAAATACTATAATACAAAAAAGATTGCATGAAACTAAATATGAAAGCAGAGATGAATATTTATATGCATAATAAAAAAGACCCATCAAACATATCAAATACAATGATCCCCAAACAAAACCACCCAATATATGACAAAATAGAAAAATTAAGAGAATATAAGAAAAATTTTATTACATATAACAACCAAAATAAAAAATGAACAGATTTTAAAAATCAAGATAACATATTATCAATAATTTATTTATTTACATTATACAGATGTTTTATATATTTTTGATTGAGGTTATAAATAAGATTTGAAAATGAACTTAGTTTCGAAACATGTCATCTTATAAATAAAATAATTTTTGAAAAAATAAAAAGGGTACCTGTTACAAAAACTAATCTTATCAATATATATATATACAGTGGAACCTGGATAATTCGAACCTCAAGGGACCAGCTAAAAACTTCGAATTATCCATAAATTCGAATTAAAGAAGTTCTGAAGAATGAGGCCAAGACATTAAAACTTCAAATTGTGAATTTAACCTCTTTTTCAAATTGACACTCTAAAACAATAAATTCATCAACAAACGCTAATTATAAGGGTTCAAAAACAGTAATCATAAAACAGAAATAACTACCCTAAAGTATAAACTACGTACGACGCGACGTACGATATTACAAAGAAGCATTTCTGCTAGAAAAAATAGTACGTTCTGCTACGTCTGAACTTTTTTCAGGCTACCAACTTAACTTCGTGTAACATTGACAATTGCACGCTCATTGACTTTCCACTAAAGTGAGTGTTTTATAGGTCCGAGATTTTGTCGAAATGATCACTACACTTATTTAATGTTACGTAAAAACTTTTAAACACTTAAAACCAAGACACTGCACAAATAAAAAAACACTTTGTTTGAAGGACGATCGAAAACAACGGATTGCTGCACTGGAATTCGCAAGTTAGTTTGGCTGGTGGGGGGAGGGAAGGGGGGTCGCAGTGTTGAGTAGCCTTTGTGTCGACATAGAAAACTGCGCATCAGGTCTGGCGCATGGCGCCGGGCTCAAGTGTGAAAAGACTAGTGGCGGTGCCACGGCGAGCGCAACCCTTTTCCGAACTCAGTCTGTACTGTACTGCGTTCTGTACTGTTTTAGTTTACATTATTGGTGTCGAGTTACAAGCGATGTTGGGGCAGGGTGGGAAGCCTTGGAGGTGGAAGGGATGAGTCATTTGACCATAACCTGACACGCCATTGGTCTGGCGTTAAATTTTTATTGAACGTCGTAGTAAAACAGTGTTTCCAATGAATTTGTAACTATTTCCAGTCGTGGAATGAAACTGATGTACATTAATTTGGCACTTAAAAAATTTGAATTATCCAAAATAAAATTCAAATTATCGACGAATTTTTAGCATTGTTTAGATACAAAATGCCAGGGACCAAGAAAAATATTTGAATTAAAGAAGATTTCGAATTATACAAGTTCGAATTATCCAGGTTCCACTGTATATATATATATATATATATATATATACCAAAATGAACAAACGGTGTTTTTGGACTCTAGGGACCTCAAAACGAAAAAATAACATGGTCCTGAGCTTAAATCTCACCATTCCCGTAGGCAATTATGGTAATAGGGGGAAATTCGCTAAAAGCCATTTTGTTTACAATTTTTTCTATTTATGATCTCATACCCAAACTCTGCCGCAGGCCTCAAAAAGTCTGTAGGCGACCCTGAATCAATGTATTTGCAAAAATTAAGCAGAAAATATATCATAAGATGCATATTAATCCAAAATATACATTTTCGTATAAATGAGAATCATCTAAGCTATTTATTTTTTAACTTAGAATTAAAAATACTTGTAGTAACTTACATTATTACTTGTAGTAGCTTTAAGTAAGACCATTTTTACAAGTGTAGAAATGTTCATCAGTTCAGACAACAAATTTTGAGAAACCACAGCCAACAATTTTTTTACATGCTGTATTTAAGAACCCTTTGGTTGTGATTCCTGAGTTAGCCCAAACAAAAGCAACGAGAGGATGCAAACGAAGTAAAGTGTCCTTAGTTTTGAATTCACCAGATCTCAAGAACTGCTGTTTCAATTTAAATGCTAAACACCCAGGTTCGCAAATGTGGGACCCTCAAGTTGTTGGAAAAATGAAATTCAATTAGCACGAATAATTAGTTTGAAATCAATATCAGGCAGGGTCCTTTGCTTCTTGTATCATGTGTATATGAAATGTTTTCTGTTTTAGATTTCTGGAACATAAAATATGCTCCCTAAATAATTGCATCATATACAGGGAGTTTTTTTTTAAACACAACCCATTTTTAAGATTGAATAATTCATGTATAAATATGAAATAAGTATTATTGTTTTATGGTTCTTTACATTTTATACACTCTATTATTTAAAATTTGATCACATTTAGTTCACCTTATGTGCTCAAAAAATCCGTCAGTGGCATTTGTATGAAGTTATGCTCTCTTAATCAAATTCCTGAACACGTGTTGCTAGGTACCTCTTTGCATTACATTTGTTTTGATGTACTGAATATGCTGTGACTTGTTTTTTTAAGCCTTACTTTGTATGTATCCCCAAAGAACATAATAATATAGTGGGGTCAAATCCAGGGATATTGGGGGAAATAATCATTCACCGAAAAAATCAAGTTTTGGGTTGCGTTTTCATTGTTTGTGTCTTTAAGCATGATAACTCGCGTAAAAATGGTCCGATCTGAATGAAATTTGCCACAGACATGTAAAGCAGTATTATTCTACTAAAACAATCCACAAGATATTCAGCACCTCAAAACAAACATAACAAATTTAATGCAAGAAATTCAAAGAGGTACCTTGCAACACATGTTCGGGAATTTGATGGAGAGAGCATAACTTTATGCAAATGCCAATCACGGATTGTTTGAGCACATAATGTAAATTAAATGTGATCAAACTTAAATAATAGGCTGTATAAAATGTAAAGATCAATAAAACAATCCTCATTACACATTCATATGTGCATTATTCAAACTTAAAAATGGGTTGCGTTAAAAAAAAACACCCTTCGTCATCTTAAAACATTCATATTTATTACCAAACAGTTAGGGGATGTAAGCAAATTACCTGCATCCATCAGAGACAACTCAGTTACATTTATTTAGTTATTTTATATAAAAATGTGTTTTGTTTAAAAATATAATAACATTCTAAAGGAGAATACACTTGGCGCATTATATCTTGACCCTTGGCCTAGTCCATTGCTGGAGCTGTCAGATATTGTTTATTGTCAATGAGTTTGGACAACAAACAATGAAAAAACAAATTTCTAGAAACATCAACTGTATTTTGTTTACAAATGACAATTAAGATATACACTGACAGCTGTTGGAAAATGCTAAAACGTCAGGCTAGTACTACTTTGCATATCAGCTGTGGTCTCCTGATGAATTTCATTCCACTCAATTGCTTCAGGTTGAAAGGGTTCCCAAGGGTCAAGATATAATGCGCCAAGTGTAAATACAATTTTCTCCCACCTGCTGTTTGGTCACATTTACTCAGGGGCGTCGCTCTGGGAAAGATGAGGGGGGAGCCTCCTGCCCTAGAATTTGAAAATAAAAAGTTGGGAATTTCCGGCCTGTTAGTTAAAAAAATCGAACTGAAATTACTTGTAACTTGCTAGAACTTTCCTAGGTGTACCTAAATCAATGAAAGTGGATTTGAAATGGTGAAAATAGAGCGTGGTTAATGGATCTTTTGAGTCATTTGGTGGTAATAAAATAATAATAAAATTAGGTTTACCCCTCATTATCTCAAGAATCATTAAGTTTAGTAAGGTCATGTATGATATCATTTTGTTCGAAATTTAATGTAAACTATTTTTGCATAGAATAATATTTCAGTATAAACACACCATTTTCAAGACATTTGCATACAAGTCAAAATATCACCATTTTACCTCCTATTAACCCCCCCCCCCTGCCTCCACGACGCTCAAAATTGTAACTTCTGTTGACATTTTGGGGAAAGTGTATTGAATAATTTGCCGCTGGCTAGAAACTTTTTTTTATGTCTAAGTTTAGGTCTAATTGCACAGTACTTGCTATAAGGTCTGTAGGAGCATGTGATAAACAATAATTTTTCCGTTTAATTTGCGTATTTAATTAATATTATTTCAGTAGGGAAATTTGAGGTAGAGAGTTGGGAAAATCAGGTTAGGAGTAGGAGTCACCTAAGTTGGCCAAAGTGTGTACTATTTACCTCATGAAAAATTGGAAAAATTCATCACAAGTCACATTGAAAACATTGTTGGTTACATATGGTTTTTGTTTACTTTTTTCAAACTGTAAAATCGCTGTTGGGTTTGTTTACAGTATTGTTTTGATGTCATTCACGGTAATCGTTTAGGTTATAGAATGTTTACAATATCGACTATCCTCAGAATATTTTATTTTCATTCAACCTTTTTACATGGCTAAAATTTGATTCTATTTCTTGATTTAAATTTATTTTAGCTTGTTAAGCTGTTTGATTATTTTTTCCAGGGCCAATTTTGATAGGTTTTAAAAGCAATATGAAACAGTCTTTCTTGTCAGATGCTGACTTGCAGCAAGTAGTAATGGCTATTCATACACTCGCCTTTTTTTCTTTATAAATATTAATTAATAAGAAAATCTAATACTATTAATCATGCCGCATCCATGACACACCCTCTCCGTGTTAATACATACTTTATTTTAAAAAGCCTATCGGTAATATTTTAAGTTGCGCAAGAGAACTTCCACTTGCAATAATATTGCATCAGAACTTTCCCTTTACTGCAATTGCTATACCAAAACAAATGTTTGTTGACAATGTTTTCAGCACATCTGGATTTTAAGCTTAATTCGTAAGAAGATAATAGTTTGTTTCGTTTTGGCCAACTTAGGAGACTCCTAGGCCCGCATTACACTATCAAATATTTTATTAGAGATCTTTTATAAAAGATTTTATCCGACCAATCAAAATTGAAGCCAGCTGATTTTCAAAACAAAATCTTTAATTTTGATTGAACAAATAAATCAATATCTTCTATACCCATAAAAGGCAAAGCCCTCACTCACTCACTCACTCACTCACTCATCACTAATTCTCCAACTTCCCAATAACCCAGAAGGCTGAAATTTGGTACACTGTTTCTCTAGGCATTAAATAGGAAAACTAAGTAGTTTTCATCCTGATCTGACCCTCCGACTCCGCCACAGACCCTCTCAAAGATCCCATATTATCCTTATGCCAGAATATAAATCGATGAAATGTTTATATTTAAACAGATGTGAAAAAACAAGACATTTAGTAGAATGTCATTACAGCTGTCAGGAACAGAATATAAAATAAATCACTGACTAGAGATACTTATAAGACCTTTCTTTCCTGTAACAGCTGTTATTAAAAGAGCTAAGTTAAACCATTTATTTTATCTACATCATTAGAAAAAATACTTTGCTTTTGTCTTTAAGCGAATTTTATTGGTGGAATTATTACCATAGGTCTCACGGCAAGACCTAAGCCCGAGACCATGATAACTTTTCATTTTGGGGCTCCCAGAAAAAAATATTCAAACGATATTTAAAGCGTAAAACACAGTACATTGTCCCTATAAGAAAAATTCTATATCTCGGATATTACTCAACAAACTTTGATAAAACTTGGTATGTGGCTTCAAATGATATGGTTTTAAAACCACCACAATTTTGCATGACTGCTGCAGCAGAACTGCAAACTTATTCCCCATGTTATTCTAATGGAAGAAATAAAATAAGATCATGCACATAGTCTGGAGGTCTGCTGCGACGGGGGTATTTTTATGTTCAAGATAGTCCCGAAAAACCTTAGAATTTTTTGACATTAAATCAAGGCAATTTTTATGTTTTACGTACATATATTTTCATGCATCAGAAAACTGCTTTAGGATTCTCTAAGTACACAAGGTCTGCTGCGACGGAGATATTTATATTCCTGCCTAAGGGCCACTCTATAATACCATACATGAGAGCAGATTCAACGATATTGGGCATAAGCCTTCCCAGGGCAGTCGCACCCTTGGGGGCTTTGTCGGCAGGTCGCTGAATCAGCTCACATGTATAGTACAGGGAGACTAAATAGAACCTCCTGCGGGGGGGCAGCAATAGAATATCTCCAGTTGCAGCACACCTGTGGACTTTAAGGATTCCTGAAAACATATTTCTGCTTAATGAAAGTTCACCTTCTTTATATTTTGTCCAATACCACTGACCTATCACTGCACAGTCCAAACTACTTGACTTATAACTTGGACCTTTGCATGGATGATCTTTAGGGCGTAAGCATCCGCAAAGAATGGTTTTTAATTCGAAGTTTTAAGGGGTTTTGGGTTTTTTTTTCGAAGTCTATAAATTTTCCTACGCAAATGGAATGGATAATCTTTTGTTTAGTTTTCAATGTTCAGTCAACAAGCAGATGGTTCAGCTTCACATACGGATACTTTTTTACAGCTGATTTATAATTTGGTTACTTTCATTATAGTTTTATGATTGCTTTGTTGATTTTTTAGGTGATATGTACTATATAAAAGTTAAATTTAGTTTCGTTAGTTAAATTAAAGTCATCATTCGTTTTTGTACCTTATTTGTTTAATTATATACTCAGTATGTGGCCCTATCTTCATTTAGGCTGCGGGAGTTACAGTTTTGATCGTGAGCGAAGCCATGGGCAACTGCTAGTCTATATATAAAAAAAGAGTTGAGTGTTGGTTTATTTTGAGCTACAGCCAAAACTACATGTCGTAGACACTTAATCTTGGTGCCAAATTAAAGCTTGGAATCTTATGATGTGCACTATGATGGCTTGGTTTTATTATCTTTCAGGGCTTAGGCCCAGGATCGTCCTAAAGGGACCTATGTCAAGGATTTTGGGAGTGATTTGAATAGTTGCTATGGTTACCATTATTAGAAATATCCACTATGGTTACAAATAAATTGCAGCACTAAGAAACAACAAGACTAAAGACAAGAAGAAAATAATCTCCCAAGCGAAGCTGCCTGTAATGCAGGCCCTAGTCTACCTCCCAACCCTATAATTTTTTTAGCAACACCGTATATTTTACTCCTTGTAATGAGTGAGTAAAATAATACTTCATATCCCATCAGGAGTAAAGTGGTTACTTCCCTCCTGGTGGGGGGCAAAGAAAACCCATAAGAATAATACTGAAATCCATAGTTCAAAAATTGTGCTTTCAAATTTCGATACAGACATGCAAATTTGTGCAACTCAACGGGTTGCAGCCCAGGTGGTAACAACTGATTAGTGGCAAGCAGGAAACAACAGGAAAATCAGGACAGCTGATGTCATATATACAGGGTGAGTCTTCTAAGCCATCCACAACAGATTATAGGCGAACGGCTTAACATACAAAGACGGAACAAAACATTTCCCCACTAAATCATACCCAAGGAACAACGTAAAAATATTTTTAAGCTTTTTAAAATACAGGGTATTCCAAAAACCGGGGGTCGTGGGTTCGAATCTCGGAATTTTCAAACGTATACATATGTCATATTATACATAATTTTAAAGCTCCAAGCGGGATAAACAATTTGGTGAAAACAGAACTCAATTATCTTTATTATTTTCAAAATGGCGTCCGTTTTTGTGAAAAATATTGATATTTACGGAATACCCTGTATCTCGATAACCACTGAAGATTTATTTCGTTCTGTTTGAAAATTCTTTATCCTTGTAAACTCAGCTTTAATTTGATATGCAACATGCCAACATTAAAAGAAAATATATATTTTTCAAAAAATATAATTTTTTAATAAATGTTGGTAGCACTGAAAATTAAAAATTTTAAATAGCAACAAATGTTAAATAGGATATCATTTTAAAGGTCTTGCAAAAACCTACAATTTTTCAATTTATACTCCCCTTCTACCTTTGGTAGTTTTCAGTAATAAACATAAAACTCTATTTTCCCATATAACGCCCATGTTAAATTTGCTGTGCTCAACGTTAAAGGATGCTAATTTAAATGATTTGAGTACTGCACATTTAACATGGGCGTTTTATAGGAAAATGGAGTTTTTGTTTATTACTGAAAAACTACCAAAGATAGAAGGGGAGTATAAATTGAAAAATTGTAGGTTTTTGCAAGACCTTTAAAATGATATACCATTTAACATATGTTGCCATTTGAAATTTTTGATTTTCAGTGCTACCAACATTTATAAAAAATTAAATTTTTCAAAAAATATTTATTTTCTTTTAATGTTTTCATGTTGCATATCAAATTAAAGCTGAGTTTAGAGGGATTAAGAATTTTCAAACAGAACGAAAAAACCTTGAGTAGTTCTCGAGATACAGGGTATTCCGTAAATACCATTATTTTGAAAATAATAAAGATAATTGAGTTCTGTTTTCACCAAATTGTTTATCTCGCTTAGAGCTTTAAAATGATGTATAATATGACAAATGATTACATTTAAAAATTCCGAGATTCGAACCCATGACCCCCGGTTGTGTTGGAACACCCTGTATTTTGAAAAGCTTAAAAATATTTTTACGTTGTTCCTTAGGTATGATTTAGTGGGGAAATGTTTTGTTTCGTCTTTGTATGTTAAGCCGTTCGCCTATAATCTGTTGTGGACTGCTTAGAAGACTCACCCTGTCTATAAGCAACACAGTGCTAAACTTAGTATATTGTCCTATATTATTTTTTATTTTACCCTCAAAACAGTATAATTACTCTTTTTCAAGGTAAAAATCTCCAAAGGTTGTATAATAATTACCCTAAATCAATACATTTACCCTAATGTAGGGGATTTTTAAAATAAAATTTTGAACATACGACTTTATTAAAATCTTCAGGTGAATATTTTATTTGTCTTTATTTTGAATATTTAGAGTTCATTGATCATGATTTTGCAGAAAATATATGCTATATTAAATACAAACAATTTAAAAATATTATACTCGAAGTATGTGCATTATTGGTGGCCAGGGGTGGGGGTCTTGGCCTAAACTGCCTGTAAATGTAGCATAATATATGGTATGTTTACAATGCCGAGGAATGATAATATGTTTTATTGATAATGGCTGGAGATGCAGGTCTGCTGCAAAAGGGGTGTTTTAATTATAAAACTAACAATATGATCAATGTAAAATGATTGAATTTAATTTGTTCATATTATTTGTTTGTGTTGAGTGTTTGAATGCATTAATTATATGTTTGCTGACATTTATATACTATAATTAAAACAAAATTACATTTATTAAAAATTAATAGGCTAAGAATGAAATAAAATTCAAAAAGTGTATATCACCATATACTGAAAAACATTAAACCATCCTGTTAAGCAACACAGCAGGATGGTATCCTTATTATGTTTAAATAAGGATAAAACACAAAGTAGTTGAGGGTGTAATTTGTCCTGCCTTATACAGAGACAAATTTTTCATTCTAACGATGGGTTTAAAACACCCTCTCTCTGGCCACCTGCATAATTTGCACACATATTGAGTGACGAGTGTATTGAGTGAATCAGATCAAAAGACCAAGTTTAAAAAATCATGAAAAGTGGGTAAATATGGAATATGTAATAAAATAGGTATCTTTTGATCTCTCATGAAGATCAAAAGATTTTCTTCATGTTTAAAGCTCATAAATGATTGAATATACGTTTTTAGTATATTATTAAAATAAAACATATTCAAACAATACTTTTCCTTACATGAGTTGAATGCTCACATATAAAAAATAAATCCTACGGAAATTCACTGAGTACGCAGGTCTGCTGCGACGGGAGCATTTAATCTTTATTTTGAAAGTATAGTAAGAGTTTTTAATGAAGGATTGGAGCAGGATTACAATTTTATCAAAAGTCACTTGCTTTTGGTAAAGTGTTTAGGAATCTAAGTTCTATAAGTTGTCACAGCTTCTCTGTAGCTGTCAGCAGCTTAATTAAATTACGCTTGCCCTAACAACTTTGGGCGAGTTACAACTTTGTGATGGGAGGGGAAAGGGGAGACCCGCTGTTGCTGTCATTAGAACTGTCAATTGATCGGTTACAAGTTTAGAATCTAACGTCTCATGGAGAGGGCTGGTCTACTTCAGGATATACATGGTTGAGGACATTCGGTTTGAATATTGTTGTTATCAACTCATATGACAAAATCTAAATGATAAAAAAAGTTTTGTAATAAAATATGGTTGGAAATATCATTTGATGAAAGGAAAGCCCCAGTAATCAAATAACTTCTACATAAAAGCTAAATATTTAAAATTTAGTAAAATACAATACTTCCCAAGCGGCATGCCAGTTCGAAGACCGCGGCCTTTTTATTAGAGACGGCCATGAGTCTAGTGATCACTACACCGGTATCACTCCAAACTAGATTTATTTGTTGGTTAAGATAAAGTGTTTAAAAACACTCCAAATATGCTTGTCATATATCACAATATAAATTGTATTTTAAAATAGAGTTTGGTGAAATTTTCTCGGTAATTAATTATGGAATGTTCTTAAATTAAACTGTACCTAATTCATTGAGCTGTAGATCAAAAGACTAAGTTTAAAAAATCATGAAAAGTGGGTAAAATTCCATGAAATGACTTCAAAAATTCCATGAAATGACTTCACAATTCTAATTGATTACGGTATTTATATGGCTAAATTGGTTTCCATTTCATAAAAATAGCCTCACGCAAATATATCAGCTCTTTGAGATCATAACATTAATATCTAACATTAAATAAAGTAAATAAATTGCACAGTGTAAAGCATCAGCAACCCTGGCATATATAACGCAGTTGAATATATTAAAGCAAGGTAATAAAAATCCTTTAGCAGAGCTCTTCCTGACCCTTGTCCTGCCTCATACAGAGACAAATTTTTCATTCTAACGATGGGTTTAAAACACCCTCTCTCTGGCCACCTGCATAATTTGCACACATATTGAGTGAAGAGTGTTATAAATGATCGCTAATGTTAAAATAGAAAATGTAACATAATATATAAATACCTTACACTTATTTTTACTGTTCTAAAGAAGTTCTACTATGAACATAACCCCAAATTTACCTATAAAAAATACTCTTTTCCAGGTTCATTAAAATTAATAAAAGGGATCCTAATAAATGTTATGAAATTAAGATCAAAACTTGTTTATGGTAACCAATGCTGAACCAAACAAAAGTTGAGATTAATAGGTTGAAAACCAAAGTTAGCTCGGTATGTATTAGGACTTTGTGAATTTTATGGTCTATTTTAGGGCCTACAATTTTCATAGTGAATGTAAACGATTTACCTGCTGCTCTTACTAATGAACATGTAACACCTTTCATGTATGACCTGGCAATGCAGGTTAGTTGTAGTAACGGTATTATTTGTGCTGACCAATTGATGCTTAGGCTCTAATGTTTCAATCGAAGACTGGACTGCTGCTAATGTATTAGGTTTAAATAAGAATAAAACACAAAGCCTTGAATTTAGTTTTGGAAATAATTCAAATGAAATGACGGAAGTTAAATGTTTAGGTGTTATATTGCAGTCTAATGTTAAATGGGACAGACATATCTCATCCTTGTGTAATAAACTAGTCAAAAAAATTTTTATGATTAGAAGACTTAAGCTGATTCTAAATGTAGATGTTTTAACTGTGGTGTATTTTGCACATGTTCAAAGCAGTGGCGGCTCGTGTGTAGGTTCAATGGTTCAGTGAACCCCCTAAAATAATCAAAAACAATACATTTTTTAAGTAAATAGCTGAAAACCCATTGTTAAAAAATCTTTTATAAACAACATGGCAAAACAACTATTTTTGCTTCCGGGCGAAGCTCTCACGCAACGCCGGCAGAGCGAGGTTCAGTTCGCCGAGTGAACCCAGCTGACTGGGCGAGGGGTGTGGAGGGAGCGGAGGGGGGCTTGCTTGAATGCAATGGACCTACCGCTAATGCTCTCTGCTAGCGGCGAGCCGAGTGCTGGCGACATTGGCCGACCTCTTCCGAAAGAGTAGTTTCTTCCTAACCACTTCTGTTTCAGCAGCACCCTACGGGACGCGCGCTGTAAAGCTTGATAATGTTGTTTTAATGGTTCGGGCGATGTTTAAGTTTATTTATTTAAATATTGTGTGATTTCTATGTTGTTTTTAGTTATAAATACGTTTTATTTCAGTTATGCGATTATGTGTTTTATTTTTAGCTGTGATTATTGAAAGAAAACAATCGGCGTAGCGGCCGCACCATAGCTTTATGTAAGAACAGTAATTAAGCTAATGAGCAACGGTAATAACGCTATTGATTTAATTAATTTTGGATTTAACATTTTAATGTACATAGTAGCATAATACAATTTATCATCAAAGGTATAGTGCCTTAATCCTATAAGCATTACACTCGTGTATAAAAGGAGGTATATCAAGAATTGCAGGCACTACGATCTTGTAAGCATTTAACGTTTTCAAATACTGATTGGCTTAAGACAATAACTGTAATATATACACTAGCTGATCAACACGATTTTACCCATGGAAAAACAGAAAAACTTTCTTGAATTCATGAGTTGATGTTTAGGTTGCCATGACAACTATATGAGCTTCCCTATAGTTTAACATTGAAAATTTGATGTACCATAGGGCGTAGCCCTGAGGGAATTTTGTAAAATCCTTTCTTAGCGGATGCCAATGCCCTGAGAGGAACGTTCATGCAAAGTTTCAAGGTTCTAGGTCAAGTAGTTTGGGCTGTGCGATGATAGGTGAGTGGTATTTGACAAATATATAGTAGATTGGTATTATGTATATGTTATTAGCTCTGAACCCCCATTACATAAACTCAAGAGCTGCCACTGGTTCAAAGCCACTTGGCATATGGTATTTTAGCCTGGGGCTATGACCCTAATATAAGAAAATAATTGTTGTTGTATCAAAAAAGAGCCTTAAGAGTAATTTTTAATGTTAGTAGTAGGACTCATTGTAAACCACTTTTTAGGAGACTCAAAGTAATGACCGTCCCCTCTTTGTTTATTTTTGAGTGTTTAATTTACATTAAAGTTAACCTAGATCAGTTTAAGACTAATAGCTCTGTTCACAGTTTTTCTACTAGACAACATACTCATTTAAGGATTAACCAATGTAACTATCAAAGGACTATCAATTCAACTTTTGAGCTTGGTATCAGAATGTTTAATAAATTGCCAGTACATGTAAAGGAAATGAATTTGGTTAGTTTTAAGTCATTTTTAAAGCATTTGCTCTTGGAATTATGTGTTTACAAGGTTGAAGAGTTTTTCAATTACTGGGATTAAATATTGGACTGAGCAAAATGTTTTAATCCAGTTTATCATGTTGTATGATTATTTTTCTGTTGTAACAAAACGACGATACTCCAATTTAATTTTACTATGTAACTGTGAATGTTTTGTGCAAATAAAGGCTTTGACTTTGACTTACATATATTAAGATTTAGAGCTCATTCTCCTTGAGGTCATATGACACTAGCGTAAACCTGTCAATACATTTTTGCTCTTATTGGAATATTTATAATTTTATGTGAAATATTGCAAGTAAAATCTGTATTGCGCATTGCAAAAAAAATTCAAATATTCATGAAATGTACAGCGGAGTAATCTAAAACCACATAAAAATTCTGTTTTGTTGATTTATAAATTTTAGCAAATTTCCCCTAAAGGGAAGAAGCTGTTACTGAAGGTTTCATGGTAAGACCTAAGCCTGAGACCATCATAACTTTTAGTTTTGAGGTACCCAGATGCCAAAAACACCATTTGTTCAATTTCGTGTGCGTGCGTATGTACGTATGTATGTGCATGCATGCATGTGTGTGTGCGTGTGTGTGTGTGTGTGTGTGTGTGTGTGTGTGTGTGTGTGTGTGTGTGTGTGTGTGTGTCTTTAAGCACAATAACTCATATAAAAAATGATCCGATCTGAATGAAATTTGGCACAGACATGTAAAGTTGTAATTAATTATTCGTACGAAAACCATCAATATCATCCACTTCCTGCTAGTTACGGTCAGTTAAATCCCAAATGTTGACAAACGTTGGCCGGTTTAAATAAGTCACTTTTGTGCAGGGGTGCCTACAGGGGGGGATTGTGACGCCAATGGCGTCACAGAATTTTTTGGGGGGGATTTTTTTTGTGTTGTTTACTGTACAGGTAAAACGTACTACTACTAACTTTACCAATAAATTGTCAAAAATAAATTAATTGCTACACTATTTAAATTTGTATATAAATTAAAATTTTTATTTTCAATGTACGAAATAGGGTTATACAACATGGACATGCCCGCACGGCACGACTATCCAGTGTATACCATCAGCGTTCCTGTACACTTGTTTCTTCCGTGGCGGCCGCGGCACGCAAGCAGCCGAACTGGCTCAGTCCACGAGACTCTCTCCAACCGGACACTAAGAAATTAATTCTTTCAACCTGTCCTGTTTCCTATCGATAAATTACTCAACTACTTCTAGGGGTGAAATGCAAATTTGCTTTGGTACACTTGAAAAATTAAAATTAATAATTCCCCCCCAACATAGCTTTGACGATTTAAAATTTATTTTGAGGAGGGAGGGTGCATTGAAATGTATACAGTAATTGATTACTTTTTACCGGAAAAATGTAAAAGTGGCAAAACAACAAAATCTTCATTCAGTCATCCAGGGGTGCCGATCCCCCCCAAGAGCTATGACGTTAATCCCCCCCAAAAATTTCCAGAATCTATAAAATATCCCCCCCTCCGCATAACATATATTTATGACATCCTATTTAAGCAGAGGACATTAAAAATAATCTGGGTTAATTTAAGTTATATCACTTTCAAATTAAAAAAAAAATTTCGACTAAAGGTTAATTATATAATTAACCTTATATAATTACTTAAATTAACCCAGATTATTTTTAATGTCCTCTGCTTAAATAGGATGTCATAAATATATGTTATGCGGAGGGGGGGATATTTTATAGATTCTGGAAATTTCTGGGGGGGATTAGCGTCATAGCTCTTGGGGGGGATCGGCACCCCTGCTTTTGTGGAGTGTTAAAGCAACAGGCGAATAAAAGGTGGCTGGATAAGAAGAAAGCTGTATATGTGACCCGCCAAGGGAAAAGGGACCTTATCTTCCCAGACAACATTTTACAGGACAGCAAGTTTTGGAAGTTAGGGTCAAACACATTTTCTAATTTTTAATGTTTCTTACTCTATATATGCTTCCGAACAATATTTGGTCCATCTTACACTTGAATTTAACTTTTAACATGGTTAAATTAATTATTTTCTAAGCCCTTGCAATCTACAGAAAGGGGTCTTGACTTCTCGAATGGTATCTTAACGCTTCAAAGTTAAGAAAATCAAAGAGTTCTGGGAAGAATAAATGCAAAACTTGCAAAGCCCTGATGCAGGAACCTGGAAATGTGCAGGGTATTCCAGAAGAAGTAGTTGACAACATAGCGCCTGGTCCTTGAAGAAAAGTTTCAAAACAAAAAATGTACTACAGTAGAGCGCCGATTATCCAAACTAATTGGGGACAAGGGGTGTTCGGATAACTGAATATTCGGATAATCGAACATGAAAAGACAAAATTTAAAAATTATTTATGTAACGCAATTCTTACTGGTAAAAAGGCTAAAATACCCCCGTCGCAGCAAACCTGCATACTCAGCGAATTTCCAATTACAAAATATCCAGTAATTAATCCATTATTACGAAAAAAAGAAAAATAAACAAGTGATATATTTATATAAATAATATAGTATAGCTTGTTTTACAAAGACTTTGTAAAAAAATATTTGTAAATGACTTAGATGAAAAAACACAAAGACTTCATACAATGAAGTAGGCAAGAATGTTTATTTTTTAAATTATATTAACATAAAATTGTTTAAAAACCAAAATTCAATTAAATACATTGAAATTACTCTAAGCGATTCCTTGAAAACCTCAGTAGAGAGTAAATAGGAAATTGGGTAAGCCAACATTCTGCTGCCCTGATACTAAAAACACAGAGAAAAAAAATGTGAAGCGGCAATATCTCGGAGACCAATGGACTTAGAGAAATTATTCAATATACCAAATTGTTTGTTTTTTCAAGCTAAATCCTATGGTGAGAATAATAATTGGATAAATATAATTTTTCTATTAGAAAAACTCAAAAAACCCATTTTTGGGGGGTAAATTGGGGCCTTTACCCCACTTTGAATATGTCGATCTGGCTGGTTTACGAACTCGTCCAAGAGAATCTAGTTTTACATGTCTGTACCAAATTTTGTTACGATCGGAGGATATTTACGAGAGTTACCGTTCTGACAAATCTCAAAAAATGAAAATTCTATTTCCCATATAAGCCCATATTAAATTTTGAAACAAATCGTGAGTTTTGCAGGTAAAAATGCGTTTTCACAATAAACTCACTTCATATCTAGAAAGTACACATAAAAAGCTGTCAATTAATATAAATATTAATATGATTGCTGAGGTTACCCTGAACGGATATTTTTTGTCCATTCTGTTCTGTTAAAACGACGGTAATAGCTTATTCTGAGGAAATTCGCTAAAATGATGAAACAAAATTTATTCATTCAATTTTATTATGAAATCGATCAGAATACATAGGTATAAACAATTTATCGTACGTAGATACAGTACACTGAATATTTTTTATTTGAATTGCTTGATAATCATGTTCAAAATATGAATTATTACGGCGTTCGGTTAACCGACGGTTCGGATGACCGACGTTCGGATAATCGGCGCTCTACTGTAGATGGTAAAAAAATAAAAAAGTAAAAGCTCAGACAGCTGATATAATGTTATATTTTGTCAAAATTAATCGTAATAAATTCTTATTAGAGTATAAAATTTAAATTAACTTAATTTTTTTTCATGTGACAAGACATTTTGTTTTTGAAATTTTCCGTTATTTTATTAGTACTCCAATCTATTTAAGCAACATTCAACAAAAAATGTGAACAATTATCACAAATTCAATGAATGATTCATATTCAGCCTTAAATATCTGACAAAATGATATATTAAACATAGACAATAATACATGTAGTAACTAAACAATTTAACTTAGAAGTTTACAAAAATTTGGACCGCGATTTCCTAAGATCACTGTTTTTAAAATTTCTAATTAAAAAATTATAGCTCAGGCGTTTTTTAAGATATCTTGAAAATTCTTTCATCAGTTTGTTTGGTTTTTAATGTAGATTAAGGATATACCAATAACTCAATTTTGAAAAAATGGAAGTTAAGGTCCCTTTTCCCTTGGCGGGTCACATATGTTAAAATTTTGTTTTTCAGAAGTAATTGATCTCATGTTGACACATAATTATAAAAATATTATTGATAAATAATTTTACCAAGATGTAATGCATCAGTTTGAGATTTGTTTCATGTGAAATCTGTTTTTTTGTTTTTTTTTACTTCTTAGTCAAGAAATTTTAAGCTGGTGGAATGAAAAAATCACTAATATCGGAGGAGTAATGCTCAACACAGGAAATGGTAAAAAAACATAAAACATGTTTATGCACAACACATACTTTAAGGATTTTTTTTATGCAGCTATGAATTTTCTGATTAATAGGCCATATATTTAAAAGCATGCTTCCGGTGATTTCAAATTTCCTGAAATGGATCTATGCTCCACAAATGACAAAGTCATTATAAATTAATTGATTGAATGAGTTACCAAACATTCAATAAAAAGGGCGAAGCAGTGCTAAAAATATAAGTCATTAGAGAAACCATTGATGAGGTAATGAGGTATTTTTCCCTTACAGTAACTCGACATTGAAAAATAGCTCTGTTGGAACTTTGTGATAAAGCAAGGTGATAAGCAAGTAGTTAAACCTGTTACCTGTTGATGGGTCGCTACGTCTAACATGCTAAGGACAAAACTGGTAATCCTGTTTAAGTCTGCTAACTTGTGGCTCTAAGTTTGATCCGAGTGCCCACATGCAGTTTTTTTTTGGCTAAACTAGAGGCTGAATTCATACTTATATCAACCGTGGACTTCTATCAGTGGCATAATGTTTATTTCACCTAGAACTCAACATAAGGTTACAAATTTAACCTTACTTCTACAAATTTAATATTGTTGATTTCATATTTTTTAATATTTGTCAAACCGACAAGATTTTCACAAAATAAAATGTTATTTACTTTCAGTAAACAAAACTTACCTACAAAAAACACAAAAACTTACCTACAAAAATTACAGTAGGTTTACTTTCTATAAACCTGTTTGTTAAGAACAAGGACATATTATTCAACCTTTTTTTGCCAAAACCCCATGTCAACTTATTGGATATTATGATTGACACTTCAAAATTGACATGTCTTTTTATTTAAAACAAAACCAATTTATTATAAAGGGCTACAATTTGGTTTTATTGAATGATCAGCAATGTTCAGACCAAGTGTCAATTACTGGCTATGCCATGCCAGCATGTCGTGTCAATAACTCGTGACCACAGCGCAGGGTGATCATGCTGAGTAAGGTGGTAGTTTGATCTCAATAAAAACCCTCTCATTTTGACACAATAACTACATACATCAGTAGAATCTAAGCTCAACATAATTGTTAATCAATTTCTTTAAAATTGCAAACTCGCTTTAAAATGTTAATGTAAAAATATCACAAATGTTTGTTACTAATAAAAGCTTTTCTAATGATAAGCATGTTAATGTATATGTCGTAGCCACTTGCTGTAATTGGGCACTTCATGAAGAGCCCAACGCAGCCCGGGCACTTCATGAAGTGCCCAGCGCGCCTGGGCACATAGTGTAACTCGATTATTTCTATCAAAATTACAGCATCTGCCCAACGAAACTGGACACTTCATGAAGTGCCCAATGCTTATTGGACACATGGTGTAACTGTTGATGCATGTTGAGCAGTCGATTTTAAATCTTTGTCAAAACCAATCCTAATGTTTACATTAAATATCAACGTCCGTGTTAAAGTAGCCAATGTTACTGTTTGCCATTAAACCTTTTAATATTTATTATTTATTTATTTAAATAAAAATATTTTAACATCGGTTTTAGTTACATAAGCCTTTTGAAAATATAATTAGTCTACGTTATATTTGGTCAACGAATTTGTTGGAGTATGAGTTGAGTTCAGACTAAAATAAACAGTAAACAATCTTAATCTAGGATAAAACAAACACTTATAATTCGTTTAAAGTTTAATACAAATATTGTCGGTTTCAAATAGTTATTAAATCAAAGAGTAGTATAAAATATTATATTATTGCATATTATATTAAAGGATTATATTATTGCATATAAAAATAATCTATTTCTACAGACGATGTCCATTACACAATGTACTTGTGAATAAAGACAAATAATGATATTATATTCTAAATTATAGGTAGTGCGCTAACAAAAAAAAAAGATTAAAAACCGAACCGCTAGAATTTTTTAGTAACCGCTTACTCAAGAATAACGTTTAACATTCATAGGTTATCCCTTTAGACAATGTTTCATATGAATTTCCAAATATTTGAGTTAATAATATAAACTTAGATTTTTAAGCTACTGGTGTCAGTACGAATATAATAAAAGGCATATTTCTGAAAAGCTGTCAAGTAAACAGGACACACGTTTTTTAATATTCTATAAACAAATAAAAATAATTACATAGAAAAGGCTTGATGTAATGATGTTACGTTAATTCATTCATACTGACATAAAAGAAAAACTTAAACCTAAATTGTCGTCAATGTTAATATAATTACAAAAAAAACAAAATTGTAAAATTTTATACAAATTAAATGTTTTCAATTTCTATAACAATAAGAAACTAAAGAATTGTTTTTATTATTTTTTCAAAGACTGTTATGACTATATTTAAAAATTTGTTTTACCATGCTATATTTTAATCTATTATAAGTTTACAAAGGGTGACTCATGACTCAGTAAGAAGTTAAAAAATTAATACATGTGAAAAATTGAAACATGAAATTTATGTGTTACATATAAATGTAATAGGTAAAGTGTTTAATGTATTTTATTTTATTAAAGCACACAACATTGAAATTGACTGAATTTTTTCGTTTGTGACTTTCTGAGTTATTTTGGCTACGCATCACTATCTATATATTAAAAAAATTTGGTATTTCTTTTCCGAGTCCGTCCGGCTCTTCTACTCAACCGATTTTCATAATTGAGGTCTTAAATTAAAGGTATGCACGTGCAGATTTGCCATCAAGCAACCGCATTCATTTATCTGCCGTATTACTCGAGTTATGCACAAAAGCAATTTCCTCCCTGTACATTTCTTATGGGAGTTAAATATGGTTTTCCTTTACCGAGTTCGTTTGGCCCTTCTACTGAACCGATTTTCATAATTGAGGTCTTAAATTAAAGGTATGCACGCACAGATTTGCCATCAGGCATCGGCATTTATTTATCTACTCTATTACGCGACCAAAATACATAAATTCGATTATTTCCCGGATTTTGAATTCAATTAAAGATATATTTCCCCAGTTCTAATTACGTAATTCTGTATGTTTTGGTCTAAGAACCTTCAGCGAAATACCAGCTTTCATTTGAGCTATTGATTATTATGATCAGACGTACCTGAAGCACTCTGCTGAGTTCCGAACAACACAAAAAAATTTTTGTTTTTCTTTTCCGAGTCTGTTCGGCTCTTCTACTCGACCGATTTTCATAAATAAGGTCTTAAATTAAAGGTATGCACGCGCATATTTGCCAGCAAGCATCCGCATTCATTTATCAACAGTATTACTCGACCAAAAAACATAAATTTGATTATTTTCCGAATTATGAATTCAATTGAAGATATATTTCCCCAGTTCTAATTAAGAAATTCTATATGTTTTAGAACCTTCTGTATGCTAAGAACCTTCAGTGAAATATCAGCTTTCATTTGAGCTATTGATTATTATGATCGGACGTACCTGGAGCACTCTGCTGAATTCCGAACAACACAAATCTTTTATATATATATTAGGTTTTCTTTTTCTGAGTCCGTTTATGGTCTGATATTAATGAAATTTGGTACAGATGTGTAAAGTGGTAATCAATTGGACAAATTCGTGAACCAGCCCGATCGGACCACCGGAAGCGGGGTAAAGGGGGATAGTCTCCCCCCAAAAGTGGGGTTTTGAATTTTTTACATAGAAAAACAAAATTTATCCAATTTGTGTTGGCACCATTGGATTCAGCTAAAAAAAGAATAATTTAGGATTTTGAATCACTGGTCTATGTCCATTGGTTACCGAGATATTGAAAGTGGTAAACACAGTACGTTGTCCCAATGTTAACCTTATGGGTAATAAGTCAAATTCTCTTTCTTGCTTATTTCTCAACATATTCATCTTGATAAAAATTGGTTTATGTCTTCATCTAGATGAGATCTAATGTATAATAGTCTGAAATCCCCGATATTTCCATTTTCATGGCAGCAAACCTGATGTATATACTCATTCCCCATGTTAATCTTATGGAGCTTACGTCAAAAAAAAAAAAAAAAAATCAAAACACGTCAAATCTTGCTGTGTTGGCTTGAACTATGTTCTTTTGCATATGAAATTCGCTGAGTATGCAGGTCTGCAACGAGGGTATTTTAGCATGGTATATAGTTAGTTTGTAAAGTCGTGTGTGCCGGGCTGACATGTCGCTGTCCCGGAAACGTAAGTACAGAATATCTCATGAAAGTCCTACGTTTTCCTTCGTGGAACAAATTATTACCAACTTGGTAATAATCGTGGTTTAATTGGTTTTCTGAAATTCCAACATAACCGGGCCCAGCTATACGAACCTCTTTTTCAACTTGGGCAATGTCGGGCAAGTCACATTGAAGTTGTAAAGATCCATTGCATGTAACATTAATTTTGTAAATGAAGAATTATTTGATTTGAGTTGATTTTGTGTCTTAGTACCAAAATTTACTGCTGCGGAGCAGCGTGGGTCCTCTAGTTAATATTATTATTTAAACAACCGTTTGTTGTTTAAATAGTAACAATTTTTATAGTTATGTGTAGCCAGAATATTTCAGAAAACATAGAAGAAACCACGATAAAACATACAGGCAAGAATTATTGTCTGGTTTAGTGGAAGACAATCTTATTCTTAATGTTTTAAAAAATTATTTTAAAATAACTGTATTTTGTATTATTGAAAATAATACATCGGATACTACCAACAGCAACGTAAACAGCAGTTTTACGTGTTTACATAAAGTGTCCAGCATCTGAACTGGACACATAGTGTAAAAGAAATACTTACAGCATGTGCCCAACGAGCGTTGGGCACTTCATGAAGTGCCCTGTTTTGTTGGTCACATACTGTAATTTTTAATGAAACCATTCAATTACACTATGTGCCCAGGTGAGCTGGGCACTTCATGAAGTGCCCGGTTAGCGCTGGGCACTTCATGAAGTGCCCAATTACAGCATGTGGCTACGACATATATAACACAATACTCTCATTGCAGCAGACCTGCAAACTCAGCAATATCTAATGCATACAAACATTTCAATTCAACATAATAAACAAGATGTAAGGTGATTACGATCTCCTAAAAATTACATGTGGAATGAGTATGCTGGTGTGCTGCAACAGGTATGTAGACAATAGGAGGTTTTAATTGATTATATGGCAGACCTCAACTATAAGAAGCCATATACCGAGATCAAGATATATTGAGAAAAAGGATGATAACAGCATTTTTATCTTCCATAAGATAACATGGGGGATGAGAACACATATCAGAGAATTTTTTGAAATAAAATTAAATAAGGAGACATTTTAAAATCCTATTTCATGACTATGTGTTTAATTTTGTATATGTACTTTATTGATGTATAAATTTATATGTAAAAAAACCCATATGTTACATGTTATATGTTATTTTATTATAGTAATAAGAACTTTGACGAAGTCTATTGTAATGGTTGTAAATTACTGAATGACTTATAAATATTGTCTATTGCCTATTGTCTATGAAAAATTGGAGGTTTTATGCTAATACACATTAGATCTCAACTAAACCAAACCAGTAATCAATTTTAATTATGTTTAGCAATAAATGAGGTATAGAATTTTTCTTTTGTTTATAGTCCAGTAAATCTACGCAAAAAACACCCTTAACCTAGAACAAATTGCAACACGAGCGTTTTTGGTGGAAATCTGTCCAAAAAAGTGTGCTTTTTAACATATCCAAAATCGGACAAAATCGGTCCATGGGAAACTCCCTAAAATTACGTTTCAAAATGGCGGATTACAATGGAAAAATTTAAAATTAAGTTTTACTTTTAGTTTTCAACTACATCTCTATAGATATAAAATTAGAAATGCTACAGAAAACCGTTAGGGGAGTAATACTTCATTGTCATAGGATTTTAAATTTTGGCCGCCATCTTGGATCCGCCATATTGGATTAAATAATTTTTTTCAAATACAAAGGTGGTCATGTGACACATCATTTAGAACTAGATTTTTACGCTGATTCCAATGCTGAAATCCGTTTTCAAAAATCTGTTTTTGTTTTTAAGATATAACGAATTTATTTTTTGAATTTTTTTAAATTTGTTAAAATGTTCACCAGCTTAGACCAAACTGTAACACAGCCTTTTTTCATGAAAATATAACAAAACAATACTTATTAAAACATATCCAAAACCTAACAAAATCAGTCTACGGGAAACCCCCAAAAATCACGTTTCAAAATGGCGGTTTTTTTTAACATTGGGAAGTTTTTGAAAAAAGCCACTCGGCTGCATTTTTTATCTACATTTAACAAGATATTGAGTTGAGACCACCACCAATAATTTTTGAGTGGCCAGTCATGCATTTTGTCTAGGTAAAATTTTTGGCCGCCATTTTGGATTTCAAATATTTTTTCAAAAGTAAAGGTGGTCATATGACTCATCATTTAGGACTAGATTTTTACGCTAATTACAATCCTGAAGTCCGTTTTCAAAAATCTTATTTCGTTATTTAAATATAACGAATTTATTATTTTTATTTTTTAAATTGTTAAAAAACTCATAATCTTAAACCAAATTTCAGCACAATCGTTTTTTAATGGAAATCTGCTAAAGAAATACTTATTCCGACACATCCAATATCGGACAAAAACGGTCTACGGGAGAACCAAAAAAAGCACGTTTCAAAATGGCGGCTTCTCCGGATATCGTTTATCAAAAACTTAAGCTCATCTTTTCTTCGTCTACTTTTCCAGAGATATTGATCAGGAACCACAGGCAATATTTGTTGAGTGTCTGTAACTGCATTATGACGAGGAAATAACTTTAAACCGCCATCTTGGATCCGCCATTATGAAATGAGGCAAGTTATTTCAAATATGAAGTTAGTATTGTGACCCATTATTTCAAACTAAATTTTTACGCTGAATTCAATGCCGTAACCCGTTTTTTACTATAGTGTTTAGTTTTCTAAAATAGTTTTTCTAGTTAGTTTAGGATACAACCATATTAGCTGTAATTTCCTCACTTGCTAATCATATCGACCTTAGTTGGTTTTTCTAGTTTAGTTTTCTAAAATAGTTTTAGTAGTTTAGTTTTCTACAGTGTTTATTGACATGTTTCTAATAAATATCTCAAAAACCTGAATTTTTCAAAAAATAAGTTGTACAGCTAAAAACGGGTTGCGGCATTGAATTCGCCGTAAAAATCTAGTTTAAAATGATGGGTCACAATACCAACTTCATATTTTAAATAACTTGCCTCGTTCGAACATGGCGGATCCAATATGGCGGCCAAAAAAATTACATCGGTGAAAGTTAAGTGTAAAGCGCTCAACAATGACTGGTGGTGGTTATTCGTCACTATCTAGCATTATTTTGTAGTTATGGGCCTATTTTATCAATTTATAATGTTTAAATTGGTTGAAAATATATTAATTAAAAGTACCCATATCTCGAGAATTAATTGATATATTAAAAAACAGATTGCGGTATTGTAATCAGTGAAAAAATAAAATTTGAAATGATGGGTCACAACACCACTTTTACATTTGGAAAAATTATTTTGGGTCCAATATGGCGGCCAAAATTGAGTACCCTCTCAAAATTAAGTATTAACTACCCAATAATGTTTGGGGGTGGTGTAAAATTGATATTTGAAAAAATATAGGAAAATGTTAGGGGGGGGGCTATTATGGGACACCCGGTATATATATATATATATATATATATATATATATATATATATTTATATATATAATTTATTTATTTATGTATGTATTTATTTATTTATTTATATAATACGAAATAAAGGTCGTTTCGGTGTTGTTTCTGTGTAAGTTGTTTCAGGTAAATGCAAACCTTCCGAGGGGAATAGGCTGAAATTTCGCACCAAGGTATATAATCTACCCAGGCAAAACATGGGTCTACCCAGGTCCTTAATATCCCTTTAAGTTTCACCCCGTATGCATTATTTCTCACTAGTGTTTTGGATAATGTTTGTAGTTTTTATTTGGTTTCCATAGGAACTATATTTGATTTTATATAATATGGTCATAGCAGTTACCATAGCAAAACTGGGTTGACAAGGATTAAGAATTTCTAAACAGAACTAAAATACTTGTAGTGGTTAAAAAATCCAATGTTTTCCGTAAATATTGGAAAATATCTCTAAAATGGCTGCCTTTTGAAACGGCTAGAGATAATTTAGTTCAGTTTTCCTCAAAATGTTCCGTTCAGCAGGACTTGTAAAATGATATAAAACGTGGTATAGGTTTACTTAACAATATTGTGATATTTTTACCCTTGGCCTTAATTTGTGGAACACCCTGTACATAAATCGTGATGAACACATTTTCAATGAATTCTACATATCTGAGTTAGTGGAGGACAATTATGTTTAGCATTCCTGGATTACACAGTTTCCCCTTTAAAATAGGTAAATGGTTGATTGTATTGATACCCTATAAGCTTTAAATGTGACACAAAAAATAGTTACCAAAAAAATTAATAAAATCAATATAACTCACTCCAAACTTGTCCGATTTTAATGATCAATGGCTCAAATGAAAGCTGATAGCTCACTGAGTGTTTTGAAACCATTCAAACCTATATTCCTTAAACAAAACTGGAGATACCCGTCCTTAACTAAATTAAAAATTCTGAAAAAAATATTTTTATGTTGATTAAAGGTCCATAACTCGCATCTGACTCAACCTATTTAAATAGTTAAGAGCTTAAATTAAAGCCAGTAATGTACTGAGTTAATTAAGACCTTAATTTGGCCTGAGTCTCTGCTAAATTTGGAGATATAAGTCTTTAAGTGGTGACAAATTTCGAAAGTTAGAAAAATTTAAGTTGTATTATGGATCATAACTCCATTTATACTAGTCAGATTTCGATTAGTCATAGTTCATATGAAAGCTTATACTTTACCGAGTAATTTGGCACCAGAAGGAACTTTTTAACTCATTTCAAACCTGAGATATAAATCTTTAACAAAAAAACAAATTAAAAAAAAACAATTTTCATGTAGCATTTAGCTTTATAGCTCGTTTCACACTTATCCGATTTTAGTGATCAATAGCCCAAATAAAAGCCAAAAAATCACTCATCATTTTAAGATCAAAACGAACTGAAAGCCTTGCTTGGTTCCTGAGATATAAGAAAAATAATCGTAAAAATGTTATTATTTATTTAGCCCCCATAAGAAATGTACAGGGAAGAATTTTATTTTGAGCATATCTTAAAAATGAATCGATATTTTTGAAAACGGACTTCAGCATTGAAATCAGCGTAAAAATCTAGTTCTAAATTATGTGTCACACGACCACTTTTACATTTGAAAAAAATAAAATAAATCCAATATGGCGGATCCAAGATGGCGGCCAAAAATTTTTACCCTGTCAGAATGCACGACTAGCCACTCAAAAATTATTGGCGGTGGTCCCAACTCAATATCTTGTTAAATGTAGATAAAAAATGCAACCGAGTGGCTTTTTTCAAAAACTTTCCAATGTTAAAAAAAGCCGCCATTTTGAAACGTGATTTTAAGGGGTTTCCCATGGTCCGATTTTGTCCGATTTTGGATATGTTAATATGCACATTTTTTTGAGCAGAATACCGTCAAAAACGCTCGTGTTGCAATTTGTTCTAGGTTAAACAGTATTTTTACTGGACTATTAGGATAAAATTGGGACAATGTTCTCTGTTTACCGCTTCCAATATCTGGGTAACCCTGGACATAAAGCAATGATTCAATTAATATGCAATTTTTTTTAGCTGAATTTAATGGTTAGTATCAGAACCAATTTTTTAAAATTTTTATATGTTAAATACTAAATGAAAGAATATTTGTGACCCGCCAAGAAAAAAGGGACCTTATCTTCTCAGACAAAATTTTACAGGACAGCAAGTTTTAGAAGATAGGGTAAAATAAAACACATTTTCTGATTTTTATTGTTTCTTACTGTTTATATGTTTCCAAACAATATTTGGTCCATCTTACACCTGAATTTTACTTTTAACACAGTTAAATTATTTTTTTTCAAAACCCTTGCAATATGGAGAAAGGGGACCTTGACTTCCCCAATGCTATTTCAACGTTTTGAAGTTAAGAAAATCCGAGGGTTCCGTGAGGAATAACTGCAGGATTTGCTAAACACTGACCCAGGAATCAGATCATGAAAATGTACAGGATCTTCCAAAAGAAGTAGTCGAAGACGTAACTCTTGGCCCAAGTGAATTTTCAATACGAAAAAATGTACTAGAAAGTCAACAAATAAAAACGTAAAAACTCAGACACCTGATATAATGTCATATTTTGTTAAGATTTTTTGTGATAAATTCTTATTTGGGTATAAAATTAAAATCAACTTTAGTTTTAATCGTGTAACAAGATATTTTGTCTTTAAAATGTTTGTGTTTTTTTATCACTCCCATCTATTTCAGCAATATTTGACAAACAATACAAGCAATTGACACAAAGTCCCTGGTGAATTCATATTCGGCTTTAAATTTCTGACAAAATGATATATAAAACATAACCAATAATGTAAGTAATAACAAAAAATTGAAGTTATAAATTTGTAAACCTTTAGACCTCGATTTCCTAAAATTGATGTTATTGATATTTTTAATTCAAAAATTTATTTTTAACTCAGGCATTTTTAAGATATCTTGAAAATTCCTTTCACCAGTTTGTTTGGTGTTTAATGTAGATTAAGGATATACTAATCCAGCATAGTCCTTCGTTTTGAAATTTTTTTTGTTTTTAATTTAGAAAAAATGTAAGTTAAGGTCCCTTTTCCCTTGGCGGGTCACATTTAGGGATTTCCCCCTTAAAATCTAGACCAGAAGGGGGGAGCCTTCTAGTGGTCCAATCAGGCTGAATGGACAGACATTATATAAATTTGGTGTTTTTTGCTTCTTGGGGCCCCAAAATAAAAAGTTATCAGTTCAGCTTGGTTCTAACCATGAAACCAATGGTATTAGCTTCTGCCCAATTGGGAAATTTGCCAAAATTAGAGGAACTTATTAGAAATTATTTATTGCAAAATCCTCAATGCTATAATGAAGTGCTAAAAAGAAGTGCACCAATTATAATTCAGCATTCTGCAGAGAGTGTCTTATCAAATATTTCCATGCTCGTGATTATTGGCCAATGCAGATTAACTAAGCTCTTTATTAACCCTCGAGCGGGCGCACGCGGAGTTTTCCTCCGCACGTGTTTTTTATGTTAAAATAAACAGACATAATGGATGTCGGCGGTCGTGTCCGGCTCTGTACTTTATGCCCCTCATTCCAGGAATTTCCTAAAGCAACTTATACCCCCCACCCCCCCTTGGTACCTCGTTATATGCATTTCAGTGATGCCGTCTCAGTTTGCGTCGTGCTCTCTCCCATTACACAGACACAGATACCTATTTTTAAAATTCATAATAGCAATGGATTTGTAATTATTATTAATTTTTTGGACTTTTCCTTTTGCTTTTGAAAAAAAGAAGCGAAAGGAAAAGTCCAAAAATGTAAATAATAATTAACTAGAAGTTTGAAGGGGCTAATAGCCCCTGAGCATAATGCTTCTTTACTATAGAACAAAATACCTTCTCAGAAAATAGGCTTTTGGATCCACAACATTTTGATTATATCTAGCATTTGGTTTTAAGTAAACAAAGCAGACCTTTTTACATCCCAATGGTTTTTAAATGACAGGTACTTTACGTTATTTCTCATTTTATAGCATGCGATTTCAGTATTTTCCCCGAGTGCCTGGGATGGAAACCTTCAATTTCAGCCCCCTCCCACCATCCTGCGACCTTCCAAACGCCCGCAATTTCGGCGCAAAAATGTCCCTTACGTAATTTTATATATATATATCATTTGGTATTAAATCTGCATCGTTATAACATAAACTAAACAAACGTACTTAACTTTTTACAATTTTAAATTATGAAAAAACTCAAACCCTTAATTATTATAAAATCCAAAAATCTTAAATTTAAATTTTTTTTGTTATAGTACATTGAACGTGCATAGTTAGCTGCATTTTGGAAAAAATCCCACATGTCAACATCTACCATATGGCTTTGAATCAAGCATTAGCACCACATGTTTAATGTAAACAAAGCAGACGTTTTTCAATCCCAATGCATTTTAAATGGAAGATATTTTTCGTTATTTCTCTTTTTCTGGTAGATTTGGACATAAACTGATATTTTTCCCGACCCCCTGGGACCAAGACCTTTCATTTGAGCCCTCTCCCATCATCCTGTGAGCTGTCAAACTCTCACAATTTTGAAAAAAATCGCTTACAGAATTAATAATATAGGTACATATTTTATACTAGAAAATTACTGTTTATGTTTAAATAAATATTACACCTATTAAATTGAACAATTAATTAAATCGACGATGAAATCTGATTCCTAATGAAGTTTGTCAACATTTAAATGCAATATTTCGTTATAAAACAAGTGAAATGGGTCAAATTTGTGCAATCTAGTGTTGCGGAGTAAAACTCCGCATGCGCCCACTCGCGTTTTGCCGGTGAAGCGCCCGCTCAAGGGTTAATTAGAAGCAATTTGAGTAAATTAATCATGATCAAAACAATGTTTGATAAGAAAATGCCCCCTAAAGAACACATGTTAAATGGTATCCTCATGAGCTCTTACACAGCAAAATGAATATTTTTTTAAGACACATTTTGCTCCATAAATAGTTCATTCAAGGAATTACCATTACAAAATAATTCAACTAATTCAAAACAACTGAAAAATAGTTAAAATATCAGTTGGTAAAATAAAAAATTAAACTTTAGGATTAAGTAAAAAGACAGGGAAAGCTGTTACAAGCGAGGCAGTTCCCCTGCAGATGTTACAATTTATTGTTTTACACAGCTGCCTTCTTTCTAACTTCTGTACAATTTTCCCTTTTGTTGCCAATTATGCTAAGTTTGTAAGCTCAGTATTTTACTAAGAAACACAGTGAAATGACAAACAGCTCAACGAAATTGTAAACTCGTTTTTTTTTGTGACCTTACAGCACAATCTTTCTTAAGTGAATAGAATAATAAGCTACATAGAGATTGGCATTCCTTTACTTCGGCCTTTCACGAGCTTATATTTTTCATTCTTGTTTTGATGTCTTAAAGTATAAAAGAAGCACTATAAAAATTTCAGTGCGGGCCTTAACGGAAACACCTTTTTAATTTTTATTTTCGGTTACAAAATGACTATTAATGGGCAATGTCTAAATACCCCCGTTGCAGCAGACCTGCATACTCAGCGAATTTCAAATGCAAAACAACATATTTCAATCCAACATACCGAGATTCAACATGTTTTTGTAAGCTCCATAAGAATAACATGGGGAATGAGTATGCAGGTTTGCTGCTACAGGTATATTAAAACTGGGTCGTTTTAATTAAATATTTAATTGATCTGAACTAGAAGAAGCCATTTACCAAGTTTTATGTTGAGAAATAAGCGAGGTATAGAATTTTCTTTATTTCCCATAAGGTTAACATTGGGACAACGTACTGTGTTTACCACTTTCAATATCTCGGAAACCAATGGACATAGAGCAGTGATTCAAAATACTAAATTGTTTGTTTTTTTGAGCTGAATTCAATAATGCTAGCAAAAATTGGATAATTTTTAATTTTCTATGCAAAAAACTCAAAAAACCCATTTTTGGGGGGTTTACCCCCCTTTACCCCCCCTTCCGGTGGTCTGATTGGGCTGGTTCACGAACTCGTCCGAGTGATTACCACTTTACACGTCTGTACCAAATTTCATTAAGATCGGACCATATTTACGGCCGCTATCGTGTTAACAGACATATATATATATATATATATATATATATATATACAGGGTGTCCCGAAATTATGGTAAAATATTTTAGTTTGTGATTGCTGAGGTAAAAATAAGAAAAAAAGTTCATATAAACATAGGGCCTAAAGTGTTTCGTTTTCCGTGTGTGCGTCAGTTTGTGTTTTTTACATGTTTAATGATATCTCACGAACCTCTTGACGTATAAACTTCAAACTTCATACATGGATGGTCATTATTAAGAACTATTTTTGCAAGAAGTATCAAATTTCTACTTTGTACCATTTCAAAATGACGACTGTTTTTTGTTTTAAAAGCTAAATATCTTAAAAACCGTAAATTTTAAAAAAATTATACAAGACAAAAAAGTTGCGAAATTTAATCCCATTAACGCTGATATTAAGATTATGATGATCGGACTACTAGTAACGGAAAAATTTTAATTTTTCTGAATAAAAACATGGTCCTTTAGAACAAACTGTCAGAAATTTCCATGTATTTATTTGGAAAAATTAAAATTTCTCCGTTATTAGTTGTACGATCATCATAATCTTAATATCAGCGTTAATTGGATTAAATTTCAAAACTTTTTTGTCTCTTGTATAAGTTTTCTAAAATTTACGGTTTTTAAGATATTTAGCTTTGAAAACAAAAATCAGTCGCCATTTTGAAATGGTACAAAGTAGAAATTTGATACTTCTTACAAAAATAGGTCTTAATAATGACCATCCATGTACGAAGTTTGAGGTTTATACGTCAAGAGGTTCGTGAGATATAATTAAATATGTAAAAAACACAAACTGACGCACAGACGGACAACGAAGCACTTTAGGCCCTATGTTTAAATGAACTTTTTTTCTTATTTTTACCTCAGCAATCACATACTAAAATATTTTACCATAATTTCGGGACACCCTGTATATATATATATATATATATATATATATATATATATATATATATATATATATAGATATATATATATAAAAATTCAAACGAAGTGTTTTTTGCTTCTGGGGGCCCCAAAATGAAAAGTTAACATGGTCTCGGGCTTAGGTCTTACCATGAGACCTACGGTAATAGCTTATTCCTTTAAGGAAATTCGCTAAAAGAGGGCGATAAAAAGAGAATAGTTTGAAAGCATAGTTTATTTTAATATGAATGAAACAGTTTCAATTTTTGAATTTTAGATAGGAGATATTTTCAAATATCCTTTCTCTCATTAAAAAGCTTTATTCAAAATTATATTCTATACTTTTGAGAGCACTTTTTTTAGTCATTTAGATATTGTTGATTGAAAGTGAAGTATGAGTGTATTATTCTTTAGTGCTTTTCATAAATCCTTAAAAAGTATTTCATTACTAGGGATTACAGAGATGCTTTTTGTACGAGGTCAAGTTTTTTGCCTGAGGCCCTTGAGCCAAGGTCGAAAAATAACTGAGTAACAAAAAGCAACTTTAGTCCTGTGTGGTGAACTATATTTTTCGTTACACCGCTCAGTATATTTCACTGACTGTTTAAAGATCCAAAATTGTATAAGGATTTCTTTCAACGAGGCTTTCATCTTGTTCTTGTTATTTAAGATAATCAGCTAATTGTCTGTTTCAGTGTGATTAAATTAGACTGACAATAAACTACTATTGACATATATCTTCTTCTACACAGACCTTGGTTTACTATAGTAAAAAAAAAAAAAAAAAAAAAAAAAACAGCTGATGTCCTCGACTTCAGCTGATTCTTTTTCTCCCTAGGGAGCCCTAAAGAGCTTCTTCCACAACATGTGATAAAAGCTGCCGTTTTCGTAGTGGTATAACAAAAATTCTTTTAATGTACATCAAGGCTTACATCCAACAAATTATAGAAATGGATGAACTGGCATTATTTCTCACCTTTGTATATTTCATATTACCCATCCTACTTCTCTTAATTTTTCCTTTTACCAATAAAAATTATAAGTAGAAAGTGCAAACCATCTACCAACACTTATTAATAATTTTTTATAACAAGTAGAAATAAAGAATAAGGTAAGCAATTTTCGTACACTTAGTAAAAATATTTCTTTAATTAAAAAATAATCAAACCATGAATACAATGTGACATATAAAATACTTTACTGAGTTCAATTTATAACATGTTGGGTTATGTTTAACGACTTCCCGACAAAATTACAGATTTTTTAAACTCTACATTTCCTTTCCAACATTCCAAAGAAACCTTATACCGTACCTGAATGAGTGACATACATGCTGTACAAAAATACAATGAAAATTTTTGGAAATAAGAGTTTATCAACTTGAGCTTAGCCCTGAAATCAGGTATTTCACAATATCAGCCCCCCCCCTCTTCCGATCAAGTTTGCTTGGGAATCTACCTTTTATAGGATTATGTGCAAAGGTTTACATCCAAAAAATTATAGAAATGGATGAACTGGCGTTATTTCTTACCTTGGTATAATTTCATATTACCCGTCCTACTTCTCCTTTTGTCCAATGAAAATTATAAGTAGAATGTGCATTTGATTTCGGTAATAGTTGTTCATTTTGTGTTACACCTTGGTATTCCAATATCATTACAAAGTAGGACAAGATTTACAAAAGAACTCAACTTTAACTTTTTCTTGCAATTAGATTACAGAAAGAAGAACTAGCTTACCTGGAGTTAAGTAGGCCAACAGAACACAAAACTTAACACAGAAAAGCTTAACACAGGTCCAATACTTTGGTCCGATTTGTATGGACCTTTTTATCCAGAAAGAGAATATGAGAAAGTCTTCGACTCATGGTCCTGGGCTCTGATGGCCTGCTCAACTTCAGGCAAGCCAGTTGTTTCCTCTAAAATACTAATGCAATATCAACCCTTTGAGGTTTTTCCTACAGAAAAAAATGTTCAAAAACACTTTGTGTTTTTTCAAACAAATTTTTATCGACCTATAAGATTGTTCAAGACAAAATTAAGAATATAGGTATATAGACAGTAATAATTATATTTAGTGGTTCATTATTTTATTCATATTATAATTTATGACTGATTATTTAATTTAACTGCTACATTATAAATCATGAGTAATCATGATCTTTGACCCTAACTTCCTCCTTGCAACCTTTGGTCCTAACTTTGTAACCCTTGACTTCTAAGAGAGGTCAAGATAAAAAATTGACATTGTCCTTCATGATTTTGTCTTGCAAGAGAATAACTAACTCTAAACTTTAGTTTTATTACATGCTATATCAGTCTGCTGCTTAGTATTGTAAGCCAACAACTGGATAATTAAACTTATCCTTACAATTGATTGCAAGTGTTGATAGTTATTTGTTGTTTTTGGTAAACAGCAAACATAGTTTTAAACCGTTGTATTGTAAATGGAAGCACATAAAATAGGACGACTTTAATGACACTTGGTGGACCCAAAAAATAAGAGGGGACATATTTTTCTTTTATTAGCTTTAGATAATAGGTAGAGTAACATTTTGCATTCAAAATCTGATGCAATTGGATTACTATTTTATAGGAGTGTGCGAGTATTCGAACGGTCGAGCTTTTTAGGTCGAGCTTTTCAGTATTCGGCTCGGCTCGACTTTTTTCAAAAAATCTCGACAGTCCAGCCGAGCTTTTGATAAGAGAGTTCTTATCGGAAAGATAATTGTTGCGATCTATTTTTAATATTTCATGGTAATCCGGAGGCTAAACCAATAGAAACTAGATCTATTTTTGGACACGTCAAACCGGAAGAGCGTTTCACTCCCAAGAAAAACAAACAAAAAATATTCCCTAGTGATAAAGAAGGACATTGGCAGGTAACAAGAAATATTTCCTCCATTTTATACGGAAATCGGAGCTATATTTAGTTGACCTTGGAGAGCCACGAAATACAGCATTTAAGTCTATTGTTTTATCATGGCTTATCTCTTAAATGGTATATCGTACAAGTTTCATTTTGGTTTCATTTGATTTATAAAAATAAGACAAAAAATATGAACCGTCAATTATAGTTGGATGACAAGTAGTTTGTATTTTTTCATTTTGTAGTAAGGATTCCTTATCTCCTAATTAACTCAGCTCTCTGACATATGCACGCAGGAGTCAGACAGTGACAAAAAGCAGGGACAGAAGCTTAGTTGAAGTAAACAACCTCCTCCTCCAACCTCTACCCCCCTCCTCCCTGGCCACTGAAAAGGAGAGTGAGAGAGGTAGCTGTTTCTTTCTTTCTCTTTATTGGTCTTAATTTCTGATCTTTCTTCTAATTTTTTAAAACTGTTCATAGTTTTCATTACTAAAGTTTAGAAATGCAACTCATCTTAGGATTGCAATAAATTATTGTTGTTATAGTATTAAATATTATTTAATTAATATATTATAATTATATTCTAAAATAATAAGTTTAGCCATGAATATTACCCACAGTTGGGACTGCTATTTATTTAATTTGTAATCATCTTTATTTTGTAAACATTCAAAAAATCAATCTTGTGTTTGACTAAGTGTAAATATGTTATTTTTCTACTATATATAACCATTTTAAAACCTCTCCATCTACTCCTTAGAACTCTTGAAATTAATGTTGTAGTACCTATATGTAACTAGTCTAATTATGTAATTTTAACTATTTATTAAAGTAAAGTATTGTGGAATTGGGGAGTCAAATAATAAATGTAGATTTAAAATTTGTTATTTTTCTTCATAAATCATTTTTTGAGCCAGTTTGGTTAATTTTATGTAACAATACAAAACAGTGATGAACCTATCAGATCATTAACTTGTTTTGGAGATAAGCTTTCTAGTTTTTAGCTGGCATTCACTCACGTTATACAAACATTTGTCTATTGCATCTTTTAAAATTAAAATCAAGCTTCATGTTCCTTAATAATTTGAGATTGTTAAAAAGCTCGGCTCGAAAAAGCTCGAGCTCGAAAACTACTGAAAAAGCTCAGCTCGGCTCGGCTCGAGTTCAAAAATCACTATTCGCACACCCCTAACTATTTTACTTCATAAACACAGATACAAATTTCATATTTAAGGTTGAAATAAGGATTGTGATAGTTGTAAAATACCTTTGCACATTACGAATTCTTAACTGACCAGCTCTTGCATAAAGAAATAGCTATGATTATTCCAAAAAAGCCGATCCTAATTTTTTATCTAATCGGCAAGAGAAAAACAAAGTACATGTTTATGATCAGCCGTTTCACAGAACCGTTACAACTGACAAGCCAACTCTGTCAAAAACTGGCCTTCACTCCTACATTTGAAGTGTGAAAATTTTTCATGACTGACCCCATAATCAACAAATCCTAGCTGGAATTGGAACTTAGGCTTGATATTCCAATTTCACTGGCACTCCTGTCCGCGTCTTGTGCAGGCCGCCCTCTGTACGAGTCAAAATCCTCATCCTCATCATTTTCTCTCATCCTTTCTTTGTATCTGAAAATTTAAAAAAATCTCATTTACTTTAGGCAAAACTGCACAGCCAGGAAACTTTGAATTAAAATAAGGAAATTAATAATGATGAAGTTTTTAAAGTTACAATAGCTTAAATCCAAAATTTTAATAATTTCAATTATTTATACTTTCAGACAAGAGATTATAACCTTGGAAATTATTATAAATTAGCTTAGGAAATAATCTGAAAGTTAAGAAAGATATACTCTAACTATGTAACCAGTGATCCTAATTTATTTTAAATTTTTCTTATTTCTGAAAATAATTGGCTACTTGAAAACACTTACATTTGGCTATCCGGGTTGTTCTCTTGATTTCTACATCGCTCAACTCGTTTCTCAAGGCTCCTGATGACGTCTCGAGATGGAGCTTCGAAGCTTTTTATCATAGAACGAATCTCTGTAAAATAATTATAAAAAATAGAAGTTTACTCTAATTCACAAATAACATTCTTTTATTTTGAACTACTTGTATATTTTTTGCAACAAAAATATTTGTTGGATCACAGGCTAAACTGGTAACATGATGAAATTTATTTTAAATGGCGCAACAAACTCCCAATCATCCAAGACCTTCAGGATCAAAAGGTGCCTCCGGTGACAAGGAGCCAAGCATACCATGGGTAATGGACTGAGGGCAAAGTGAAGGAAATGCATGTCCACGTAAGAATCATGTAAAGTGAAAAATTAAAAACCTAAACTCACCCGTTAGAAAGTGATGGGAAAGAACTGATATTGAAGGAAAGGACAACATGAGAGAGACACAAGCCAAAGGATTGGGAATTCTGAAAAAAAATAAATACAATGTGACAAGGTGTAAATTCAATGTCCTTTTAGATTGAAAAAAATGTGGAAAATCAAGATTATCTATATTGTAAAAATAAGATGGTTTTTGGCTGTTTGTTTTTTGTTGTATGGGATGAACACAAAAACTACAGCACCAATAAAATTTTTCACAAGAAAATTTGGCTCTAAAAATTTGGATCATTTTCCCAGCCAACTCACAGAACTGGCATAGCATGACCAGATATGCTCATGGCATGGTTTTTGGCTCATGGCTGGCATAGTTGATTGGCCAGATGTTGACCAGTTGGTTGTTTATTTTATAGTTGATTCATGCTCTTAAAATCTCCCAAGGCTTTGCTGCCTAGCCTTTTTATATATACATTATGAACTAATTTTATTGGGATTTTGATAGTTCTTGTTTGGATTTATTATTTTTCAAGTTACAGTATTCCCTCAATCCAAAATTTACATGACAGGGAGGATGTCAGATTATTGAACATACTAAAAAATAGAGCTCTTAGGTTGGGAAGAGTCTACTTATTACATTTTAGATGTGTTCTAGGGGTACAAATGAATCAGATTAGGCATTATTTTTTCAAGAAACCAAATGTTTAATGAAGACAAAACACAACATGGTATAGTTTAGTAACACTAAAGTATTGTTCATCATAAAATGTACGTCTGAAGAACTAAAGTATACAAACCTTCATTGTAAATTCAATTAGATCTACCTGTATCCCTCAAGTTTAAAGAGGTATACCTTGTGAGGAACATGTAACATGACGCCTGAGTTTTAATAACGAACTAAAGTGTTTTGAACTGGAATTTTTAATTTGGAAGGACAATAACATAAATCATTGGATAAGTGATTGCAACAATATGAACAATATCAACAATATGAATGTATTAGTTATTTGAAGATTAACAAAATACATTAATTTAATGAATTAATGTATTTTGTTAATCTTTACGCACTAAAATCTAGACTTATTTAATACGCTAGGGTTTTTTTTGTGATCATTACTCCTCCTAAAGTTCTGGGTCGATTTTGATAATTTAGGTGTCATTGGAAAGAGCTTGGCATGAAGTTTTGCAGGAAATAAAATTTAAAAAGGTTTGACTAAAGGGAAGAGCCCTAGACACCCTTAAAGTTTCATATTAGTACATAAGATTTAACATGGGAAGAGAAATTTCAAATAAAGCAGCTGATTGGATCAAACAAAGTTTTTCAGCAAAGCCATATGTTGTTAATGGAATTGAAACCATTGCATGTAGAGCAGGAGGCATTTCAGTTGATGGAAGATATAAATAAATAAACTATTATCCTAATACACACTTAGGGACAGAATTCAGTTGTAAAAACATTGATTTTGAATCACATGTGTGAAGATCTTAATATTTACATATGTTTATATTCCAAAGAAAAATACTAAAAGAAAAAAAAAATTTGTATGTATAAATATAAATAGAAATAAAAGAAAAAGAAGCAGACTTAACATTCATTATGTATATTTATTGAACCATTTTAGTTCGGTTTGAGACTAAGACGGGTCGAATGCTACTTAGGGCATGAGTTGCATAAATGAGAGCATGAGGGCATGAGAGCATGGGCTTAGGGCATGAGTTGCCATGAGTCAAGAGTGGCGTTAACGCATGTAACACTGGAGAGCACAACTTCGCGATCACTATGGCACAAGTACACTCTAGCCATGGGCAAAACCGCTAGCACGAAAATGAACTCGGCCTAAACGTTACACAGTTGTCATAAAAAAATTAAAAAGGCACCAAATTTAATTGCAATTCATAAAATTTTCCGGGGGAGGTACCTGGATAAAACTGCTGGGGGTTTTTCATATCCTCCCGGCCACCCGGTGAGCCATAGATCCGGTACTTTTTTCGTTAGGAATTAAGCCCTGGGTATAGCTCAGGGTCAGTCCATTGCAAAAGTTGGAATTTACCTTCCCTCCCCAGTACTTTCTCATGGAGTACATTTTCAACAGCGGCAGGTCAAGCCAACTCCTTTGAGGGGCTCAAAATATTCGTAGAAAACACTAATGAAACATGGACGTCTGATTAAAGATGATTCAGTATTCACTATTCACAAGAAATTTAGTTTAAAAAAGCTTTTGTAAAAAGTTACAGTATAACAGGAAGTTCAACCATATGAATAGTAAAATAGTTCTAGAATACTGTGGCATAATTATTTTTATTTTGAAATCAATACATAACAATTGCTCAATTTCGAGCAACGGGTTTACTAGTATATCTTAAAACCGCCTTTGTTTATAAGCTCTCAAGCTTCTATATGTTCCTCACGATGATGTATTAAAATCTATGAATGTATTTTGTTTTCCTTCTTAAACAGTCTTATGGTAACCATTACTTGAATAGTATTTAGTATAAAAATGCTATTGCAGTATTAATCAATGTATTTGAATACCACTGTTGATTGTTGATCGCACAAGCACACTAGTGAACAAAAGTTATTTATTTATGAATACTGACGAGATGGGTTGTAGATTCATATAACTGACTTGGAAAATATAAGAAATTGAAAGAGTAACTTAAATACATTTTGGTATTTAAATATTTTAGCTGTGAAAAATAATTTTAACACATTGAATCAACAGTTGATGGGGTCCCACCAGTAACGTTGTAAACGACAACTTTTTCAAAATTGAGATTTCTATGCAGTAAGGTTGTAAACGACATCCAGCATCAGTGCAGGGTATTTTTTCGTTGATATCTCTTGTGTTGGCAGCACTACCACAGATTGAAAACCAAGCGCTGCTGGCCCCGCAGTTGCAGCAATGTTGTAACCGCCAAAAATGGTAACATCACCGCGCACCGTTCTGTTGCCGTCCGATGTTAATCGGCTATATCGCAGTAAAAAATGCCCTGTTAAGTTCGAAAGTTGGATCAGAAATGTACGTAAGCAGAGAAGAAATGCTGGGGAACCGTATATAAATTAAAAGAAGAAACAAAAAAAAAACGTTGCAAGCACCAAAGCCGGCAACAACGTTGCAAACGATTGTCATTTACAACGTTATTGCAATTTTAAAACCACTTTTTTGTAATAACTTTTTTATTACGTGTGATAATATTGTAATACTTTATAGTTTAACTAGTTTCATGATATTAGAATTATATGTAACAAATAAAACATGTTTACATCATTACATTCCCAATTATATGTTTTTTCCATTTCCTGAAAAATTTACTCTATGTCGCTTACAATGTTACTGGCGAGACCCCTTCGATTATTAATTATTGTAAGTGTGTGGGATGCTTTAGAATTTTGAATTATCGAGCCAAAATTTTAATTTGATGCACCTAACTGCGATTTCAGGCTTAAGTAATCGAAAATGACGATTCATTTGATGCGGCCAAAATCAGCCAAGTTCAAGCCTAATTTTGATGATTAACTGAAGAAGAAATGTACTTTCATGTTTTTGTTTTGATTAAACTCACATTCCCTTCTTCTTATATTTAATGAAACATGTTTAAGTTTATTGTGAAGGTATTATATGACAATAACCATATTGCCAAAGCCAACCAGCCACTTGCCAGTACTGCTGGACTGAACTATCTGTTTCTGTTTCACTTTTTCGGCTTAAGGGCCCATTGTATGAAATATTATTTACAATCCAATAATATTACTGAATAAACCCAATCACAAATTGATAAACTACTAATATTATTAACATGTAATAAGTGCAATAAGACATAAATTTTAGTTGCTCTGTATCACTATCTTCACTCAAAAATGGTGGATGTGGAGGATGCAATTTGAAATTATTGTAGACACAAATATAAATGTATAAAGATTGTAAATTTAAATTTTGTTTACTGTTTAGTGTTTTCCCATATATAACCTACAAATTACTGTTTTCAATCAAAGAAAAGGTAAGAAATTATTTCGATCTTAAAGTCAGACTGTCAAAATCATTTGTCTGTTTGCATACAATAAAGTGGATTCTTTCAGATTCCAGGCATTACCTCAGAATTTTGTCTTTATTGTTTAGAATTATTAAAAGGTCACCCCCAGGATTGTGTATATTGGTAACTGCTTTGAGCAGTTTCGTGATGCACTGTAAATGAAATATACACTGGTTAGAAGGGAGGAAGGGGCTGTGTATATAATTAATTATAATGCCATTCAACATTTTTTGTGTGAAAACCCATGTTTGTGAGACGAAAAGTGGGGTATTTACGTCACAGTGCCTACGGACTCCTTCGCGGGGGCCGGCCCGGTTACCAGTGACTGGCGATTTTGGACGCTATTTTTTTGGGAAACACCACAAGAAACTCAGTTTGCGACCATGATCCTGGCTTCTGGATACAAAAGGTAAGATTTTAAGTAAAAAAAATTCAGGCCCTAGGGAGGGTCTACCGACATTTTTACTGCACCCAAAGTGTTCAAACAATGTGATAGAGGTGCCACTAAAAAAATTAAGTTGCTCCCCACAATCCTTGTCTAATCAGAGGATGGGGGCAAATTAAAAATAATACAAAGTACTTCTCATCACCCTGGTAACTTGTATAAAGCTTGTTTAAAAGTTAAGAAAGTGGATACTATTTAAGAGACCCATTATTTTACCACCAATGAGGAGACTATTATTTTACTACCATTTTAAACTCAAATTGATTAATTAAGATCCAGGCTTCTTTTGTCAAAGCAACATCTACTTCATTGCCACTGCAGTTATCATTAAAACACAAAATTTACAACAACCAATTAACCGTGAAAACTAGAGGTGTGCGGATAGTGATTTTTTGGATCGGATCGGATTCGGATCGCATAGCTTATATTTGGATCAGTTTCGGATCGGATAACAATAGGTTCGGATCGGATAGTACCGGATTCGGATATTACGGCACGGCGTAATGAGCAGATTTAAGTTTTCTCATAAGCCTAAGGTAATTGCAAGGAACTATCATATTATCCTAATGTGTAAGGTAAGGTATGCCTTGATAGCCCTGAGTTGTTGATTTAAGATATATTGTTTTCAATGCAGGCCAAATGTCAATTAAGTATGCAAAGGTACAACTAATTATCTGTTAATAATTTGGAAATTTATTGATTCCCCTTAAGCATAGTTAGTATTTAATTCAACAAGGTTATTAGGCCTAAATAAATTTCAGAATTGGGTTACTTAAAAATTTATTTTTCAATGCAATCTAAATTTGTTCATTTTTATGCCTCTGTATTTTTTGTTCTTTTCCTTTTCATAAATCTATATACTTAATACAATAAGGTTTTTTTCTGTTAGATCCCTTTTTCAGCCATCCTACTTAACCGATTTTGACGATTGAGGTGTCATTTTAAAGCTTATAATGTAGCGCACCGGCGACTGATAATTAAAATTGGCATTTCTTTTACGGCTTTGACCCCCAAGCCTTTGATTTATTTCTAGAGGGCGCTTTCAACGCTCCAGTGCTGAGCAACTTGCGTTAACATGGTTTTAAAATGTGATTGTAATTTAACAGCTGATTACCTTTAGATCGATTTTTAACCTAAGTCAGATTGTAAACAAAAATAGAAAGTCTACAATATTTGATTCCTTTGATGAAAACTAATTCTTAAATGGGACACTCTTTTGGCAATTGTAGACTAATTGAGGTAGGAAAATCATTCTTAATGGTGCAGAAAGAAGTGGAAGGCAAGAGAAAACCGAGTCGATGAGATTAGCGAAAAACATACGTAACCTTTGTCAAGAACACAGAGAACTGCCGAGAGACAAAGACTGATTGAACATCAGAGGGACACTGCACCACCTATCTTAAAGAAGATGTTAGGGCATGAATACGCGAACAAAAACTTCCAGTATACTACTGTTGTGCCAGAAGACAAATTAAAATACTTAATGCTAAGGTGATGAACAATGTGTGTGTGTTTTTCAGCTAAGCTTTTATTTGTTTATGTCAGACCTTTAAATTACACTTGAAAGTGATGAAACGTACACTCTTTTTTAAAGGAGACAGAGGTGTATTAGGCTAAAAAGTAAGTAACATAGCCATAGGAGATTTACCAGTTACAGGTGATGTATCTTGGGTCTTACCCCCACCACAGTCAACCCTTATATCGGGTATTCCAGCCTGACCCGTCATAGCATCAACATGTACTGCTCTGGTGTAACATAATAAAGACATCATTTCCAAGTCTTATAGTAATATCTCAACTCCATGTGTCTTCCCACTCGCCACATACATCAGAAAGGTTAACTTGAGTAATAACAGCGAGTTCAAAGCTTTAACGCGCAGAAAACTTGAAAAACCATATGTAAGGACCTTTAAGCAGGAGAGTTTTTGCAGGCTTTGAAGTGAGTTTTGGTATTTAAGTTTTAATATCCATCATAGTGTTCGCCTGTTTAGTAAATATCTCTCCTACTTCTTCTTATCGTAGGCGAGTTCCTCAAGAAACAAAAATAATAATTTTAAAATGCGCAATTTGCGCATGGGGCCCCTAGTCAATAAATTATTTGATCAGTGACTAGGCTTAAGTGATAAGACAAAAGAATTAAATATAAAACTTGATTTTCCAATCTCTTCACATTTGAAGAAGAAAGCTCTACATTTTTATTCATGCATTAATGCCTGACAACCAAGATTTTGATTCACTACAAAATAATACTATAATATAATAAATCTAAGCAGTAAACTTAACCTAAATTTCAAGATGAGTTTCAAATGTTGTAGGTTTCAGTATTAAAGCTTGGTCATTAAATTAGAACAAATAAAAGTCTATTTGTTATAGAAAATAAACAACAAACAAACTCACTAATTATTATCACAGGCGTAGGTTGTCAATTCAGCATTTTACTGTTATCTAAGAATGTCCATTTTAATCACGTATTGGAAATATGGCTCGGCTTAATTCGTCAAAGATTAATATTTCAACAAAATAAAAACTTAATTTTGATCATTCAACTTTGTATTTCTAGGTAGGTAATTGCTTAGTTGATAAATAAATTAATACATTCTTAAAAAAGAAAGACATTCTTGAGTTAGTTCAGCTTTTAAGCAGACGACGACATTCAAACACGATTTGAGATGGAAAGACGAACAATGAAATGAACGGGTTCGCCAAATCTTTGGCAGCCCAAAATTATTGTAGGCTTTTTATTTTATCGTATCAACGGGCCACTTAAGATATTTACGGCCTGAAATAGTCGTATAAAACATCAACACGACTATTTATTTATGGGGTATTTACGGGATATTTCGTTTTGGCAATTTTGAAGACGACTGTGGGGACACTGTCGGTCATTGACGAACCATGATTTGTCTTGGTTGCGATTCTCTCGCGTGCCAATCGATGTTTCGTCGGTAACGGATACTGATCGAGATCACGACAGTGACAGAACTAATAAAGGATGTACTATTATTTGTTAACTGATTTAATGCTACGATACAAGAATCTAATAAAGGATGTACTATTATTTGTTAACTGATTTAATGCTACGATACAAGAATTTATCTTAGGATGTTCGTTATCGCGTCGGGTATTGCGCAATACTCTGATCGTATACAACGATCTCGATCTTATCACGAGTCGCAATATCAGCAACCGAAATACATCGCTTGATGCATACCACTACATAATCGCATCGTGTCGAGGCGTTGTTCAAGCCGCAATCGCGAATCGTCGCATCCCAAAGTGTTATTTTTGCTCTGCGATGTTTTCTCTCACCACTGTACTCTCGTTGGCAGTGACTAGTTTTGTTTGGAAGACTTCCCAAACTTTAAAATTTGATCCTTCTTAAAAATTTACCCCAAAATATGCAGTCTATCCGATAGAGTCGGATATCTAGTCAGCCTTACCGGATAGTTATAAAACCCTCGGATCGGATTCAGATATCCGATCCGATCCGAATCCGATCCGAATTTTCGGATATCCCCACACCTCTAGTGAAAACAAACTAACACAAGAACACTAACACACTAACACAACTACTGGTTCTTGTCGCTTGGCTGCGGGTTGTTGTGGCTGGTTCTGGCATGTTGCTTGTACGAGCTAAAAACAACAAATGCATAACAATAAACAGCTGAAATAAAACTGAAAAAGTATCCAAAAAGACTTACTTCTAATAATCTCGATAATGTGGACAATATAGTCTTGGTGGGTCGGTCCAAGCAGGACTTCCGTGACAAAGGAGTCAAGGTTCTCCTGCAGTTTGCTGACGGCATGGAGGATGGCGGCCAGAGCTATCTGCGATGGCGCGAACAGCAGACAGGCGTCGGTGAGGAACAGCTTGTCTAGAGCGTCCTCCACACTCGGCCGCAGCCTCTCCGCGTTCACCAGCTGGCTACGGGTCTGCGGACACAGAGCAGATCATCAGTAGAACAGCAGACAGGCGTCGGTGAGGAACAGCTTGTCTAGAGCGTCCTCCACACTCGGCTGCAGCCTCTCCGCGTTCACCAGCTGGCTGCGGGTCTGCGGACACAGAGCAGATCATCAGTAGAACAGCAGACAGGCATCGGTGAGGAACAGCTTGTCTAGAGCGTCCTCCACACTCGGCCGCAGCCTCTCCGCCTTCACCAGCTGGCTGCGGGTCTGCGGACACAGAGCAGATCATCAGTAGAACAGCAGACAGGCGTCGGTGAGGAACAGCTTGTCTAGAGCGTCCTCCACACTCGGCTGCAGCCTCTCCGCGTTCACCAGCTGGCTGCGGGTCTGCGGACACAGAGCAGATCATCAGTAGAACAGCAGACAGGCGTCGGTGAGGAACAGCTTGTCTAGAGCGTCCTCCACACTCGGCCGCAGCCTCTCCGCCTTCACCAGCTGGCTGCGGGTCTGCGGACACAGAGCAGATCATCAGTAGAACAGCAGACAGGCGTCGGTGAGGAACAGCTTGTCTAGAGCGTCCTCCACACTCGGCTGCAGTCTCTCCGCCTTCACCAGCTGGCTGCGGGTCTGCGGACAGAGAGCAGATCATCAGTAGAACAGCAGATAGGCGTCGGTGAGGAACAGCTTGTCTAGAGCGTCCTCCACACTCGGCCGCAGCCTCTCCGCCTTCACCAGCTGGCTGCGGGTCTGCAGACACAGAGCAGATCATCAGTAGAACAGCAGACAGGCGTCGGTGAGGAACAGCTTGTCTAGAGCGTCCTCCACACTCGGCCGCAGCCTCTCCGCGTTCACCAGCTGGCTACGGGTCTGCGGACACAGAGCAGATCATCAGTAGAACAGGGACGTTCTCAGAAATCATGACATTTCAAGTGTATCAGTAACAAAAAATTCATATACATAGAAAGGGTATAATTTTGTGAGTGTAATAATCATAAATACATGTAGAATCAGGAAATGGGCTTAGCAGAGCATTTTCATAAACTTCCAATGAGTAATAAAGTAAAATTAACAACAAATCATCAAAATTGTTCATTACCGTCCCCCATGTTCGTGGCATCAAATAATTTTAAATCAGTAGATTTATCATAGAATTTTAACTATATTTATAAGTTAGGACCCAAACATTAAAGTTTAAGATATATTTTTCATACTCTACTTCGTTATTTTGATCATAAATAAAGTTAACAAAATTAAATTGAGAAAAAATGCAATAACTGTATCTTATTATTGTCATGCTGTATGCAGGGATTGTACAAAATCTAAAACTCTTCCTTATAGGTACTTACTAATGATATATGTATAAAATAAACCAATTCTTGCACCACATTAAGTTAGCCTATATTATTTTTTTGGATTTATTAACAAGGGACGGTAATGAATCTTGAGGGACGGTAATGAACTGTATCGTATCATTGTCATGCTTCAGCTTATGTAGGGATTGTACAAAATCTAAAATTCTTCCTTATATGTACTTACTAATGATATATGAATAAAATAAACCAATTCTTGCACCACATTAAGTTCCTGGTAGCCTATTTTATTTTTAGGATTTATTAACCAGGGACGGTAATGAATCTGAGGGACGGTAATGAACCTTGAGGGACGGTAATGAATCTTTATTATTAGCTAATAATATCATTAATACTTAAATTTCATAAAAAAATTTAAAATTTTCTAAATTTTTAAGAAGAATTTTTAAAGAAACAAAAGAATATCATTGTTGGTTTTGATTTCAAACCATTTTTTTACCGGTATAAAATTTGGATTAGGAGAACATAAGAAAGATAAATTATTTACATGAGTTGCGTTTATAAACTTCCAATCCTTCAATTACTGTCCCAAAATTATTTATAATAATGAATTAAGTATGGTTCACCAATTAATCAAGGGTTCAAAGCACTTTTTGATCATTACCGTCCTCTTTTCATTCATTACCGTCCCTTTACTAAAAAATATGGGGACGGTAATGAGGGGGACGGTAATTAATATTCAAAACATTTTCTATCATGACGCTAAATAGGTTAGGGATGAGCAAGTCGTTACATTACCAAACTTTTATGTTCGGCATTTGAGTTTGAAAAACATTAAACATAACGTGTAATAAGTGATACGACAAATATGTTGGCCGGGACGGTAATGAGTACTAATAAACACTCTCAAACAAGATCGTCCTTATCTTAGTTCACCGATTGAAACGTGAAGCACTTGAAGCTAGGTGACCGGTTCTCATTGAAAATGGTGGACAGCCTCTTTTGTTTGCAAACGAAGATAAGACGCTGGCGCTTTCCTGGCCAAATATAGAACTAATAAAAGTTGCGGGGACGGTAGTGAAGAGAAAACGTCGGGAAATGATATTGTGATTAATTACGCATTTAATTTTGTCTTTAAACTCGTTTTTATTAATGAAATTATGATTTGAAATATCCATTAATATATAGAAAGTAATTTTATCGAATATATCTACACCAAATACGTTCTCCCAAAGCTTCAAACTTGTAAAATAGCAATAGGGAACAGGGACGGTAGTGAGATTTTGGGTAGGAAATGGGTCACAGAGTTTAAATAAATAAAAGAATATGCATGAAAAATTGATTTTAATAAGATTACATATGATAATTTTAAGTCCTTAACTATTACATCTCCAATGCTGTGATAACCTAGTTTAATTGTACAGGGAAAGCAAATGTCATGATTTCTGAGAATGTCCCAACAGCAGACAGGCGTCGGTGAGGAACAGCTTGTCTAGAGCGTCCTCCACACTCGGCTGCAGCCTCTCCGCGTTCACCAGCTGGCTGCGGGTCTGCGGACACAGAGCAGATCATCAGTAGAACAGCAGACAGGCGTCGGTGAGGAACAGCTTGTCTAGAGCGTCCTCCACACTCGGCCGCAGCCTCTCCGCCTTCACCAGCTGGCTGCGGGTCTGCGGACACAGAGCAGATCATCAGTAGAACAGCAGACAGGCGTCGGTGAGGAACAGCTTGTCCAGAGCGTCCTCCACACTCGGCTGCAGCCTCTCCGCGTTCACCAGCTGGCTGCGGGTCTGCGGACACAGAGCAGATCATCAGTAGAACAGCAGACAGGCGTCGGTGAGGAACAGCTTGTCTAGAGCGTCCTCCACACTCGGCCGCAGCCTCTCCGCCTTCACCAGCTGGCTGCGGGTCTGCGGACACAGAGCAGATCATCAGTAGAACAGCAGACAGGCGTCGGTGAGGAACAGCTTGTCTAGAGCGTCCTCCACACTCGGCTGCAGTCTCTCCGCCTTCACCAGCTGGCTGCGGGTCTGCGGACACAGAGCAGATCATCAGTAGAACAGCAGATAGGCGTCGGTGAGGAACAGCTTGTCTAGAGCGTCCTCCACACTCGGCCGCAGCCTCTCCGCCTTCACCAGCTGGCTGCGGGTCTGCAGACACAGAGCAGATCATCAGTAGAACAGCAGACAGGCGTCGGTGAGGAACAGCTTGTCTAGAGCGTCCTCCACACTCGGCTGCAGCCTCTCCGCCTTCACCAGCGGGCTGCGGGTCTGCGGACACAGAGCAGATCATCAGTAGAACAGCAGACAGGCGTCGGTGAGGAACAGCTTGTCTAGAGCGTCCTCCACACTCGGCTGCAGCCTCTCCGCCTTCACCAGCTGGCTGCGGGTCTGCGGACACAGAGCAGATCATCAGTAGAACAGCAGACAGGCGTCGGTGAGGAACAGCTTGTCTAGAGCGTCCTCCACACTCGGCCGCAGCCTCTCCGCCTTCACCAGCTGGCTGCGGGTCTGCGGACACAGAGCAGATCATCAGTAGAACAGCAGACAGGCGTCGGTGAGGAACAGCTTGTCTAGAGCGTCCTCCACACTCGGCCGCAGCCTCTCCGCCTTCACCAGCTGGCTGCGGGTCTGCAGACACAGAGCAGATCATCAGTAGAACAGCAGACAGGCGTCGGTGAGGAACAGCTTGTCTAGAGCGTCCTCCACACTCGGCTGCAGCCTCTCCGCCTTCACCAGCGGGCTGCGGGTCTGCGGACACAGAGCAGATCATCAGTAGAACAGCAGACAGGCGTCGGTGAGGAACAGCTTGTCTAGAGCGTCCTCCACACTCAGCTGCAGCCTCTCCGCCTTCACCAGCTGGCTGCGGGTCTGCGGACACAGAGCAGATCATCAGTAGAACAGCAGACAGGCGTCGGTGAGGGACAGCTTGCCTAGAGCGTCCTCCACACTCGGCCGCAGCCTCTCCGCGTTCACCAGCTGACTGCGGGTCTGGGCTCAAATATGAGATCATCTTTATTTAGTCTGTAGAGAAAATCTTACATTCTGGGATAATAGATTTATAGTTCTTACCTTTTCCAGTAAAGATTTGATGTTCGTACCAATTTCAAAAGTACTGTTTTTTTGTTGTACATACAACTTTTGAAACTTCTTAATTCTTTTGGTATTTATACGATCAAATACTGATCAGATACTACTGCAGTAAAACCATCGCGAATAAAAAATACCAGAATGAATGACTTATTAAAACTTTAAATTTCACTTATCGTTAGTGTGTGCTGTTTTTCCTGGAAAAGTGAAACAAAGTTCATTACAAAAGGAACGAATAGCTCCATACACAACATCCAGGGTCCAGCGATCGAGGAATACGAAGGGATGGGAAACAACGCCGTCAAGGGAACAGAGGTTAGTTGGCAATATTCTGATGGGCTAAGTTGACATTTTTTTAAATGTTGGTCAGAACTTTACTAATTCAAAATTTCGTGCTTTGATTGTTTTGAATTTTCATGGCTTTGTTTTGTTTGCATTAGTACCTACTGAAAATTCAGATTAAAAGAAATTCGGTAAAATAACTTTGAATGCGATGAAGCCAATATCCTAGATTACTTTGTCACTAATCCTACATTGTTCTTGTGAACTTTTTCAGTCACCAACTCACAATACACTTCTAAAATTATTTCCAGTAATCTTCCCACATTCCCACCATATCCGCAAAATCAGCAAAATTGTATAAAGGCAATTTAGAAAAATCATGTTACAGACTGGTTGATGGAAAAAGGAATAGCATCCCTATTGGGGCGGTCTTCGCATAGACTTTAATAGTAGATAAATAGACTTTGACCAGTAAATTTGAATGGGTTGTCACTGAGCCAGGCTTCAACATTTTCTAAGTTTTTAAATGTTCATGACTTACTTTTTTTCTCTTTATCATTAACAGTTATATTTAATCATACATTTATTTATTAATTATAATAACAAATATTTTTCCCAAAATTCTCCAATTTCTTTTCAGCCAAGTTCACATATGGATATAGACTTTTTTATTATAGCAGCTCGTGCCTACGCAAAGGTTTGTCCACTTATGTAGGCACTATTTCCATTGTATTTATTTTATTGCTTACAATAATTATTTTCTTTCCAATCATCACATCTTGTAATGGAATTTATTTTTTATTGTTTTATCATTTCTACAAACATTTTTGGAGAAGTGATAAAATAATAATTAAATTATTTCCTCCAAATAATATGAATGAATGAATGAAAAATATTTAGAATGGATACAGTTATCAATTTATAAACAATGATACACATAAATTGTAAACACACAAATTGTAAAATTTCAAAACTGTTATTGTTTTTCTGACCATTTAAGAAACAACATGGTTAGCTTATATGTAGGTTAGTGGCAGACTGGCAGATCTGACCACTACACATAGTCAATATTTACCTTGATGTCAATGAGAGCTCCCTCGACTGCTCTGAACGGATTGTGAACTGTGAGCTGGTAATGCAAATGTCTCATCAGCAGCATTTCATTGTTGATTATTATATCGGAGGCTTTTTCTCTGTCACCTAGAAAATTCCAACTCATCTACAGTTTAACAGTAAGGGTGAGCAAGTATTCGACTTCCGAGTAATTACTCGAGTAGTTACAACTACTCGATCTCGAGTTGTGTACTAACAACTGCTCAAAAAGTTGAGTCGAGAAATAGTTAGGGGTTACTCCCACCATTAACTCGGCGATTGAATCTTCATACGATTTTCGTTTGTGCGATCGCAATTAACGGCTGATCGCGAGTTTCGCTATGCTATATCTGCCATTCGTCCGCAATCGAAGGAATGTTTCAAAATTTTTATTGAAATGGTTTTCAATAATTCTTTTTGAAGTTCCTTAATACTTATCTTGCAATCAAGCCCATGATCAAGTTCAGAGCCGCGACAAGGGATTTTTCTGGGACATGCGAGAGCCTATATTGGCGCCCCTTTTACTAGACCTATGTATGAGTTACCCACCACCCCTCAGTGTGGTTAAAGCTATCTATAATTTTTCGAAATTAAAAAGAATATTTTGAACTTACTGTGTCGATTTTTATTCATCACATATTTAAAGGTTTTGTATTGATGGATACGGTTCTTTATTGCGGGATTGCCTACATGAAGTCAAATAAAATTATCTAAGTAAGAACAGGTCGATCGCTAATCAGGCGATTCTTGCTTCAACTTGCAAAATAAAAAAAACATTAGAGTCCAGTCAAATTAGACCAATTTAAGAAAGAATATACTAAACGGCTTAAAAATGCCACAGGTGTTCGTTGCTCGGCCCATCTAAACCGCTTGCTAAAGGTCCCCGAGGGCGAGGGTTGGGTTTGAGTTTCTATAAGTTTTCAGTTCCCCAGGTCTTCGTTTTGAATCTTGAAATTTATTTTGCAAACCAAATTGCTAATTTAATTTAGTTTTAAAGGTATTGCTAAACCGAAACTGTGGTGAAAACAGAACTCATTTACCTCACCCACTCATTTCAAATTGAAAGTTATTTTGAACAATATTTCAGCTACAATTCGCATACCCAAAAATTTACATTTTGAGTTATTTGAAAATAATTGCTCCACGGGTGCGGGGTAAACGGCCAGCAAATTAAAATGTTGGCGGGTTGAACTCTTTTAAAAGACTACACGGGTGCCAGTATGCTCCAACAAAAAAAAATGTTGCTCTTTGAATAGTTTGAAACGACTCCACCGGCACAGGAAATGCCTCCTTAACTCATGTTACGCACCTCGACTAATTTCAAAAGGGCGCCGGGCGCCGGGGCCGGCTATCACCTCCAAAATGGCGAAAACTCGATCACCATCGTTAAAAAGAAAACTCGATTGTTGGGGTCGGGAGCCAACAAAACTCGCAAAATTACATGGTTAACATTTTGAACCAGTTTAAAATGCTCTACGACCCCCGATAGTTGGAGAACGCCACATAAATTAAAGTTTGGCAAGTTGAGAAATTTTTTCAAACTCCCTGAAGTCTGAAAACACCATAAAACATTAATTTAGGTCTTTGACATTTTGAAAATGCTCCTCGGGCGCCGGAAAACGCTCCCAAGACGAATATTTTGCACGTTAAACAAAATTGTAAAATACTACCCGGGCGCCAACAAAAGTCTCCAAAATACATTTACAGCACGTTAAAGGCTCCTCGGGCGCCGTTGCGGACTCAACACCGCGCCGGCTTCGGTGGCGCCCTCTCCTGTCGGCGCCCCATGCGGCCGCATGTTTCGCATGGCCCTTGTCGCGGCCCTGATCAAGTTGTTTGATCTTAACAGCTAGACCTTGACATGAGTAATTCTAGAAACAACACAAAACTATTAAAATGTAATTAATCATCTACTGGGGTTTCAATGGCAAACACCAATACAGTCTAGGCATCGCTTACCTTTGGAGGGAAATATTTTTCACATTAACAGGCAAATGAAAGCAGCTGAACAACTGCATTAACTGAAAATTTAACTGATAATAAATATGAAAAAATCTAAATTTAGTAATTTACCTAACACTTCAGTATATTCCAAATACCCCCGTTGCAGCAGACCTGCATACTCAGCGAATTTCAAATGCAAAACAATATATTTTAATCTAACATATCGAGATTTGACATGTTTTTGTAAGCTCCATAAGATTAACATGGGGAATGAGTATGCAGGTTTGCTGCTACAGGTATCCTTAAACTGGTTGGTTTTAATTAAATATTTAGTAGACCTGAACTAGAAGAAGCCATTTACCAAGTTTTATCAAGATATGTTGAGAATTAAACAAGATATACAATTTTACTTATTTCCCATAAGGTTAACATTGGGACAACGTACTGTGTTTACCACTTTCGATATCTCGGTAACGAATGGACATAGAGCAGTGATTCAAAATACTAAATTGTTTTTTTTGAGCTGAATTCAATGGTGCCAACAAATATTTGATACATTTTATTTTTCTATGTAAAAAGCTCAAAAACCCCATTTTTTAGTGGGTTTATCCCCCTTTACCCCCCCTTCCTGAGGTCCGATAGGGCTGGTTCACGAACTCGTCCAATCGATTACCACTTTACATGTGTGTACCAAATTTCATCAAGATCGGACCATTTTTACGGCCGCTATCGTGCTAACATACACATATATATACAGATATATAGATATATCTATATATATATATATCTAAAAATTCGAAAGAATGGTGTTTTTTGCTTCTGGGGATTGCAAAACGAAAAGTTATCATGGTCTGGGGCTTAGGTCTTACCATGAGACCTACGGTAATAGCTTCTTCCCTATAGGGGAAATTCGCTAAAATATTATGTAGCTTGCTGATCAACACGGTTTCACCCATGGAAGAACACAAATACCCCCGTTGCAGCAGACCTGCATACTCAGAGAATTTCAAATGCAAAACATCATATTTCAATTCAACATAGCGAGATTTGACATGTTTTGGTAAGCTCCATAAGAATAACATGAGGAATGAGTATGCAGGTTTTTAGGAGGATTTTTCGGGGGGGGGGGGGGGAAGGGGGTTTGGCGACTGAATTTTTGGCTCGTCAAAAGTGGTGACCTTTATTTTTCTCTCGCACGTGTGCTTTTTGGTCTCTTTATTGTCGTTTTTGGCCCTTTTTGTCTGTTTCCCGACCCCCAATGCATTTGCCTGCGGGCTTTTCACTACTTCGGGGGGGGGGGGGGGGGGGGTTTCACCCCCTAACCACCCCCGTTTACTACAATTTAAAGCCTATTTCTACTATTTCGGGGGGGGGGGGTTCTGACCCCCTAACCCCCCCCATTGGCTACGCCTTGGCTACAGGTATATTCAAACTGGATGGTTTCAATTCAATATTCTAGATCTGAACTAGAAGAAGCTATTTACCAAGTTTTATCAAGATATGTTGAGGAATAACCGAGGTGTAGAATTTTACTTATTTCCCATAAGGTTAACATTGGGACAACGTACTGTGTTTACCACTTTCAATATCTCGGTAACCAATGGACATAGAGCAGTGATTCAAAATACTAAATTGTAAGTTTTTTTGAGCTGAACTCAATGGTGCCAACAAAAATTCGATAAATTTTATTTCCCTATGTAAAAAACTAAAAAAAACCCATTTTGGGGGGGTTTATCCCCCTTTACCCCCCCTTCCGGTGGTCCGATCGGGCTGGTTTACAGACTCGTCCAGGACTCGTCCGAGGGATTACCACTTTACATGTCTGTACCAAATTTCATTAAGATCGGACCATTTTTACGGCCGCTATCGTGCTGACAGACACACACACACACACATATATATATATATATATAAATTCGAACGAATGGTGTTTTCTGCTTCTGGTGGCCCCAAAACGAATAGTTATCATGGTCTCGGGCTTAGGTCTTACCATGGTACCTACGGTCCTCATGAGACCTACGGTAATAGCTTCTTCCCTATGGGGGAAATCCGCTAAAACATCCTTGGAAACATGATTTAATGTTTAGGGCCGCGTCACATATGTCGAGTAACTTGGCCAAGTCCGAGTTGCTAGGATCAGCCAATTTCTTTTGTTAAGAATTGTCAACTTTCCTGTCACTCGACTCACCCATTTGTCAAGGCCGTGTCCCAAGGCGTAGCCCAGACGGAAGACAAAGGGTTCTGTTACAAATTATATGTTAAACCACTTGGGGTCTCAGATTTGTAATCAGAAAGAGATAGCAAATGTTTTTAATGAGTATTTTGTGACAGCTGTTGATAACCTTGTTGTGCCCCATTTGGATGGTCTTGGTTCAAATGTCTCCCAAACCCATGTTGTCAAACCTCATATTTTTCGTTTCAGGCAAGTTGATGAAGTTGACTCTATTATTGCATCCTTCAAAATAAATTTTCTTCAGGCTTTGATGATGTCTCTATAAGTCTGATCAAGAAGGTAAGGATGTTCATTTTAAAACCTCTCACTCATGTTATCAATTCTTCCCTTATAAGTGGCATTTTCCCCGACAACTTAAAAGTGGCCAGAGTGAAACCAATATTTAAAAAGAGAGAGTCTTCTGATGTATCTAGTTATAGACCTTTTTCTGTTCTGTCATCCTTATCAAAAATCTTTGAGCGTGTTGTTTACATGGAGTTGATGGAATATCTTGAAAAAAATCAGTTACTAGATGAGAATCAACATGGTTTTCGGTTTGGTAGGAATACTGCCAGTGCAAGTACTGAATTTGTTGAATCTATCATAAATTTAGTTGACAGGGGTAAGAATCCTGTTGGGGTCTTCATGGATCTCACTAAGGCCTTTGACGGTGTTTCTCATACTGAGTTAATCAAGGTCTTGAGTGGGCTTGGCATCAGGCATAAAGAGTTAGTATGGTTTCAGTTCTATTTGCAAAGGAGGAGACAATTTGTGGAAATTTCCTACACTGATGAAGGTAACCTTCTACATACAGTGTCATCAATGCGAGAATTTCGATATGGGGTCCCTCAAGGATCAATTCTGGGGCCTCTTTCGTTTAGTTGCTATCTGCAGGGTCTTCCTAAGATTCCCCAAGCGGGTGAGTTTTCAGTCACTTTATATGCTGATGACATTAATTTGGTATTTTCTGGTATATCAAATGAAGAAGTTGAACTTTCATCATTTATGAGTCTCACTATGATAAAAGCCTTTCTTGCTGCAAAGAATCTTTTGATTAACATGAACAAAACTAAATTTCTATCATTTTCTACAAAGCAGAACAAAAATCCTTTTGATTCTGTCATATCAATAGACGAAGAACTGGTGGATAATGTAAGTAATAGTGTTTTCTTGGGACTAAACATTGATAGTCACTTGAGCTGGGATGAGCATATCAATTCAATCTTATCTAAAACAGCATCTGGTCTGTTTGCTTTAAGGCGCTTGTCCCAGGTTTGCGACTCCCATGTCTTGAGACTTGACTACTTTGCCTTGATCCAGTCCCACATATCCTATAATGTTTCAATCTATGGGGCCACAACAGTTAAAAATCTAAAAAAAAAAGTTCTGAATGTGCAAAAGAAAGCCTTAAAGATCATAGCTTGTCTCAGGGCCAGGGAATCAGTAAGACAGAAACTTGTTGATTTTGGTATAATAACAGTTTTTAATTTATATATATTCGAAACGGTTAAGTTTGCGGTTAAAAATAAATTTGTAGACAACCATTAAAAATCCATAACACTCGTACAAATATTATTGTTGAGCCTCACAGACTAGAATTTTTTAAGAAACAGCCATCTTGTATATATGTTAAGCTTTCAGTTTTATTCCTTTAGAAATAAAAAAAATTATACAGCACAGAAAAGTTTACTAGGCTCTTAAAAATGTTTTTAGTAACAAACCCATTTTATTCATTTCATGAATTTTTTATTTTTAGGAATACGTAGTTAATGAGAATTGAACTGTTTGTCCTAAGCAAGTTTGTTAATTTTGGTTCTTAGTTTGTATGATTTTTTTGACACTATTCTGTCTGTAACCTGTATACAGCTGTGAATAAAGATATTTCTGATTCAGATTTTGATTTAGCCCTGAGGGAATTTTTAAACATCCGTTCTTAGTGGATGCGTACACCCTGAGAGGAATGTCCATACAAAGGTCCAAGGTTCTAGGACAAGTAGTTTGGGCTGTGTGATTATAGGTGAGTGATATTTAAAAAATAAACTGTACATGACATTGGCTTCTCAAATTTTTGAGTTTTTCTCAGACAATGCACAATGCATGCACAATTCTACTTTGTTAAAATAGTACAGAGTGTTTTTTTTTCAAAAGCAAGCCATGACTTTACTTTATCAGTGAATGATCATGAGGTAAAATTAGCCCTGCACCAGATAGTAAAAATCATGAGTATAACACCCGGACACAAAGGCATATTAAAAATGACGAACTCGAAATTTTTTAAATCAAACCTTCTTATGAGGGTGACATGTTCTTTGACTGTTTACCAAGCTCTCTAAAAAAAGAAAAAGGAGGAAAAAAATTTAAAAGGAGGGAAAAAATTTCTCGATTTGTTAAAACAGTATTTAATAAATGCCGCTTTGTATTCGATAGAGGATTTTTTCAGTGTTAGGAAGAACAGTTGAATTTAGTGAGTGAGTGCTAATTTATGAGTGGCTCATAATGTACCCACTTGATGTAAAGATTGCATTGCATGAAACATATTGTATATATTATTGTAATTATTTTTCACTCTATTCATTGTAACCTTGTGTACATAGGTTGAATAAAGATATTGTGATTCTGATTCTGATTCCCCCAAGATCCCCAGATTTTATCCTATATTATTTTATTTTGGGATACATAAAAAGTAAGACCTACAAAAACAATTCACAGGATATTCAGCACCTCAAAACAAACATATCAAATTTCATACAAGAAATTCAAAGAGATCCTTAGCAAAACGTGTACAAGAACTTGATGGAGAGAACACAACTTTGAATAAATACCAATGGCGGATTATTTGAACACATAGGGAATGTAAGCAAAATGTGACCAAACTTAAAAAATAATAGCATGTACAAAATGCAAAGATAACAAAAAAATCAATACTCATTTCATCTTTATATTTGCATTATTCAATCTTAAAATGGGTTGCATTAAATAAAAAAATAAAAAAACTGTACTTGGCAACTATTTTTCATAACTCCATACCAAAAATAGCTATTTTCTATGACAGCTGATATCAACGAAAATGATAATTTCCCAAACTCTATTTTAGAGCAAAGGAAAAACGATCAGCTCATTTTCCCTTTCTCTAAATTTACATTCCCTTGCTCTCAATTAGTTTTCCATTTGTCCGCTATGCACGCTAATGTTTCCTTGCCGTTTATTCACACAATTTAAATCAGCTGTTTTTAATGTTAAACAATCTAAATGTTAACATAAATGTTACATTTAAATGTTTTCTTTTTTGTTAAAAATGCTTGTTTTTTGTGTTGTTGGCATAGTGGGTGTTTAAAATTCCTCCAAATACGTCTATTATTCCTTATAACAAAATGTTAATTGAGAAGAATAAGAGTAAAATGAAAACTGTATCTTATGTATGTATTTTGTGTTGTGATGAAAAGTATTGTTCATAACTTGTACCGAAAGTGATAACCCGGCTCTTGCTCAAATTATGCATGAAACTCAGTGTTCCTGTGTTCGGCTCCAGCTCACACAGGAAAATTGAGCGTGCACTGGAAAATGCCACTTTCAGTACTAGTAATGAAATATACTATCCTCCCTATAGGAAATCTTCTACTTCCAGTAAGTTATAAAAATAGTTTTAAACTTTTAGTAAATTGGGATTTCAACAACACTCTAAGACTTGTTTGGCCTACATGACATCTGAATATTTTTTTTACATAAGAATAGTTTAATACGTATTAGAATAATAACTTACCTTTAATGTTGGAGACAAACTGGTAAATGGAAACATTAAATTCTTCCACCTTACATGCCAAAAACACACAGGTAACACTGGAACAGATTATTTAAATTAGTCTATAATATCTATTTAAATAAACTATGATGCTATTGTAATCATCTAGGACTCAGATAGCCTACGTAAATTTTCTCGTAATAGTATTGAATGTTTTATATAATTTTTACATCTTGCTCCATGACAGTCTCATCAGTACACTATAATGTAATTTCCATAAGTACACCTATTTTACCAAGAGAGTGAATGAAAAATACACCAATAGCAGCAGACCTGCGCACTCCGCGAATTTCCATTCGTGGTGTGGAATAGATTTAAAATATCAATGATTTTAATATTTTCAATAATTTTTCCTATTGGCAGATATCTATTTTAATTTATTCAAATAAAAATATTCAAGCAAAAATAATTTATTCTCAGCAGATGATTTTGAATGGGGTCTAAGAAGCCGAGCCAATTTTCTAGTTTAACAATTAATATGTAACTTCTTATTCCATATTGGTTTTTAATACAGTAATATATGCTTTATGTCATTTATATATTACTTAGGCTATTCTAATAATTTTCTATAAATGTACTCTTGATATCGTAAATATAAATATATAATTAAAGTATTGAAATCAGTTAAAAAACATCAAATAAAACGATCAGCTTTTTTATAAATAGGCCTACAGTATATTTATTTTATATTCTGTTTGGTTACAAACAATGAGCACATGTGAGGAATTAATGAACGAGATGAGTTAGAATCTCGGATTAAATATTACTGGATCGCGCTCTCAATGGACAAAAAACGTGCCAGCCTCCTAGGCCGTTGGATGGCAAGAAGGTCTAAACTGGCCGCCAACATCAGATTAGTCTCTCTGTGACATTCATATGTCACTGTAATATGTCAAAAGCTATGTGAGTGAGAAGAATACATCTTAAAGAATGCTGTCATGTAATTTATATGGTTTGAATAAAAAGAAAACGACTGGTTTTCTGTAAAATAATCGGAAATACCCGTTTCTTGACAAATTTTCAATTTCAAATTTTTTTAAGCGGATCTTGACATTGAGACCAGGTAAACATTATATTTTTAGAAAAACAAAGCTCTGATAAACTAGTTTTGTGTAATTAATTACCAAAATAAAATTAATATATATTTTATCATTATTGAAGTTGAATTTCACCCCCCGCAACCTTGTTTATGAGCAAGCGCTGATAATTTTGCTTCCAAAAAAATAATTTTAAACAATGACTTCACTCTGAAAATACTTTTGTATTTTCCTAGTACCTATTATATTTTTATTTCACTTTTCATTTTATATAAATTTAAAATTATTATCAGCAATTGTAAATAGGAAGAGTAGAAAAATATAGAAATACTATTAACAACACGTTACTTCGTTCTTATCTATTTACGAAGAATGTTTTTTCTTAAAGTTGTATTTTATCCTTCCTTTTTTGACAGTAAAAATTCAATATCCGGAAATAGATGTACCCTATGATAAAATATTTAAAATTTCAATGATGTTGTCTTAAAAGATAAGGCGCATCAATATTAAATATTATGAAAATTTTTCGTAAAAATAGAGAAATATTTATTTTCTAATTTAAACATAACTTTGAACTGTAATAATTAACAAAGATAAGGGACAATGTGTCAGCTGGAAATTATTAAAAACAAATAATAAAGATGTTCGTTCAGTAGGGAAGTTTGGCGCAGTAAGACAATTGTCGGCCCATGCATTATCATATGAGGACTTTCTTAATCGCGCGCCACCTGATAATCAATTATTTAAATTAATCTCTAGCAAAAACGAGAAATCCTACAAAAAAATTGTTGAGACAAAAAGAGAAAAATATTTATTTCCTACTTTAATCATAACTTTGAATTGTAATAATTAACAAAGATAAGGGACAATGTGTCAGCTGGAATTATTAAAAACAAATAATAAAGATGTTCGTTCAGTAGGGAAGTTTGGCGTAGTAAGACAATTGTCAGCCCATGCGTTATCATATGAGGACTTTCTTCACCACCTGATAATCAATTATTTAAATTAATCTCTAGCAAAAACGAGAAATCCTACAAAATAATTGTTGAGACAAAAAAGTATCTCCGGAATATTATCTACAACTTTGTCACTGACATTTTTTACCTGACCAAAATATAAAAAACTTCCTCGCTTTCTACTTTTGTCATCTCTTATTTTAATAGCATTAAAAACATTTTGCACAAAACAAATTATTAAAATCTATGTAATTAGTTTTCGGAATCACAATGGTTGCCATAAGATTTGTCATTTCAAGCTGTAAAATGTGATATAAAATTATATTTATTTACTCAGGTTATTGTTTGGTAAATGCCAGTTTGATTGAAGCGCTGTTCACTCAACTAGCGTCGGGGTCCCGTCAGATTAGAACTTTGTGCCACCCAACGGTGAAAACGATGGCACCGTTTTCGCCTGACTTTGGCATTGGATGGCGCGATCCAGTTATATTTCATCCGAGGTTAGAATGTGTCCAAAGTTAATCCAACAAAGTTAAAGTAAAAGTCTAACAAAGTTAATAATAGGGCCGACATTAAGACAATTTAGATTACTTTACGTATGTCGTCAAGTCTAGGACACAGGGGCATTTCAGTCTATAAATGTGGTCGCTGTTGTCAAGAAGGGTTCCTGCAATATAATTAGGGTGGTTGTCCAATTTTGAAAATATTTTTCTGTGTAGGGTTCAATTTTTGCAACAACAAAGGGAATGCCGGCATTATTGTGCGGAGTACGGTTGTTGACATATAAAGGCGCTTGTAATAATCCAATCGCCAATTAAAATGAGGTCGGTTAAGATAGGTCTACTATAATGAGTAGGGCCTACTGTACTTAGGTATAGGCCTACAACTAAATATAAATGGGTAGGTTGGGAAATCGATCAATCTGTTTTACTGATCCTACTTAAGAAACAACAGAGACTAAAAATCAATAGGATGAGCTATTGATCGATGAACAGGTTTTCACGGTTTGTTTGTCAATTGCAGAACTTCTCCACAGCAAAAGTAAAAAAGAAGTTTCCTAACTGCTTTCAGTTTATAATAAAACTTATGTCTAGGTTGAATAAATTTAGGATTTACTTTATCAAGAGTCTCATGTGACAGTATCAACTCACAGAATTTCTTTAGGGTGATAATCCATAACAGAGTTGTTCAAGTAGAAACGTTTGAAGTAGTTGAAGGCTGTCCCAGCAACTGCACGTGGCATAGATGGCTGAAATTTGCGACAAAAGTCTCTCAGTTGCAGCTGATAATGAAGGAGTAAGACTTTCTCCTCAGCTGGCGTCAGAAAAACATTCTCTTCTCCCTGAAACATAGTTTTTAATACAATAGTTAAGATAGATAAGTAAAGAATCTAAGGATGTAAGTTTATGCTTTACTAGTACATGTTCGCTGCTCTACAGCTTAAATTTTAAGCCCGAACCTCAAAATAAGTACAATCACTTGGCTTTCCAGTTTATCAGCAGTATTTACTTTGATCAGCTGTTTTGCTTGAAATAAATATTTCCACAAAAAATCTTATGGACACATACAAAACTAAGGGTGTCTAACGCTTTTTCCTTTAGTCCATGGCCTTCATTAATTTAGTCTATATATATAAAAGCCAAAACCCATTGACTGACTGACTGATCACAGTTTCTCTAAAAAAACTATAAGGCTTAGAGCCATGAAACTTGGCACAAATATTCCTTACAGGCTCTAGATGCGTACCAAGAAAGGATTTTGCAATATTTTGTCTCTAAAGGCCTAAATATGGTATATTATAAAATACAATATGGCGGCCACTTTTAGCTTTCAAAGCTTAATTTTTCAAAAACCACAAGACTTTTGGGCCATGAAACTTGGCACAATTATTCTTTATAGGCTTTAGATGCGAAAAAAAGAAAGGTTTTAAAAATATTCTTTCTCAGATGGCTAAAATAGATTATTTGAAAAAATTCAAAATGGCGGCCATTTTAGTTTTTCCTAACTATGGATGGGAGTCCTGTATAATATTTTCAGGGAACAGAAAAGGTACGAGAACTAATCTACTGAAAGAATAAAATTTAACGAGAAACTTTTTGGGGAAAGGTTTTTGGCCAAGACCTCCTACTTTCTCTTATAGTTTCCGGTTAATTTTCAAAAACGTGCTAAATTTAGATTGATGTCAAGTCGAAAATCCATCCTCAGTGTCTTCTTTGCTTTAGATTCTGGGTTATCCTCATTCTCTGTATTGGGAAATCCTTAGTTTATACCATTTGCTAATCATGATGGGAACATGTTTAGAGGAAGCGTTACACTTTCTCATTTTCAAGTAGAGTAGAACAATCAGCTGCATCTGAAGGGTTTAATTGCACGCACAAGACCCAAATAAATCAGTCCATTTGTTAATTATTCCTAAAAATTACACAAGGCATAATATAATTGAATTAAAATGAGCTATCCTTTTGGCGGGCGAAGCTGCGGGTATATCTGCTAGTTTTCTATAAAACTACATACCAAGTTTTTTCTAATGACGCCTAAGTTAATTTTTTAGGTCGGTTCAGAACTATAGGAGTGGGCAGTCTTGAAAAAACCTAGGCCCATTAAAAAAATTGCCTATAAAGATTTTTAAAGGTTATCCTGTAGGCTATTTAACTTTTTACATAGGCCTATTGATATAACTTTTGTTTGCTTTTTTTTTGTTGGAACTAGAATTTTTAAGAAATTTTATTTTAGACCTTAAATTAGAAGTTTTCTATGTGTATATGGTCTACACTTATTGCAGCAGTCAAGTCCCAAATATTCATGAAACCATTAAAGCTAGGCCTATTGTGTTTTATGTTTAGCTAATTTTTTAATTGAATTGGACCCACACATCCCTATTTTGGAACAAAGTAGACTAGTTAATTTAAATCAGATTAACATGGGGCCCACTTAGTTGTCCTTGTAAGTAGGCTAGGCCTACATATTCGACTTTTGGGAGGGAGTAGGAAAACGTCTTCTTCACCTGAACACAAACTTTCAGTCCAAGGCATTTAGTGTACATTCATCAAGGATATATAATATTTCATTCAACAGCTCGTGCCAGTTGCAATATTTGTACGAGTTTTATATCTGATCTTCTGCCATTCGTTCCTATAGAGCAGACAACTGAACTGTGTTTCGACATCTGATCTTAAAGAAAACAATACCGAACAATCTACCAATAGTCGAACTTAGAATTATAGTGCGTTAGATAGAACTCAACTTCATCGTATATAGCCTAATCGATTGTTTTGTAACTCTATGAAAGTATAAGGTTATCAGTTAAAAATATTATCTCAGTCCAAAATGGTGGATGATGGCATATAAGGTAAGTTTCATGGTTGCTTTATATGTTACATCTTATTTTTTCTTTGGTTAGCTTTAAGTTATCATGTTTAGTTTTGTTTTATAGTATTAAGGTAGGCCTATGTTTAATTGTCAAGAGATACAGAAATCGAGTGATGAATTTGACCTTGATTTCGGTTGTTAGTGGTTGTTTTCGATGTTTCTTCTTCATTACTGACGGTTATCAGACCGTCAGGGCGTAGGAAATAACGCCCTGATTCCGGAAATGATAGTTTCTTCCCGCGGGAAACGTCGGAAAATGCCGGAAAAACGGAAAAATAATTTTTGGCTCAGAAGTAGGTCATGTGGGTACTCAAATTAATTGGGAGATTGAGATAAACAAGAATATGCAAGAATTTTCAAGATCAGACGCGGATTAATGGAGTTATGGCCAGAAAAGTGCTGGAAAAGTCATGGATTTGCACAAAATGGGTTAGTTTTAGGTGAGTTACGCTAAACTGTGGGATCTAAGGTTAGGTTTGATTAGGTAAGGTTAGTTTAGGTTAGGTTAGACTATGTTAGGTCAAGTTAGGTTATGTTAGACTATGTTAGGTTTGGTTTGATTAGGTTATATTGAATTTAGTTAGGTTACATTAACCGATTTATGCCCAAATTAATTTTTTTTCTTGGATTTCGTTTTCTGCTTAGTATTTTGTTGTTTACGGTACAAAAACACAGATTTTGATTGTTTTTAATTTTTTATACTCATTTTATATAAATTATGGCATGTCGACATTGGGCACGATCGGGTACAGTGTGTAAGTGACGAAACAGCCGACAGCGAGCATCATCAGGTTTGTAACCGTTAACATAAATTTGACCTATTATACTTCTAAATATATAAAATGACAAACTTAACAAAAAGAAATGAAAAAACACACAAAAACAAAAAGTATATATTGGTAGGAAACATAAGTTTCACAAGTTTAGGTGTAAAGATATAGTAAATACCGCAATAAAAAGACAGGTAAAAGGACATTAAGTAAAAAAGTTTGTAAATTAGGTAACTTACAATCAGTTAAATAATGGGAAAATTTTTATGTAATTGTAAAAAATGTATACTACACAGTGTTCTTAGTTATACAAGTCGATAGTAAAACTTAATAGTAAATTAGACCATAAAAATGCAGTAAAAACGGTCAATAAGTAAAATATTTGATAATTGTGATAAGATATCAGCAACTTTCAAAAATAATTTCTGGAATAGCCTATAAAATATTTTAAATAAATCTAAAATAAAACCATAATAAAAGTCTCTTCCATGAATTTCCGAAAAGGTCCCGTAATATTTTTACCCAAAAATCTGTGCAGAGTTTTCACAATGGGTCACAGCGAGTAAAATGTTTTGTCACACAGAACATGGCAACCAACTAGACATGTACCGCAGATTTTTCTTGTAGCCTTTCCACAATGGATACATCAGACTTGCTTCTCCACAGTGTACAAGAAGTGTTTTCCGCTATAGCGGACATTAGCTGGTACACAATTGGAGCTCTTTGAGCTCAGACGTCCTGCTGTAGGTCGATCTATGGTGTTATTGCCGTGTAACTCCATACTACATAGCGAATGATAATAAATAACATAGCCTCTGACAATAATGAACCTGTATCCGCTCGTGACCACTGTCGACATCAGTTTTTGCAAAGGAATAAAACTATGTTCTTGTAAAAAAATAAACTAAGCTACGATTGTATTTGTTGTAGTAGTTCCTAAATATATCTAAACAATTGTATATTCAATAAAAAATTAAAAGATTAATAGTAAAAACACTTAGGATTCAAAATATGACATGGCTTGTCTTGCAGAGGTTCTTAATCTCAAATTTCCTACTCACACGTACACTACAAAATGGTGGCAAACACTGTAGCTGCTTAGCAGGGATACCAATAGATAAAAATAAAATACTCTTTGTTTCAAATGCTAAATTGTATCCGTGATAAAAATTGTTAAAGTCAGTGTCTACAATTGTCGACAGTGGGCAGAAATGGGTTAAATTTGGTTAGGCCCTCCCTGGGTTATTTTAGGTTTTTGGTTGGGTTAAATTAGGTTTGGTATTGTTAGATTAGGATCATAATATCTCATTCTTACTTTACCAACCTTATCCTTGCCTAACTTAATGTTTTAAACCAATCCTAATGGGCGCGTTCAGCCGCATTCCACCGGTGGGTAATATACTAACCTATAATAAGTGAACGGTAGTGGTGGACATACCATCTACCGATCATTGTTGTGCATCCACCGATGTTGTGTTTACGGGGTAAATGTTCACTTTACGGTACTACCTCCGAAATTGAAAAAATTTTTTTTCAAAATGTAGGAAATAACGCGCTGATTCTGAAAATGATAGTTTTTCCCGCGGAAAACGTCGGAAAATGCCGGAAAATCGGAAAAACCGGAAAAAAATTTTCACACATAAAATGGGTCATGTGGGTACTCAAATTAATCGGGAGAACGAGCTGAACAAGAATATGTAAGAATTTTCAAGATACGTTGGATATTAACGGAGATACGGCCGGAAAAGCGTCGGAAAAGCCGAAAACAAACTTTGTCTAAAACATATCATGTGGGTACTCAAATTAAAGGAAATTACACGCTGAACAACATTCTGTAATAATTTTCATGATATGACGTACAATAGTCAAGATAAAGCCAAAAAACATAAAAATTGATAAACCAACTTTTTGTTAAAGTTATATGAAGATGGATTTGGCTGGAATAAACTAGATAGGGATTGGTTATGTTAGTTTAGGTTGTATTTGGTTTGGTTAGGTTAGGTTAGGTTAGGTTAGGTTAGTTAGGTTATGTTAGGTTGTGATAAGTTGCATTATTTTATGTTACATTAGGATTGGTTTAAAACGTTAAAGTTAGGTATGGATAAGGTTGGTAAAGTAAGAATGTGATATTATAATCCTAATCTAACAATACCAACCCTAATTTAACTTAACCAAACCTAATAAAACATAACCAAATCCAATAAAACCTAACAGAACCTAATCTAACCAAATCAAATCAAACCTAACATAGTCTCCTAACTAGACCTAACATAGTCTAGCCTAACTTAAACTAACCTAACCTAACCAAACCTAACCTTAGATCCCACAGTTTAGCGTAACTCACCTAAAACTAACCCATTTTGTGCAAATCTATGACTTTTCCGGTGACTTTTCCGTTATTATCCATATGATTTTGAAAATTGCATATTCTTGTTCAGCTCATTCTCCCAATTAATTTGAGTACCCACATGACCTACTTCCAAGCCAAAAAATATTTTTCCGTTTTTCCGATTTTCCGGCATTTTCCGACTTTTTCCGCGGAAAACGACTATCATTTCTGGAATCAGGGCGTGATTTCCTACATTTTGAAAAAAAAAATTTTCAATTTCGGAGGTAGTACCGTAAAGTGAACATTTACCGTTTACGGTGGATTCGGTAAGTAACCGGACATTGTTGATTGTCAAGATGCGGTGGATTTGCCCATTAGTGACTATGGTAATCGGTTACCCACCGGTGGAATGCGGCTGAACGCGCCCAAGGTAACCTAAAATAATGCAACTTAACACAGCCTAACATAACCTAACCTAACCTAACCAAACCAAATACAACCTAAATTAACATAACCAATCCCTATCGAATTCATTCCAGCCAAATCCATCTTCATATAACCTAAATAAAAGTCGATTTATCAATTATGTTTTTTAAGTCAGTTCATGAAAATTATTGCTGAACAACATTCAGCATGCAATTTCCTTTAATTTGAGTACCCACATGATATGTTTTAGACAAAGTTTGTTTTCGGCTTTTCCGATGCTTTTCCAGCCGTATCTCCGTTAATACCCGTCGGATCTTGAAAATTCTTACATATTCTTGTTCAGCTCATTCTCCCAATTAATTTGAGTAGGACATGACCTTTTTCCATTTAAAAACGCTTTTCACAGTTTTTCGATTTTCCGGCATTTTCCGCGGAAAACAACTATCATTTCCGGAATCAGCGCGAAATTTCCTACATTTTGAAAAAAAATTTTCAATTTCTAGACAACCATTGGAAAGTGAACAATTACCCAGCTAATCCCTGCCTAGGTCTGAAAGTAAAGCTATCATACAAACTAAGTGTAGGTTAGTGTCTGATACGAGATCAGGTCTAGGCAGTGGAAAAACATTTCATTAACATTCATGTATACCTTACCTCTTTCATCTTATGAGAACTGATATATTTTCGATTTGCTTCATCGCGCAATTTCTGTAATTCACTTTCGTCTGTGAACGTCCAATATTTTCGTTGAGTACTGCAAGAATACATTATGTAAGAAAACTATTATCCAAATGAATTATAATAGAAAACACCGAGTTCTTTACATACTTCCATTACCAGAGTCAATTAATTTAACCCGGTGCACATAGCGCACATCACTTTTAACATGACATTTAAAAATGTTATAGGTTATGTTTCTCGTTTCTCTGTTTTCTGTCATTTCTGTTTTGAATAATTTCCATTCCTACAAGGCCTAGTAACAGTGTTGCCAATGCTCAATCTTCAGCAGCCAAAATTACCACCAATTTCTACCTTGTTTTGAAAGTTATGGAAAAACGTGTGGCAATTTTCATATCAGGGCCATATCGGTATAGATAAATACCCCCGTTGCAGCAGACCTGCATACTCAGCGAATTTCAGATGCAACACAACAAACCAACTTAGCTAACTTGGTATTTCAATCCAACTTAGCGAGATTTAACATGTTTTGTAACCTCCATAAGAATAACATGGGGAATGAGTATGCAGGTTTGCTGCAACAGGTATGTTAAAACTGGTTGGTTTTAATTCATTATTTAGTAGATCTTAACTAGAAGAAGCCATATACCAAGTTTTGTCAAGAAATGTTAAAAAATAAGTAAGATATAGAATTTTTTTATTTCCCATAAGGATAACATGGGGAATGATTATGCAGGTTTGCTGCCACAAAAACTGACATTTCGGGGATTTTAGACTAAAATACATTAGATCACATCTAGATAAAGCCACAAACCAAGTTTTATCCAGATATGTTGAGAAATAAGCGAGATATAGAATTTTACTTATTCCCCATAAGGTTAACATAGGGACAACGTACTGTGTTTACCACTTTCAATATCTCGGTAACCAATGGACATAGAGCAATGATTCAAAACACTAAATTGTTTGTTTTTTTGAGCTGAATTCAATGGTGCCAACAAAGATTTGATAAATGTTATTTTTATATGTAAAAAACTCAAAAAACCCATTTTTGGGGGTGTTTATCCCCCTTTACCCCCCCTTCCGGTGGTCCGATCGGGCTGGTTCACGAACTCATCCATTCGATTACCACTTTACATGTCTGTACCAAATTTCATTAAGATCGGACCATATTTACGGCCGCTATCGTGCTGACAGACACACACATATATATATATATATATATATATATATATAGATAGATATATAAAAATTCGAACGAATGGTGTTTTTTGCTTCTGGTGGCCCTAAAACGAAAAGTTATCATGGTCTCGGGCTTAGGTCTTACCATGAGACCTACGCGGTAATAGCTTCTTCCCTATAGGGGAAATTCGCTAAAACATATAAGGATGTTTCTGTCTATGATATTATCGGATTGTAAACATCGATATACACTACTGGATTGCGCGCCGCCCGTAAGGCACGTGTAGAGATTCGCGAGCCTACACAGCAGTGTGTTGAGGTTGCAGCCTGGCGACTCGCAGGCGAAATAGGGGCAAAAACGCGAAAACGTATTGTTGGCTGTACTGAGACCACGTGGCCTTGGGCGTAAGTTCGCGGTTAAAGCGTGCTATAAATAGATGTATATCAGCTGAGTCATGTAATCTAGATGACGTATAGTATAATAGTCTAAAATCCTCGATATTTCCATTTCCGCATGTCTGTAAAAAACAAATCTAGGCATTAGACGACAGCTGGCAAAAACCATTTTGTTTTGTAACATGTATAAACTTGTTGTTTCGTTAAATTGTAAGTTAAGAACGGTTTAACAAAAATGCTTGATTGTGAACTTCCATTGTTCTTATTACACCTTTTCATATTAATTGAAATTTGACATCAAAATTTTAATTTGGAGGAACATCCATGGATATGGAATACATGCCGAGAGTCGGTGTGGTAGTGCGGTAGCAAAACCCATTTATGTAATTGTTTTTAAATTTATAATGTTTCTGCAAATTGAATATGTGGTCGAGAATGATTAATACTTCAGAAATTTCTTACGGTGCTCTGTGAAGCGTACTGGTAACGTTAAAGTGCCGCGACTAGGGCGCGACAATGATAGGATATAGAGCAGCGAGTCGCTTTTGCCCCTATTTTCCCTTCAAAGTCAGAAACGCAACCACTGCCGCCGGCTCGGGCTGCGGAGCCTACCTGCCGATCCAGTAGTGTATATCGATGGTTGTAAATTGTTCATAAAATAAAGGACCGTCCATAAATGAAGTCATTGCTTTTTGGCCACTTTTGGACCCACCCTCCTCACAATCATCCTAATCTCATAGGAGCTGTCCATAAATTACGTGATCTGAATATAGGGAGAGGGGTCTAGAATGGAAATGACGGTAGGATGATTGCATGGGGGGGGGTTAGACGCCGGGATGACGTCATTTTTCAAATTTTGTTTGAATACTAATTTAGATGGGAAAATTGTAAACATCCTATGTTTACACATGAACACATTGTAAACAATAATTATAAACATCCTAGTAATTGTAGTAATTGTAAACATCCTATGTAAAGCTAATGAAAACAGCAAGGAAACGATGTCGATTTTTACAATATCCATTAAAATGGTCATTTTAGCTTCAGGTCAAAACAAAACTAAAGTAAGTGAAGATTTTAATGATGAAATTTATTTGAGATTTTCTGGCAGCGCCAGAGTCCATCACCACAGTAAATGTAGTACAACAAAGTTCAAGAAGTTCTGGTTTGAATCGTTAATTAGCATCAAATTAGCCGACAATGAGTTTAAAACTTAATTTGATGGTTTTAGTAACCCAAAAGAAGAACCCTTTATAACCGGTAAACATAATTAACCTGCTGTATGGGCAGATGATCAGATCCCACATTATAGCACAAGCTGATCCCTAGGAAATTCTACACGTATTCTGCCGGGATTTTGCTTATGTCCCAGGCACATCCTCAAAGTCCTGAATATCCCGGAAATACATCCCAGGGAGATTGCTTGGGGAGATTAAATGTCCGCCCATATCCCAATCCCTGGGATATCCTCCTAGGATATTTCAAGGACTTCTTTTTATTAAAAAGAAATATCCTCAGGATTAATATGGGATATCCTTTTTAGAGATATTTTCCAAATAAACTCCAAGGATATCCTTAGGATAATCAACTTAAATAATAATAACCCAGATATTGACAATGGAGATGCCGAGAATATCCCACTTATTACAGGTATAACCCCAGAATGTCCCTTCATTGTCAATCATGTGGATATCCCTCCCACACAACACAAGCAGGGCATCCACAGGATATCCCCGCACGATATCCTAGGGACGTCCCACATATCCCTAATTCCTAAAAACTTAAAAAATAATTTAAATTTCAAAATATTTTGTGAGGGAATGTGCTTTACATCGATGTTATACTATTATTCCTGAATTACAAATTCTAATGACATCTGATAGGATTTAAACTTAGAACCTTCGTTTTTGTAAGCAGACACTGTAACCACTACACCACTGGAGCTGTATTTCTGTAGGTCTAGCTATATTTTTAACTCGGTGCTCTGGTGGAGGCTATATCAAAATTAAGTGCACAGCAGAGAATACCTATACCTATTTATTGTCTCAGAACGAGTGATAATGGACGTTTTAAAGCACTTGGGGGCGAAGATCTAAATCACCTTTTTAATTATCACTCGCAGGTGCGCTAGATTATAAGCTTTAATATGACACCTCAGTCGTAAAAATCGGTTATGTTAAACGGCTGAAAAAGGGATGTTGATGTTACAGAGAAACCCCTTTGTTATATTAAGTCGTCTTTTTAATCGATGAGTGAACGAAGTGAACGAGTCTATGTATCAGCGGAGTTGAAGATTCGTTGTCCGTCACTGTGTGAGTGTGTGTGTACGTAACGCGGTAACTAAAAAACCGCTACTCTAATCAATTCCAAATTTCGCACAAACGTTAAGTATCTCACAGGGAATATGCCATTAAATTATGAAGCATATTGGTTTAGTATATTTTGAGTAATTTAATATTTTAACTTGCAAAAAATCATTATAAGTTTAACATTGGGCAATAATTTACTTTAGTAAACTACGGGATACAAATAAAGATTGTTTCAAAATAAAAGGAAAATAACAGTGGAATTTAGAAAAAAAGTATTTCACGAAACACTTAAATGACATGCTACATGCCTATCAATTGTTAGTTTTTTAAGTCTACGTTAAAGTGTTTATTATTGAAAAAAACAATGCCTAGAAATATAAAAATTCAGATAGATCATTTCTGTTTTGTTGCCTCAGTCGAAATAGTTTATATGAATGACGCTAGATGGAACCAACAGGAACACATTGTCATGTTCCTTTTACTAACAGCTGATTCCATATATTTAAGAGAAAATATTTATTGATTGTTTCTTTTAGGTACAATTAATAAAACGTTAAAAAACAATGAGTAAAGATACTATTGCATGTATAAAAGTACATTGATGAAACAAATGTGAATTTTATCCCAGCAAACGAAATTTTTGTATAAAATTGTGATAAAAAATATATTTTTATAGCGCAATTCGTATTAATAACAAACTTTTGTGCCAAGAAGGATGCATGCGATCAGTTATATTAAGACAAATTAAATACGTATGAAATTGAATTGAGAATGTAGGATGTTGTAGTTGTAGATGTGTAGATTAATGATTTGTTTCCTACATAATTTTACTATACATAATCAAGCAAGAAATTCACAAAAATAATAATTAATTTTGCATATATAGTAGTATAATGAGTTTTATAATAATAAAGTCAGGATAGCCAGATTCAAAAATAAGAGGATTAGGTCGCGGATCCATGGACGGCTCATCATTGGCGCCGTCCTCGTGACCAGTTATTCCGCACCACACAAGCGGGTCAAGAACCCGAGCAAGAGCTCTGGGAGCTTCCGTAGGCCAAGGCAAAGAATAAGCAAGCTTCTGAAACTGAAAAAGGCGGTCCAAAAGGCGAGGATCCAAAAGGATAAAAACCCGGATCTCTGCGCCACTAAAATTGTATATACGAGACTGATTACGAATGGGGTTGTTATCCTTGCTGGACGGAAAATATGCCCCTGGCAGATCCAGGTTTACTGTGGATTTATCCAATGTCAATGACTACTTTATTGTCCCCCGCCTCCTGGGTGATGAATATGTCCGTGACTACGCTCAAGGGGTTAGATGCTGGTTCGCTTACTTCTTTTCTTTAAGTACCCTAAACAGTAACCTGTAGTGATTTTAGAAACTAAACAAATGTAAATGGTATTTTTCCAATGTAAAATTGTCGCATAATTAAAAAAAATGCTGGTTTACACGGGAGAAAAAAGCATTCAAATCATCATGGCTTTAAGCCCCCCCCCATGTTCTTTTGCAAACAACCGCTTTGGCGGGAGGGCGTGGGGGGCGAAGCCTCCCCATGTTCTTTTGCAAACAACTGCTTTGGCGAGAGGGCGTGGGGGGCAAAGCCCCCCATGTTCTTTTGCAAACAACCGATTTAGCGGGAGGGCGTGGGGGGCAAAGCCCCCACACTTTCTTTTTACAAACAACTGCTTTGGCGGGTAATTATTCGCTGATAGGTTTGTAGAGTTAAGTTTATTTAAATACTATTATTAAAAAAGCATGTAAACCATCATGGCTTTATAATCATGGGCAGCCTAAAGGGGGTGTGTGGGGGGGGTCGAAGCCCCCCCATGTCCTTTTTAAAACAACTGCTTTGGCTTGTAATTAGTTGCTGATAGTTTTGTAGAGCTAGGTTCATTTAATACTAATAGAAAAAACATTTAAACCATCATGGCTTTATAATTATAGGTAAAGGGTAGGGGGGATTTTGGGGGGCGAAGCCCCCCCATGACTCTTAGCAAACAACTGCTTTGGCGTTTAACTGTTTTAAGTCGCTCATAATCTTGTAGAGCTAGATTTACACAGTAAAAAAGCTTTCAAACTAATAAGGCTTCTTAGTCATGGTCAGTGTAATGGCGAAGATGTGGGGGGAACAAAGGCCCCCCATATCCTTTTGCCAACAACTACTTTGGCGGGAGGGCGAAGCTCCTCCATGTCCTTCTACAAACCACTGCTCTCTTGTCTAATTATTCGCTGGTATTTTTTTAGAGGTTAGTTGATTTAATACTATTAGAGGAGATTATTTAAACCATCATGGCCAGTTTAAAGGGGGGGTGTGGGGGGGCGAAGCCCCCCATGTCCTTTTGCAAACAACCGCTTTGGCGGGAGGACGTAACGGGCGAAGCCCCCCCACTTTCTTTATACAAACAACTGCTTTGGCGTGTAATTAGTCGCTGATAGGTTTGTAGAGCTAGGTTTATTTAAATACTATTATTAAAAAAGCATGTAAACCATCAGGGCTTTATAGTCATGGGCAGTCTAAAGGGCGGGTGTGGGGGGGCAAGCCCCCCATGTCCTTTTTAAAACAACTGCTTTGGCGTGTAATTAGTTGCTGATAGATTTGTAGAGCTAGGGTCATTTAATACTAATAAAAAAAACATTTGAACCATCATGGCTTTATAAACATGGGCAGTGCAAAAAGGGTTATGGGGGGCGAAGCCTCCCCAAGTCCTTTTGCAAACACCTGCTTTGGTGGGAGGGCGTGGGGGGCGAAGATATTTAATACTATTAAAAAACAATTAAACTATCATGGCTTTATAATTATGGGCAGTGTAATGAGGGGGGTGTGGGGGGGCGAAGCCCCCCCATGTCCTTTTGCAAACAACCGCTTTGGCGTGTGGGCGTAGGGGCGAAGCATGTTCTTCTTACAAACAACTAATTTGGCGTGTAATTAGTCGCTGATAGTTTTGTAGAGCTAGGTTCATTTAATACAAGTAGAAAAAAACGTTAAACCATAATGGCTTTATAATCATGGGCAGTTAAAGGAGGGGGTGGGGGGGCAAGCCCCCCCCACGTCCATTTGCAAAGAACCGCAATGGCGTGTAACTATCATTAGTTGCTCATAATCTCGTAGAGCTAGTTTTACACAGTAGAAAAAAAACATTCAAACTATCATGGATTCTTAATCACGGGCAGAGTAAGGGGGGGGTCGTGGGGGGGCGAAGGCCCCCCATGTCCATTTACAAATAACTGTTTTGGCGTGTAACTGTTATTAGTCGCTCATTATCTTGTAGAGCTATAGATTTACTCAGTACGAAAAAAGCATTTAACTATCATGCCCTCTTAATCATGGGCAGTGTAAAGGGGAAGGTGTGGGGGGCGAAGCCCCTCCAATTCCTCTTGCAAACACCACTTTGGTGGGAGGGCGTGGGGGGTGAAGCTATGTTTATTTAATACTATTTAAAAAAAGGATTGAAACCTTCATGGCTTTATAATTATGGGCAGTGTAAAGGAGAGTTGTGGGGGGCGAAGCCTCCCATGTCACTTTGTAAACAACTGCTGTGGCGTGTAACTCTTATTATTCGCTCATAATCTTGTAGAGCTAGATTTACACAGTAAAAAAGCATTCAAACTATCATGGATTCTTAATTTTGGGAAGTGTAAAGGCAAAGTTGTGGTGTGGGGCGAATCCCCCCCACGTCCTTTTGCAAACATCTGCTTTGCGGGAGGGCGTGGGGGACGAAGCCCCTCATGTCCTTTTACATCCAACTGCTTTGCGAGAGGACGTGAGGAGCTAACCCCCCCCATGTCCTTTTACAAACAACTGCTCTGCCGTGTAATTGGTCGCTTGTAGAGCCATCGATAGTTTTGTAGAGCTAAGTCTATTTAATACTATGAGAGAAAAAGCATGTAAACCATCATGGCAGCTCAAAGGGGGGGGTGTGGGGGGCGAAGCCCCCCATGTCCTTTTGCAAACAACCGCAAAATGAAGCCCCCCATTATCTTTTTACAAACAACTGCTTTGGCGTGTAATTAGTCGCTGATAGGTTTGTAGAGCTAGGTTTATCTAAATACTATTATTAAAAAAGCATGTAAACCATCATGGTTTTATAATCATGGGCCGTCTAAAGGGGGGGGTGTGGGGGGCGAAGTCCCCCCATGTCCTTTTTAAAACAACTGCTTTGGCATGTAATTAGTTGCTTATAGTTTTGTAGAGCTAGGTTCATTTAATACTAATAGAAAAAAAACATTTAAACCATCATGGCTTTATAATCATGGGCAGTGTAATGAGGGGGTTGTGGGGGGAGCGAAGCCCCCCCGTGTCCTTTTGCAAACAACCGCTTTGGCTTGAGGGCGTGGGGGGCGAAGCCCCCTCATGTTCTTCTTACAGACAACTGCTTTGGCGTGTAATTAGTCGCTGATAGTTTCGTAGGTTTATTTAGCTAGGTTTATTTAATACCATTAGTACCATGGCTTTATAATCATGGCCAGTTAAAATGGGGGGCGAAGGCCCCCCATGTCCTTTTTAAAACAACTGTTTTGGCGTTTAAATAGTTGCTGATAGTTTTGTTGAGTTAAAACGGGTCGCCGGAATTGTATCCCCCGGATTTGTACCCCCCAGAAAAACGCTACGTCATTTTGACGTCACAGGACGAGGGGTACAATTCCGGCCGCAAACTTTTAGGACGGATAAATTATTATGTATTTTAATCAACTGACATTTCACGGTTGGCTTAACAGCTGCATACTTGATATAAATCCAATTAAACTTCTTAAGTCCGACCCCGGAATTGTCCCCCCCGGATTTGTACCCCCCGGATTTGTACCCCGTGGTCAAATTCTTAAGTCCTACCCCGGATTTGTACCCCCCGGATTTTTGCCCCCCGGATTTGTACCCCCCGTCGCCAAATCTTCAAGCCCTACCCCGGATTTGTACCCCCCCCGTGGCCTTATACTTAAGTCTTATACCCCGGATTTGTACCCCCTGTGCTCAAATCCAGTTTGACCGACCATGGAAATATACCGGGTCAATATTCGTTCTTGTTATTGACTTTTTTAATTAAATTCTCGTAAATCAACGGCTGTTCGATAAAATATTGCCTAATATTATTCTACGAATATGTCTTATTATTATTATATTGTGTAGTCTTATTCATCATTAAGTAAGCTAGAAAATCCGTCAATAATACGAGATGAAAGTATTGGATAAAATATTGTTTTGAATATCTAAATTCATAAAAAAATTGTTAGTTTGATTATATATGTTTCACGTTTATGGTCTCGTATTCCGTTGGACTGTTTGCCATGAAACTAGGTATAAATATGTAAAATGTCACGGAGGAGCTTTTTTAGCCATTCATTTCGTCCTATCTCAATCGGGGGACCCGATCTCAATTTGTACCCCCGATACAAATCCGGGGGGTACAAATCCGGGGTAGTACTTGAAGATTTGGAGACGGGGGGTACAAATCCGGGTTAGTACTTGAAGATTTGGCGACGGGGGGTACGAATCCGGGGGTACAATTCCGGGGTCTGACTTAAGATTCTGACCATGGGGGGTACAAATCCGGGGGGTACATTTCCGGGGTCAGACTCAAGGGAAATAATTTAATTGCAAACCATTTAGGTGTTGATGATTTAATAATGTATTGGGGGGTACATTTCCAGTCGAGGGCTGTTTCTCGAGCGATTTAGGCCCCGCCTCCTGTGACGTCAAAATGACGTAGCATTTTTGGTGGGGGGTACAAATCCGCTACCCCGGTTCATTTAATACTAGTAGAAAAAAACATTTAAACCACCATGGCTTTATAATCATGGGCAGTGCAAAGGGGGGGGTGTGGGGGGGCGAAGCCCCCCCCATGTCTCTTTGCAAACAACTGCTTAGGCATGTAACTGTTATTAGTTTCTTATAATCTTGTAGAGAGTTAAAAAAGCATTCAAACTATCATGGCTTCTTAATCATGAGCAGTGTAAAGGGGAAAGCCATGGGGTTTAAACTATCATGGCTTCTTAATCATGGGCAGTGTAAAGGGGAAGGTGTGGGGGGCGATGCCCCTCCAATTCCTCTTGTAAACACCACTTTGGTGGGAGGGCGTGGGGGGCGAAGCTATGTTTATTTAATACTATTAGAAAAAAGCATTTAAACCTTCATGGCTTTATAATTATGGGCAGTGTAAGGAGGGGGATGTGGGGGGCCATGTCCTTTTGCAAAAAACCGCAAAATAAAGCCCCCCATTTTCTTTTTTCAAACAACTTTTTTGGCGTGTAATTAGTCGCCTTAATTTGTTTATTTAATACTATTTAAAAAAAGGATTGAAACCTTCATGGCTTTATAATTATGGGCAGTGTAAAGGAGAGTTGTGGGGGGCGAAGCCTCCCATGTCACTTTGTAAACAACTGCTGTGGCGTGTAACTCTTATTATTCGCTCATAATCTTGTAGAGCTAGATTTACACAGTAAAAAAGCATTCAAACTATCATGGATTCTTAATTTTGGGAAGTGTAAAGGCAAAGTTGTGGTGGGGCGAATCCCCCCCACGTCCTTTTGCAAACATCTGCTTTGCGGGAGGGCGTTCCTTTTGCATGTCTTTTGCTCCATTAACCTGGATCAGAATCACATATAAATAAATAAAATGAGGTATTTAGACAATTCAAACAACCATTTTATTCACACTTTCACGCTATTTTTAAACACAATTTTTCTGCAGGCAATAATTATAAAAATACCTCCCGAAATTTGATGGTTAGAAACAATCATGTTTATAAAACGTTCGACATATAGGCAACAACAAACTCTAAATCACGTGTTTTCAGTGTTCAATGTTGCCAACTAAATTCATACGAAAAACTTATTACCTGGCTATTAAATGCATACGGTTTTGTATTCTTAAGAGACGTCCTTTTGCCATGTCCTTTTGCAAAAAAACGCAAAATAAAGCCCCCCATTTTTTTTTTAAACAACCTTTTTGGCGTGTAATTAGTCGCGGATAGGTTTGTAGAGCTAGGTTTATTTAAATACTATTATAAAAAAGCATGTAAACCATCATGACTTTATAATCATTGGCAGTCCAAAGAGGGAGGTGTGGGGGGGCGAAGCCCCCCCCAAGTTTTTTTGCAAACACCGCTTTGCGGGAAGGCGCGGGGGGCGAAGCTATGTTTATATACATATATAAAGATAATTTATTAAGTAAATAATAAATTAACACCTTCTTATAATTTACAAGTTGCTGAATAACAAAGGTTGCAGAATAACAAAGGTTGATGACTTTTGAAATATTATAAAAAATGGTTGGATAATTAATCATTGGTATTTACTATATAAATGGTTCTTTAAAATGTTAATTGAATATCTGATGGCTGTTGTCGAGATAATTTTTAAAGATTCTTTTGGGAGGCGGAACTGATTCCAGAATTTTTTGAAAAAATCTGGAACAGTTCCTCTTGCTCCAACCATCAATCCAATGACTTCTACGATAGAAAGTCTGTATTTTTGTTTAATGTCATCTCTTGTTCCTAGTGGAACAAAAAGATAGTATATATCTTTCTTTTCGTTATGTACTAGAAGTGGTTGATTATGTGCTTTTTCAAATCGGACAGTTGGATCAATATTATATCCATGTTTTTTCTTCTTGTCAATGGCAATGATATCACACCTTCTGATGGATCCATTGTTTTCCACACATGTCACTTCTTCGAAGACTTCAAAGTTCTGCTTTTTCTTCAATTCATTTGCTATGATTGATCTTATTGTGTGGTGGCGTTTATTTCGTAATAGTTCCCCATGGGGGCAAGATCCAAGGACGTGTTCAATAGATTCAAATTGATAAGTCTCGGCGTCAGGACAATGCCTGCACCGGGTTCCATCCTTGGATCTGCCGGGGACTGATCTCAGAGGTGCCACATCACCAATGATTTTCAATGCGTCTTTGTATTCAGAGTTTGACAGTCCACATTTTCTGTGAAAATGGATATTTTCCGATTCGCTCTCTTGGAATAAAATGACGCCTCTACCCTTACGGGGAAGAGAGCACCATTTTTCATACTCTTCTTGCTGTAAGATATTTCTTAATTTTTTTGAAGAGAAAGGTTTTGAATCATATACTTCTCTACTTAATCCTAATTTATCTATGCAAGCTTCATTTTCTTTTTCTTCATTAAAATTTTTGTACTATTAGAAAAAAAGCTTTTAAACCATCATGGCTTTATAATTATGGGCATTGTAAAGAGGGGGATTTGGGGGCTTGCAAACAACCGGTTTGGGGAGAGGACGTAAGGGGCGAAGCCCCCCACTTTCTTTTTACAAACAGCTGCGTTGGCGTGTAATAAGTCGCTGATAGGTTTGTATAGCTAGGTTTATTTAAATACTATTATTAAAAAAGCATGTAAACCATCATGGCTTTATAATCATGGGCAGTCTAAAGGAGGGGGTGTGGGGGGGCGAAGCCCCCCATGTCCCTTTTAAAACAACTGCTTTGGAGTGTTATTAGTTGCTGATAGTTTTGTAGAGCTAGGTTCATTTAATACTAATAGAAAAAAAACATTTAAACCATCATGGCTTTATAATCATGGGCAGTGCAAAGGGGGGGCGTGGGGTGCGAAGCCCCCCAAGTCCTTTTGCAAACACCTGATTTGGTAGGAGGGCGTGGGGGGTGGAATTTGTGGGGCGAAGCCCCCCCTGTCCTTTTACAAACAACAGCTTTGGCTAGAGGGCGAGGGGGGCGAAGCCCCTTCATGTTCTTTATACAAACAACTGCTTTGGCGTGTAATTAGTCGCTGATAGTTTTGTAGAGCTAGGTTTATTTAATACTATTAGTAGAAAAGCATGTTAACCATCTTGGCTTAATAATCATGGTCAGTTGAAAGGGGGAGGTGTGGGGGGGCGAAGCCCCCCATGTCCTTTTTAAAACAACTGCTTTGGCGTGTCATTAGTTGCTGATAGTTTTGTAGAGCTAGGTTCATTATTTAATACTAATAGAAAAAGAAACATTTAAACCATCATGGCTTTATAATCATGGGCAGTTTAAAGGAGAGTTGTGGGGGGACGAAGCCCCCCATGTCCCTTTGTAAACAACTGCTTTGGCGTGTAACTCTTATTAGTCGCTCATAATCTTGTAGACCTAGATTTACACAGTAAAAAAAAAGCATTCAAACTATCATGGATTCTTAATGTTGGGCAGTGTAAATGCGAAGTTGTTGGGGGGCGAAGCCTCCCTATGTCCTTTTGCAAACATCTGCTTTGCGGGAGGGCGTGGGGGACGAAGCCCCTCATGTCCTTTTACATCCAACTGCTTTGCGGGAGGACGTGGGGAGCGAAGCCCCCCCCATGTCCTTTTACAAACAACTGCTCTGCCGTGTAAATAGTCGCTTGTAGAGCCATCGATAGTTTTGTAGAGCTAAGTCTATTTAATACTATTAGAAAAAAAGCATTTAAGCCATCATGGCTTTATAATAATGGCCAGTGTAAAGAGCTGGATGTGGGGGGGGCGAAGCCCCCCCATGTCCTTTTGCAAACAACTGCTTTGGCGGGAGGTTGTGGGGGGCGAAGCCCCCCATCTTCTTTCTGCAAACAACTGCTTTGGCTTGTAATTAGTCGCTGATAGTTTAGCGTTGCTAGGTTTATTTAATACTATAAGAGAAAAAGCATGTAAACCATCATGGCAGCTCAAAGGGGGTGTGTGGGGTGGCGAAGCCCCCCCATAGCCTTTTTGAAACAACTGCTTAAGCGTGTAACTGTTTTTAGTCTCTCATAGTTATTTAGAGCTAGGTTTACTCAATACTAATAAAAAAAGCATTCATACCATCTTGGCATGTTAATAAAGGGGCAGAGTATATCTGGAGGGTTGTATACAAATGCTTTTGCGTGTAACTGTTTTTAGACGCTCATAGCCTTGTAGAGCAAGGTTCACTCAATACTAATAAAAAAAGAAAAACTCAAATCATTATGGCACGTTAATCATGGGTGTCGTAAATGGGGGGTGCGGGGGGCCAGGCCCCCCATTTTCTTCGGCAAACATATTTTATTAGTGGCTCATAATTTTGTAGAGCTAGGTTTACACAGTAAAAAAAGCATTTAAACCGTCATAGCTTTTTAATCACGGGCGGAGTAAAAGGGGCTGTGTCTGGCCGGGGGGGGGGCGAAGCCCTCTCATGTCCTTTGGCAAACATAATTTATTCGTCGCTTATAGTTTTGTAGAGTTTGCTCAATTCTAATAGGAAAAAACATTTAAACCATTATGGCTTGATGAACATTTCGTCAGCTGTTCAACAACAAAACACAAAAAAAAACCATTTTGTCGCCACAGTGTGTGGCCAGCCTAATTGTCAATTATTTTCATTTTAGAACTTTTGAAACAATACAAACACGTTGCTCGTAAATTAACAAAATAATGCTTTGGTAATATCTGAGTTCACTCATCCCATTACGCGCAGAATAAGCGTACTCCTAGTTTATCAACCGACGCACAGAAATTATTTAATCTTTATATTAATAGACAAGCATTTTTTCCATAAGGTTTTTGTACTCCTTTTTTCTCAGCCAGTGTGCATCGTAGCGAAAATCTAAGCACACCGATAGAATTGTATTTTCCTGTAGACGTGCAGAATCCCATTGAAATTTATATTAGTCTTTTAGACAAGTAGAAAATTTAATTTAAAATTTCAAAAAAATTAACATTGGTCTTATGAGTTGCTGTTTTGGTGATAGAAAAACAAAACAGAACTGTGCTTTTGTCATCATATGTAGCTGTTATGCTATTTTTCGTAGAGTAAAGATTAGATGTAGAATTATTATGTGAGGGCGAAAAGTGGGCAAATATTAACGCTGTTTTTTCTGTCATCTGATGAGATATAAAACCCAAACAATAAGTTTTTATCAAGCAATAAACAAATGTAAGGAATTCATTAATGACACGAGTTAGTATTTGTCCAGTAAAAAATCCAAACAAACTATTATTTTTAAACAATTTCAAGCCACATATTTTATTGGGGCATGGAGTAAAAATATAGTATTTGATTGAAATCCAGGGCAATTTAGAGAAGATTGAATGTGTTTCAAATAAAGTTTGCTCACTTTAATAAGATTAAGAGATAAAAATTAGCTGATAAAAAGGGAAGAAAAAAGAAAATGAAGTTGAGTCTCTACCATCCGATGTACTGTCGTGCACCTGCAGTACAGATGGATATTACATTCAAATTGTGTGTTTTATTGGTAGAGAATGCGTAAAATATGTGAAATATTTTAGTGATAATGATAGGGAGAGAAGGAAGGAGGGGAAAATGTCCTAAGGGCAAGGAAGGAGGGAAAAAGTTTTGAAGGGGAGTTTTAGGTCTCAAATAATAACTAGGCACATAAATGTTAGGTGTTATTAGGCCTATTTCAGACCTAAAAGGTAGGAAAGGAGGGACGAGGGATGGTAAGAAGAGGATGAAGGAGAAAAGGGGTGAAAAGTAGGAAGAAGGTCGAAAGGAAGGAAGTAGAGTAGGATTCACGTAAGTTGGCCAAAGCATGTACTAATCATCTCATCAAAAATTTTTATACAAGTCACATTGAAAACATTGTTGGTTACACTTGGTGTCTGTTTACATTTTCTCAGAACTGTCAAATCGCCACGTTGCGTTTGTTTACAAGTTGTTATAGGTTATAGAATGTTTACAATATCGCCTATTTTTAGAAGTTTTTATTTCCATTCAACCTTTTTACATAGCTGCCAAAGTTTAATTTGATTCTATTTCTTGATTTACAAATATTTTAGTTTGTTTAACTGCTAGTTGATTTTTCCTGGGCCAATTTTAATAAGTTTTGAAACAATCTCTCTTTTCAGATGATGACTTGCAGCAAGTAATAATGGCTATTCAAAAACTCGCCTATATTTCTTTGTAAATATTATTTCATTACAAAATCTTTGACTATTAACCATGCCGCATCCATGACATATCATCTCCCTGTTAATACATAATTTATTTGGAAAAGCCCCTTAGTAATATTTTAAGCCGCGCAAGTAAACTTCCAGTTGCAAATTGCATCAGAAGTTTCCCTTTATTGCAAGTGCTATACTAAACAGATGTTCATTGACAATGTTTTCAGCACAGCTGGATTTTATGGTTAAGTTCGTAAGAAGATAATAGTTTGTTTACTTTCGTTTTGGCCAACTTAGGTGAATCCTACTCTACATAGAGATTAAGGGAAGGAATTAATGGAGGGAGTGATGGAGAGAACTGTAGTAAGGGGTGTATGGGATAAACTGATTTGATGACTGAATTTTTACCGTCCTCTGAATCAATAACCAGCTCAGTGTTAAAGAAATAAACATGGAATATTAATATTGTACAATACTAATTACTAAAAACCATGTCATAAATATGTGCCAGTGGCGAGGCAAAACAATTAGTCAAAGATTGAGTCTTTCTCTTTTGCTTTTGGTTCCCATTTGGTTCTATTATGTGTTTACGTGGAAAATGTGTACTATATGAAATGTATTGTGAAACGCATTGGTGTATGCAAAGTTCAAAATTAGCTATCCCTATTTCTTGATTTTAAAAATTGGTCGAATTTTCGACCACTGGCGATCTCTAGTTTAATTAATTTTATTTGTTTATTTATTTCTGTTATTTATTATTATTTTTTTATATTTCAATGTTTCAGACCCAAATTTTTCGACGTTCTAGAATTAGTCGTTTTGAGAACCCACAGTATTTTTATATGAAAGTGAGTTTTAAAATCACAGTGAAACGCCTGAATTTAGAACTAATAAACAAACATTGATGACGAGTTAGATCCATTGTAGAATTTTAACAATACCTATAACTTTTATTATAATCAACAGTTGAAATTATTCATAATTAATTTTATATGTTTGCAACATTTTACGATCAAATCCGTAAAACATTCTCGTGGCGTCCTTTGCTTTAATGCACAGAAGGCCTACAGAAAAGATAATATAGATTGATTACAAGTGTGATTTAATTTTGTCGTATTATTGTTTAAAAACAACATTTTCGTCTATTATATTTCATACGGCCATATCCAGGAAATGTTCCCAGAATAACCTTCTTAGCGTAAAGTATATTATAGAAGTTATAAAAGACTGATGCAAACATTTCATAGTTTTTACATACATTTTTTTAATTGCTCTAAGCATTTGAAGATCATTTACATTTATTAAGGACTAGATTAAAATATCCTACTAGATTGGCTATCCTGCAATCTATCCAATTTTCCCCTAGTTTGTTAGGAAAATAGAATATGCATATATGTAGCAGCGCCCACAAAAGGTTCCCTTTTCATAGTGAGATGAGCAGTGGCGAATTTGTGAAGGTCATTGGTATACATACACCAACACAAAAACCATCCTATGTTCATGGTCTGTCGAGAGCATCTACTGCAACACTCTCTACAAGATGAATGAACGACATTCGCTCTAGTTGTAAAATATATATAGTAATATCCAGTAAAATAATGGAAGTCAAGTTAACAGCTTGGAAACGGCAAATTTTATTGCTGCTGATATTGCGTAGCAGCTCTGCAACTTGTGGAAGCACTTCTGGATATCAGGGTCGTCATTTGTGGAAATTGTTATATAGTTGGTACTTTATAAAATTGCGTAACCTTGAAATTTTTTGAAAATAAGATTATTTCTTTTAACGCACATGATCAATTGAATTCAAATTCCCCGTTTAACATGAAAACGACACAATTAAGTATTGTAAATGTTTTTATGCAGAACTTTAATTTTGTAAATGACTTTTCTCCCACCTGCTATGTTTAGACGCTTCTTCTCTTTGCAATGCGTGAGTAAAATAATATTTGTCTCCAAGTGGGAGTAAAGTGGTTACCTTGTTTACCGGCGGGAGGCAAAGTAATCCTGTAAGAATAACATTGCAATCTTAAATAAACGATATCAGAGTGAAAATTTTTTATCGTGCGCTTTAATGTCCCTGGCCTCTTATTTCGTAGATACTGTTTTTTTAGTATCATACTAGGAGTACGCTTATTCTGCGCGTAATGGGAAGAGTGAACTCAGATATTACCAAAGCATTATTTTGTTAATTTACGAGCAACGTGTTTGTATTGTTTCAAAAGTTCTAAAATGAAAATAATTGACAATTAGGCTGGCCACACACTGTGGCGACAAAATGGTTTTTTTTTGTGTTTTGTTGTTGAACAGCTGACGAAATGTTCATCAAGCCATAATGGTTTAAATGTTTTTTCCTATTAGAATTGAGCAAACTCTACAAAACTATAAGCGACGAATAAATTATGTTTGCCAAAGGACATGAGAGGGCTTCGCCCCCCCCCCCCCCGGCCAGACACAGCCCCTTTTACTCCGCCCGTGATTAAAAAGCTATGACGGTTTAAATGCTTTTTTTACTGTGTAAACCTAGCTCTACAAAATTATGAGCCACTAATAAATTATGTTTGCCGAAGAAAATGGGGGGCCTGGCCCCCCGCACCCCCCATTTACGACACCCATGATTAACGTGCCATAATGATTTGAGTTTTTCTTTTTTTATTAGTATTGAGTGAACCTTGCTCTACAAGGCTATGAGCGTCTAAAAACAGTTACACGCAAAAGCATTTGTATACAACCCTCCAGATATACTCTGCCCCTTTATTAACATGCCAAGATGGTATGAATGCTTTTTTTATTAGTATTGAGTAAACCTAGCTCTAAATAACTATGAGAGACTAAAAACAGTTACACGCTTAAGCAGTTGTTTCAAAAAGGCTATGGGGGGGCTTCGCCACCCCACACACCCCCTTTGAGCTGCCATGATGGTTTACATGCTTTTTCTCTTATAGTATTAAATAAACCTAGCAACGCTAAACTATCAGCGACTAATTACAAGCCAAAGCAGTTGTTTGCAGAAAGAAGATGGGGGGCTTCGCCCCCCACAACCTCCCGCCAAAGCAGTTGTTTGCAAAAGGACATGGGGGGGCTTCGCCCCCCCCACATCCAGCTCTTTACACTGGCCATTATTATAAAGCCATGATGGCTTAAATGCTTTTTTTCTAATAGTATTAAATAGACTTAGCTCTACAAAACTATCGATGGCTCTACAAGCGACTATTTACACGGCAGAGCAGTTGTTTGTAAAAGGACATGGGGGGGCTTCGCTCCCCACGTCCTCCCGCAAAGCAGTTGGATGTAAAAGGACATGAGGGGCTTCGTCCCCCATGCCCTCCCGCAAAGCAGATGTTTGCAAAAGGACATAGGGAGGCTTCGCCCCCCAACAACTTCGCATTTACACTGCCCAACATTAAGAATCCATGATAGTTTGAATGCTTTTTTTTACTGTGTAAATCTAGGTCTACAAGATTATGAGCGACTAATAAGAGTTACACGCCAAAGCAGTTGTTTACAAAGGGACATGGGGGGCTTCGTCCCCCCACAACTCTCCTTTAAACTGCCCATGATTATAAAGCCATGATGGTTTAAATGTTTCTTTTTCTATTAGTATTAAATAATGAACTTAGCTCTACAAAACTATCAGCAACTAATGACACGCCAAAGCAGTTGTTTTAAAAAGGACATGGGGGGCTTCGCCCCCCCACACCTCCCCCTTTCAACTGACCATGATTATTAAGCCAAGATGGTTAACATGCTTTTCTACTAATAGTATTAAATAAACCTAGCTCTACAAAACTATCAGCGACTAATTACACGCCAAAGCAGTTGTTTGTATAAAGAACATGAAGGGGCTTCGCCCCCCTCGCCCTCTAGCCAAAGCTGTTGTTTGTAAAAGGACAGGGGGGGCTTCGCCCCACAAATTCCACCCCCCACGCCCTCCTACCAAATCAGGTGTTTGCAAAAGGACTTGGGGGGGCTTCGCACCCCACGCCCCCCCTTTGCACTGCCCATGATTATAAAGCCATGATGGTTTAAATGTTTTTTTCTATTAGTATTAAATGAACCTAGCTCTACAAAACTATCAGCAACTAATAACACTCCAAAGCAGTTGTTTTAAAAGGGACATGGGGGGCTTCGCCCCCCCACACCCCCTCCTTTAGACTGCCCATGATTATAAAGCCATGATGGTTTACATGCTTTTTTAATAATAGTATTTAAATAAACCTAGCTATACAAACCTATCAGCGACTTATTACACGCCAACGCAGCTGTTTGTAAAAAGAAAGTGGGGGGCTTCGCCCCTTACGTCCTCTCCCCAAACCGGTTGTTTGCAAGCCCCCAAATCCCCCTCTTTACACTGCCCATAATTATAAAGCCATGATGGTTTAAAAGCTTTTTTTCTAATAGTACAAAAATTTTAATGAAGAAAAAGAAAATGAAGCTTGCATAGATAAATTAGGATTAAGTAGAGAAGTATATGATTCAAAACCTTTCTCTTCAAAAAAATTAAGAAATATCTTACAGCAAGAAGAGTATGAAAAATGGTGCTCTCTTCCCCGTAAGGGTAGAGGCGTCATTTTATTCCAAGAGAGCGAATCGGAAAATATCCATTTTCACAGAAAATGTGGACTGTCAAACTCTGAATACAAAGACGCATTGAAAATCATTGGTGATGTGGCACCTCTGAGATCAGTCCCCGGCAGATCCAAGGATGGAACCCGGTGCAGGCATTGTCCTGACGCCGAGACTTATCAATTTGAATCTATTGAACACGTCCTTGGATCTTGCCCCCATGGGGAACTATTACGAAATAAACGCCACCACACAATAAGATCAATCATAGCAAATGAATTGAAGAAAAAGCAGAACTTTGAAGTCTTCGAAGAAGTGACATGTGTGGAAAACAATGGATCCATCAGAAGGTGTGATATCATTGCCATTGACAAGAAGAAAAAACATGGATATAATATTGATCCAACTGTCCGATTTGAAAAAGCACATAATCAACCACTTCTAGTACATAACGAAAAGAAAGATATATACTATCTTTTTGTTCCACTAGGAACAAGAGATGACATTAAACAAAAATACAGACTTTCTATCGTAGAAGTCATTGGATTGATGGTTGGAGCAAGAGGAACTGTTCCAGATTTTTTCAAAAAATTCTGGAATCAGTTCCGCCTCCCAAAAGAATCTTTAAAAATTATCTCGACAACAGCCATCAGATATTCAATTAACATTTTAAAGAACCATTTATATAGTAAATACCAATGATTAATTATCCAACCATTTTTTATAATATTTCAAAAGTCATCAACCTTTGTTATTCTGCAACCTTTGTTATTCAGCAACTTGTAAATTATAAGAAGGTGTTAATTTATTATTTACTTAATAAATTATCTTTATATATGTATATAAACATAGCTTCGCCCCCCGCGCCTTCCCGCAAAGCGGTGTTTGCAAAAAAACTTGGGGGGGGCTTCGCCCCCCCACACCTCCCTCTTTGGACTGCCAATGATTATAAAGCCATGATGGTTTACATGCTTTTTTATAATAGTATTTAAATAAACCTAGCTCTACAAACCTATCCGCGACTAATTACACGCCAAAAAGGTTGTTTGAAAAAAAAATGGGGGGCTTTATTTTGCGTTTTTTTGCAAAAGGACATGGCAAAAGGACGTCTCTTAAGAATACAAAACCGTATGCATTTAATAGCCAGGTAATAAGTTTTTCGTATGAATTTAGTTGGCAACATTGAACACTGAAAACACGTGATTTAGAGTTTGTTGTTGCCTATATGTCGAACGTTTTATAAACATGATTGTTTCTAACCATCAAATTTCGGGAGGTATTTTTATAATTATTGCCTGCAGAAAAATTGTGTTTAAAAATAGCGTGAAAGTGTGAATAAAATGGTTGTTTGAATTGTCTAAATACCTCATTTTATTTATTTATATGTGATTCTGATCCAGGTTAATGGAGCAAAAGACATGCAAAAGGAACGCCCTCCCGCAAAGCAGATGTTTGCAAAAGGACGTGGGGGGGGATTCGACCCACCACAACTTTGCCTTTACACTTCCCAAAATTAAGAATCCATGATAGTTTGAATGCTTTTTTACTGTGTAAATCTAGCTCTACAAGATTATGAGCGAATAATAAGAGTTACACGCCACAGCAGTTGTTTACAAAGTGACATGGGAGGCTTCGCCCCCCACAACTCTCCTTTACACTGCCCATAATTATAAAGCCATGAAGGTTTCAATCCTTTTTTTAAATAGTATTAAATAAACAAATTAAGGCGACTAATTACACGCCAAAAAAGTTGTTTGAAAAAAGAAAATGGGGGGCTTTATTTTGCGGTTTTTTGCAAAAGGACATGGCCCCCCACATCCCCCTCCTTACACTGCCCATAATTATAAAGCCATGAAGGTTTAAATGCTTTTTTCTAATAGTATTAAATAAACATAGCTTCGCCCCCCACGCCCTCCCACCAAAGTGGTGTTTACAAGAGGAATTGGAGGGGCATCGCCCCCCACACCTTCCCCTTTACACTGCCCATGATTAAGAAGCCATGATAGTTTAAACCCCATGGCTTTCCCCTTTACACTGCTCATGATTAAGAAGCCATGATAGTTTGAATGCTTTTTTAACTCTCTACAAGATTATAAGAAACTAATAACAGTTACATGCCTAAGCAGTTGTTTGCAAAGAGACATGGGGGGGGCTTCGCCCCCCCACACCCCCCCCCTTTGCACTGCCCATGATTATAAAGCCATGGTGGTTTAAATGTTTTTTTCTACTAGTATTAAATGAACCGGGGTAGCGGATTTGTACCCACCACCAAAAATGCTACGTCATTTTGACGTCACAGGAGGCGGGGCCTAAATCGCTCGAGAAACAGCCCTCGACTGGAAATGTACCCCCCAATACATTATTAAATCATCAACACCTAAATGGTTTGCAATTAAATTATTTCCCTTGAGTCTGACCCCGGAAATGTACCCCCCGGATTTGTACCCCCCATGGTCAGAATCTTAAGTCAGACCCCGGAATTGTACCCCCGGATTCGTACCCCCCGTCGCCAAATCTTCAAGTACTAACCCGGATTTGTACCCCCCGTCTCCAAATCTTCAAGTACTACCCCGGATTTGTACCCCCCGGATTTGTATCGGGGGTACAAATTGAGATCGGGTCCCCCGATTGAGATAGGACGAAATGAATGGCTAAAAAAGCTCCTCCGTGACATTTTACATATTTATACCTAGTTTCATGGCAAACAGTCCAACGGAATACGAGACCATAAACGTGAAACATATATAATCAAACTAACAATTTTTTTAAGAATTTAGATATTCAAAACAATATTTTATCCAATACTTTCATCTCGTATTATTGACAGATTTTCTAGCTTACTTAATGATGAATAAGACTACACAATATAATAATAATAAGACATATTCGTAGAATAATATTAGGCAATATTTTATCGAACAGCCGTTGATTTACGAGAATTTAATTAAAAAAGTCAATAACAAGAACGAATATTGACCCGGTATATTTCCATGGTCGGTCAAACTGGATTTGAGCACAGGGGGTACAAATCCGGGGTATAAGACTTAAGTATAAGGCCACGGGGGGGGGGGGTACAAATCCGGGGTAGGGCTTGAAGATTTGGCGACGGGGGGTACAAATCCGGGGGGCAAAAATCCGGGGGGTACAAATCCGGGGTAGGACTTAAGAATTTGACCACGGGGTACAAATCCGGGGGGTACAAATCCGGGGGGTACAAATCCGGGGGGGACAATTCCGGGGTCGGACTTAAGAAGTTTAATTGGATTTATATCAAGTATGCAGCTGTTAAGCCAACCGTGAAATGTCAGTTGATTAAAATACATAATAATTTATCCGTCCTAAAAGTTTGCGGCCGGAATTGTACCCCTCGTCCTGTGACGTCAAAATGACGTAGCGTTTTTCTGGGGGGTACAAATCCGGGGGATACAATTCCGGCGACCCGTTTTAACTCAACAAAACTATCAGCAACTATTTAAACGCCAAAACAGTTGTTTTAAAAAGGACATGGGGGGCCTTCGCCCCCCATTTTAACTGGCCATGATTATAAAGCCATGGTACTAATGGTATTAAATAAACCTAGCTAAATAAACCTACGAAACTATCAGCGACTAATTACACGCCAAAGCAGTTGTCTGTAAGAAGAACATGAGGGGGCTTCGCCCCCCACGCCCTCAAGCCAAAGCGGTTGTTTGCAAAAGGACACGGGGGAGCTTCGCTCCCCCCACAACCCCCTCATTACACTGCCCATGATTATAAAGCCATGATGGTTTAAATGTTTTTTTTTTCTATTAGTATTAAATGAACCTAGCTCTACAAAACTATAAGCAACTAATTACATGCCAAAGCAGTTGTTTTAAAAAGGACATGGGGGGACTTCGCCCCCCACACCCCCCCCCTTTAGACGGCCCATGATTATAAAACCATGATGGTTTACATGCTTTTTTAATAATAGTATTTAGATAAACCTAGCTCTACAAACCTATCAGCGACTAATTACACGCCAAAGCAGTTGTTTGTAAAAAGATAATGGGGGGCTTCATTTTGCGGTTGTTTGCAAAAGGACATGGGGGGCTTCGCCCCCCACACCCCCCCCTTTGAGCTGCCATGATGGTTTACATGCTTTTTCTCTCATAGTATTAAATAGACTTAGCTCTACAAAACTATCGATGGCTCTACAAGCGACCAATTACACGGCAGAGCAGTTGTTTGTAAAAGGACATGGGGGGGGTTAGCTCCTCACGTCCTCTCGCAAAGCAGTTGGATGTAAAAGGACATGAGGGGCTTCGTCCCCCACGCCCTCCCGCAAAGCAGATGTTTGCAAAAGGACGTGGGGGGGATTCGCCCCACACCACAACTTTGCCTTTACACTTCCCAAAATTAAGAATCCATGATAGTTTGAATGCTTTTTTACTGTGTAAATCTAGCTCTACAAGATTATGAGCGAATAATAAGAGTTACACGCCACAGCAGTTGTTTACAAAGTGACATGGGAGGCTTCGCCCCCCACAACTCTCCTTTACACTGCCCATAATTATAAAGCCATGAAGGTTTCAATCCTTTTTTTAAATAGTATTAAATAAACATAGCTTCACCCCCCACGAACTCCCACCAAAGTGGTGTTTGCAAGAGGAATTGGAGGGGCTTCGCCCCCCACACCTTCCCCTTTACACTGCCCATGATTAAGAGGGCATGATAGTTAAATGCTTTTTTCGTACTGAGTAAATCTATAGCTCTACAAGATAATGAGCGACTAATAACAGTTACACGCCAAAGCAGTTATTTGTAAATGGACATGGGGGGCCTTCGCCCCCCCACGACCCCCCCCTTACTCTGCCCGTGATTAAGAATCCATGATAGTTTGAATGTTTTTTTTCTACTGTGTACAACTAGCTCTACGAGATTATGAGCAACTAATGATAGTTACACGCCATTGCGGTTCTTTGCAAATGGACGTGGGGGGGGCTTGCCCCCCCACCCCCTCCTTTAACTGCCCATGATTATAAAGCCATTATGGTTTAACTGTTTTTTTCTACTTGTATTAAATGAACCTAGCTCTACAAAACTATCAGCGACTAATTACACGCCAAATTAGTTGTTTGTAAGAAGAACATGCTTCGCCCCTACGCCCACACGCCAAAGCGGTTGTTTGCAAAAGGACATGGGGGGGCTTCGCCCCCCCACACCCCCCTCATTACACTGGCCCATAATTATAAAGCCATGATAGTTTAATTGTTTTTTTAATAGTATTAAATATCTTCGCCCCCCACGCCCTCCCACCAAAGCAGGTGTTTGCAAAAGGACTTGGGGAGGCTTCGCCCCCCATAACCCTTTTTGCACTGCCCATGATTATAAAGCCATGATGGTTCAAATGTTTTTTTTATTAGTATTAAATGACCCTAGCTCTACAAATCTATCAGCAACTAATTACACGCCAAAGCAGTTGTTTTAAAAAGGACATGGGGGGCTTGCCCCCCACACCCGCCCTTTAGACTGCCCATGACTATAAAGCCCTGATGGTTTACATGCTTTTTTAATAATAGTATTTAAATAAACCTAGCTCTACAAACCTATCAGCGACTAATTACACGCCAAAGCAGTTGTTTGTATAAAGAAAGTGGGGGGGCTTCGCCCGTTACGTCCTCCCGCCAAAGCGGTTGTTTGCAAAAGGACATGGGGGCTTCGCCCCCCCCACACCCCCCTTTAAACTGGCCATGATGGTTTAAATAATCTCCTCTAATAGTATTAAATCAACTAACCTCTAAAAAAATACCAGCGAATAATTAGACAAAAGAGCAGTGGTTTGTAGAAGGACATGGAGGAGCTTCGCCCTCCCGCCAAAGTAGTTGTTGGCAAAAGGACATGGGGGGCCTTTGTTCCCCCCACATCTTCGCCATTACACTGACCATGACTAAGAAGCCTTATTAGTTTGAAAGCTTTTTTTACTGTGTAAATCTAGCTCTACAAGATTATGAGCGACTTAAAACAGTTAAACGCCAAAGCAGTTGTTTGCTAAGAGTCATGGGGGGGCTTCGCCCCCCAAAATCCCCCCTACCCTTTACCTATAATTATAAAGCCATGATGGTTTAAATGTTTTTTCTATTAGTATTAAATGAACCTAGCTCTACAAAACTATCAGCAACTAATTACAAGCCAAAGCAGTTGTTTTAAAAAGGACATGGGGGGGCTTCGACCCCCCCCACACCCCCCCTTTAGACTGCCCATGATTATAAAGCCATGATGGTTTACATGCTTTTTTAATAATAGTATTTAAATAAACTTAACTCTACAAACCTATCAGCGAATAATTACCCGCCAAAGCAGTTGTTTGTAAAAAGAAAGTGTGGGGGCTTTGCCCCCCACGCCCTCCCGCTAAATCGGTTGTTTGCAAAAGAACATGGGGGGCTTTGCCCCCCACGCCCTCTCGCCAAAGCAGTTGTTTGCAAAAGAACATGGGGAGGCTTCGCCCCCCACGCCCTCCCGCCAAAGCGGTTGTTTGCAAAAGAACATGGGGGGGGCTTAAAGCCATGATGATTTGAATGCTTTTTTCTCCCGTGTAAACCAGCATTTTTTTTAATTATGCGACAATTTTACATTGGAAAAATACCATTTACATTTGTTTAGTTTCTAAAATCACTACAGGTTACTGTTTAGGGTACTTAAAGAAAAGAAGTAAGCGAACCAGCATCTAACCCCTTGAGCGTAGTCACGGACATATTCATCACCCAGGAGGCGGGGGACAATAAAGTAGTCATTGACATTGGATAAATCCACAGTAAACCTGGATCTGCCAGGGGCATATTTTCCGTCCAGCAAGGATAACAACCCCATTCGTAATCAGTCTCGTATATACAATTTTAGTGGCGCAGAGATCCGGGTTTTTATCCTTTTGGATCCTCGCCTTTTGGACCGCCTTTTTCAGTTTCAGAAGCTTGCTTATTCTTTGCCTTGGCCTACGGAAGCTCCCAGAGCTCTTGCTCGGGTTCTTGACCCGCTTGTGTGGTGCGGAATAACTGGTCACGAGGACGGCGCCAATGATGAGCCGTCCATGGATCCGCGACCTAATCCTCTTATTTTTGAATCTGGCTATCCTGACTTTATTATTATAAAACTCATTATACTACTATATATGCAAAATTAATTATTATTTTTGTGAATTTCTTGCTTGATTATGTATAGTAAAATTATGTAGGAAACAAATCATTAATCTACACATCTACAACTACAACATCCTACATTCTCAATTCAATTTCATACGTATTTAATTTGTCTTAATATAACTGATCGCATGCATCCTTCTTGGCACAAAAGTTTGTTATTAATACGAATTGCGCTATAAAAATATATTTTTTATCACAATTTTATACAAAAATTTCGTTTGCTGGGATAAAATTCACATTTGTTTCATCAATGTACTTTTATACATGCAATAGTATCTTTACTCATTGTTTTTTAACGTTTTATTAATTGTACCTAAAAGAAACAATCAATAAATATTTTCTCTTAAATATATGGAATCAGCTGTTAGTAAAAGGAACATGACAATGTGTTCCTGTTGGTTCCATCTAGCGTCATTCATATAAACTATTTCGACTGAGGCAACAAAACAGAAATGATCTATCTGAATTTTTATATTTCTAGGCATTGTTTTTTTCAATAATAAACACTTTAACGTAGACTTAAAAAACTAACAATTGATAGGCATGTAGCATGTCATTTAAGTGTTTCGTGAAATACTTTTTTTCTAAATTCCACTGTTATTTTCCTTTTATTTTGAAACAATCTTTATTTGTATCCCGTAGTTTACTAAAGTAAATTATTGCCCAATGTTAAACTTATAATGATTTTTTGCAAGTTAAAATATTAAATTACTCAAAATATACTAAACCAATATGCTTCATAATTTAATGGCATATTCCCTGTGAGATACTTAACGTTTGTGCGAAATTTGGAATTGATTAGAGTAGCGGTTTTTTAGTTACCGCGTTACGTACACACACACTCACACAGTGACGGACAACGAATCTTCAACTCCGCTGATACATAGACTCGTTCACTTCGTTCACTCATCGATTATGTGTTTTAATATTTTTTGGGACGGGGGCAACATTTGCAAATATTTATTTGGTTGTTAATGGGTTCTGGGTATTTTTTCCGTATTTTCAAAGTCACGAATGTCACGACCGTAACTTGTCCCTAGGGTCCATTCTTCAACTTTCATGCTATTTTTGGAACAATTATGCGTGCTTAAATAAATAATGCTATTTTTTATATCATCACCAATTATTAAACTTACAAAAAAAGAGTATTAAATATTTTTTATTTATTGCGAACTGAGTATTACGACAAAATAAGTCTGTCCCTCGATTTTAAGTCCCGACCGTAACGGCAAAATTTGGAACTTTGGAACACGACAGTGGCGAGCCTGGTGGCGATAGAGTCAGTTGATTTGAAGAGAGAGAGGTGAACGGGAGTGTTTTACGTTGCTCCAGAGACTTTTCTTTGTGTTTAAACTGATCAAGGTTGATAAAGGTAAGTTTGTGTTTTTGGTAATTTTCATGTGTCGAAGACCGTACTAGTCGTTTGTTACAGTAGACATGGTGTTAATTTTTGTTGATATGATATTTTAATTGCTACGGTAATCTAGAAGTCCACTTTGTCTTCTCAAACACGAGGTGCAGGGCTACTGCCAGAACTGGGACGAATAATTGTAATGTCACTGACCGTATTTGTCACGACCGAAACCATTTTTGTCACGACCACGATAGCCTTATCGATTGTACGGGGGTACGGTCGTGACAATCATAAATTTCGTTGTAAATTGCACTATTCAGTTGAAGTGAAAGACAATTTTATCTTATAATGCTTATATTTTATTATACATTTTTGTGGAATATAGTACAGTCAACTCCCAAATAACCAGGGTATTGGCCCATAAAAGTGCCAAGGATAATTTAAAACGATAATTTAAAAAAGGCATTAAATAAATTGAGTAAATTGACCGGCGATTCTCGTTTGTCCCAGACCGTACTTCTTGTCCCTGACCGTATCTATCATGATTTGGGTTATAAAAAATACAAAAATTGATATACTATCATATAAAACTATAATCACACACAAAACAGACACCCCTATGAGGACATACAGGTTTTTCATATAACAGGAACGATTGCTTGGAGCTAGACAAACTTTAAGAGATTTTTTTGCATTTTTTCGATTTTTTTTAGTTTTTCGAATTATTTTTTGAAATACCAAATTTGCTAAAGGCTTAATGAGCTGTTTATTGCAATATTGCCCCAAAACTAAATCTATTTACAGCAAAACATATTTATCAAACCATATTAAATATTTTTAATCTTCATTTTTACTTTCTCCCCCCTATACATAGTATATGGAGACAGTTTTCGTCAAAATTTTCGAGTTTGAGTTGTTAGTGGATATATTCGTTTTAGTGCTCCCTGAATCCAAAAAAGTGGTTTTTGGCGTGGTGTCTGTCTGTCTGTCTGTTAGTGTGTGTGTGTGTGTGTGTGTGTGTGTGTGTGTGTGTGTGTGTGTGTGTGTGTGTGTGTGTGTGTGTGTGTGTGTGTGTGTGTGGATGTAAACAAAGCTAGAGACGACACCAGTGGTCCGATTTTCATTAAATTTGGCATGTAGCTATAAAGCCGTGGTATCTCCAGGTGTATTTTTCATTTTTTTGAATTTTTGATTTTTAAGGGTATTTACCCCATAAAAACCCATGCAAATGACAAAAATCCAAATTTCTCAAAAACGGCTCTAACGATTTTTATAAAAATTTCATGGGTTTTAGTGCTTAAGATGACAAACAAAATGACACCACCCGCATGTCTGTAATAATTCAGGTTCAGAAGTTATGGGGGTTTAAGTGTTAAAAAATTCATATTTTTCCAATTTCACAAAATCTGTGACCTCTAAAGAAAATATACTTGCAACCATTAAATTTGACTTGAAAAACTAAATAATCTGGTATTTTGAATCATTAGTTTACGTCAAATGGTTGTGGAGATAATTTATATCTTAGTTCGGCGGTAAACGCAGTACGTTGTCCAATGTTATTCTTATGGCAAATACTTAAAAACCGATATCTCCCTTATTTACTTACCGATTTTGATAACATTTGGTATATATTTGTGTGATAATTAATTGTTGATTTGTTTTATTTCACTAAATATGTTTTCTGGTTTTAAATGACTTGAAGGGAGAAAGTATATGTCAGTTTCCTGATACCGTTTATTATGTTGGTTACGGTCAGTGACAAAAATTCGTGTTCTTTCATGAAAGATGCTGTATCATTGAATATACACACAAGATTTTGCGTTACCTTGGCTAATCTATGAATCTTCAAATGTCAATCGATAAAAAATATCAAAAACGTTTTGAAAAAAAAAGAAATAAATTCCGCAAATGTTTTTCCTAAAAGGGCATGATAAAAATTTTCATTCATCAGGAAACTGACACATACTTTCTCCCTCCAAGTCATTTAAAACCAGAAAACATATATGGTGAAATAAAACAAATTAACAATTAATTATCACACATATATATACAAAATTTTATCAAAATCGGTTAGTAAACAACGGAGATATCGGTTTTTGAATATTTGCCATAAGAATAACATTGGAAAACGTACTGCGTTTACCACCGAACTAAAATATCAATTATCTTTGCAACCAGTTGACGTAGACTAATGATTCAAAATACCAGATTATTTAGTTTTTCAAGCCAAATTTAATGGTTGCAAGTATATTTTCTTTAAAAGTTACAGTTTTTGTGAAATTTGAAAAATATTAATTTTTTAACACTTAAACCCCCATAGCTTCTGAACCTGAATTTTTACAGATATGCGAGTGGTGTCATTTTGTTTGCCATCTTAAGCACTAAAAACCATGAAATTTTTATAAAAATCGTTAGAGCCATTTTTGATAAATTGGGATTTTTGTCAATTTTTATGGGTTTTTATGGGGTAAATACCCTTAAAAATCAAAAATTCAAAAAAAATGAAAAATACGCCTGGAGATACCACGGCTTTATACCTACATGTCAAATGTCATGAAAATTGGACCACTGATGTCGTTTCTAGCTTTGTTTACATCCACACAGACACACATACATCCACACACACACGCACGCACGCACGCACGCACGCACGCACGCACGCACGCACGCACGCACACACACACACACACACTCACACACACACACACACACACACACACATACACAGACAGACAGACAGACACCATGCCAAAAACAACTTTTTTGGATTCAGGGAGCACTACAACGAATATATCCACTAACAACTCAAATTCGAAAGTTTTGACGAAAACAATACTTTCTCCATATACATTGTATAGGGGGAAGAAAGTAAAAATCGAGCACCTTCAAAATTCCAAGTAGACATGCAAATATGTTGAAGCCAAAGAACTATACTACTGGAACGCGCGCTGCCCATAAGCCGCGTGTTGTGGTTTCCGGGCGCATGCAGCAGTGTCTTTCGATTGCATCCAGGGACGCGCAGGCACTGAAGCGGGGCACGAATTTGGCGCGTCCATCGTGGATATGCTAGTTTGACTTCCCGCCTTCTCACCTTAACTCGAAGTTTATACCACTTAGCACTGAGATGATTTTGCATGTGAAGAGTCCTTTAGTTTTTAACGGTAATAGTATCAATTATATTTCAAAAATAATTTTTTGTCTAATTTAAAACATTAGAAAAAGTCAGAAGTTTTTATTCAACTTTAAAACTTGACACGAAAAAAGTAGTCGGATGCTACTTTTTGTATTTTTTGGTCAGGTAAAATAAAAAACGGTGGATATTGTTGATGAAGAACTGATTTTTTTTAAATGATTTTTGGAAAAAAATAGCTGCCGTATTTTTGGTTATTAACTTAGTTTTTGTGAGAGAATTTATCCATGCGGCGCCAGGATAAAAACGAAGTCAAATCTAAACTGATGTTAACAAAAACAATATACATTTAAAAATACAATTATAGTATCAAATTAAATGTATGAATCTCACAATTACAATGGTACCAATTATACATGTTTTAGAGACAGTTTGCGCATTGTAGGAACGTTACAAGTATATTCCGTGGTGGCAGTAACTATCGAATGTTAGGACAAGCTTCTAGGTTATCGATTGTTACAATGTGTAAATTGCCTCTAAACCATTTACAATTGGTACCATAGTAATTGTGAGATTCAGACCTTTAATTTAATGTCTTATTTTTAATTGTCAAAAAAGTGCCAACTGTATTGAGTCCGATCCAAGTTCACACCTTGGCCTTCTTGAGTTGGGTCATGACAAGTGTGAGTTTTCTGATGTAGGGGATAATAGTGATATTGACAGTGTTGTACTACAAGTCTTGGAAAGTTATGATGATTCTAGCTACAAGAATGAAATTTTGTACTAAATTTGTGGCGTAATTGTTAGGCGCATTGAAAAAACATAAACTGTATCGAATGTAGTTCATTACTCCATACAAGTTATAATTAGATCACACACGAGGTTTATAGATTTTAAATCAAAAGGTAAACTAATTAGGGCAAGTGATGTTGTGTTCAAAATTGTTAAATATGCATATTCACTCAAGCTAACTGAAACAAAGGCTACCACCAACGAATTAACCTTGAGAATATGTAAAAATTTCACACGTACTGTACTATTTTTAAAAATCACATTAGCAATGACTAATTCCGTGGAAGTCACGAATTATTTTTGATCAAGTCTGTAGCTAAATTATTTTTTAAAATTATATCGCATCACATTGCCAAACAGGAAACGTTTGAAATCACAAACAAATCTAAGTTAGGTTTAAGGCAAAAGTTGACTAAGTTGATTTTATTTTCTAACTTGTAGATTAAGTATCTGATGATTGTGATATAAGCTGTCAAACTTGTCTTTAATTAAAGTATAATTTATATTCAAACATTGTTTTATTTTACCTAATAATTATTTCGACATTTTTAGTCCTAATTTTCAACAAAATGTAAAATTTACCAGTCATAATAATCAGTCATAATATTCTGCATTAAAATAATCAATAAGAAATATAATTGGTCAAAAAAATTATAAAATTTTTTAACACATTCATTTTGAAATATGTTAAGAATGAACGCCTGCAGGCCCCGGACGCAACCGCGGATTCCCGCCTCGCTCTGTAGACCCAGCGCGCGTTCCAGTAGTATAGTTCTTTAGTTGAAGCTCACCGGATCACAGAATCACAGGTCCTAACAGCTGATTATAGGGGCAGGAATAATCGCATTAGAATAACATTCACGACAACCAACTAACTGATTAAAGTGTAGGAATGCTTCGCCAATTAGCTGATCGCTGGCGCATGGATTTGTTGCAGCTACCCGATTGGAGGTATTAATATCAGAAGAAAAAAATTAGTATATTATGTTAATAGGCCGAGAAGTACTGTTTTACCGGAAAGTATCGAAGTTCCCGAGTATCATAGGGATAATCATGCGAGTACGGTAAAACTTACCGGACGTGTAACATATGACACTTTTCCCCCACCTGCTAGGTTTAGACGCTTTTTATTTCGTGTAATGGGTGAGTAAAATAATAATTTGTTTCCCGGCGGGAGAGAAAGTAAATCCATAAGATTGAATTCAATAATTATTAAGAAATTAGAACGCCTTAAAATTTCCACGCACACATGCAAATATGTTACTGCTCAATGTTTGCAGGCGCTAACATCTGATTTAGTGGCAGAAATAAACAAAATAAGATCAACATTAACAACAATCAGCTAAAAATTTAGGCGTGCATATAATAACATACATTAGATACATTAGTTGAAATGGCGACCTACCCAGGTAGGTATTTTAAGCCAAGTATGAATGACAGATGAGTGAAAGATGATTGTGGCGCGATCTTGTAGTCTTGTTACTGACTAAGGCCGACATATTCCTTAGACAGGACTGTTAATTAATAGCCCAACAGCCAATGGCAACTAAGGGACCTACATTTTAACGTGGGATCCGAACCACGATTTCGCCTCGGTTAACAATTTACGAACTGGTCTAATTACGTTGCAACAATCAGCTGATCGCTGGTGCATGCATGGTTATCGCCACCCGGATGCAGGCACTATTAGCGAACGAAACGAAATGGATATTTTTATTACTAACTACGCTGCGGTCAGGTTATTTATTGTTGAAGGTGAAGGAAAAGGTTGTATTTTTAGAGTAAAGCACATTTTCTCTTTCCTGAACATGTTGATGTTCTTAAGTCAACATGTTCACTCTTGAGACAACACTCAGTCAACACACAATTAACTATTACATGACACAAGCCATTCTTTTGATCGAATATTTTGCTTAAAACAACTAAATTGTAAAAAAAAGTATGAGTCGCTTGTGGGCGTTTAGTCCTCCAAGGGTTAACATCTTCGGAAGGCTATATTTTAACGAAGTTACGGATCGAATATCGATTTGCAACCAATGATTTGTTTTGGTTCGATATTTCAGAAAGGCTTAGGACCTACTTTAATTCGAATGAGCACGGATGAAAACTAGACATCACCCAGTGTTGTATATCAGTTGGTATAAAATTATTCTGCAGGAACGAAGGATTTAGCGTTGAATCCGTCAAAAGCTTTTGTTGCAGGGGATCCGTGAAAAGAGGATCGACCCTGCTAAGCCCGCCGGCGCCGCCGAGCCGCTGCACTCCCGGCGCGACATCTGGTTGATTACAATAGAGTGTCCAATTTACATTATGGTTTTGTTGCGAGATTAAAGTTCAAGTTTCTTAATTTAAAATTTTTTTCAAATTTCCCTCAATTTATTTAATTTTTAATATTTTGAGCACGATATAACACTTAAAAACGTTTCTATACTAAATCTTAAATAATTTACCACAAAATAGGTTATTTACTGCCACATTCTTGCTTGATAAACTTTCTTAGAAAACAAATTTAAAAATACACCACAAGATATATTTAATTTGATAAACAACCCATAAGTTGAATAAAATAGCAGTTTTCATCACAATGAGCAAAGTCCAAACTGAATAGAACGAAAGACGATCGGGTATTGTATTGGGATTACTTATAATCATATATGTGCTGTCAATACCAGACCGGGGTTTATTCATTCGTCACGGCGCGGCGGTGGTTTCAAAAGAACGGATGATAGAGATATCAAGGGTTTTGAGATTGGAATAGTGGTACAGACTATACTTTTCACAAGACTTAAAACATAAAAATAAACAACCCAACGTCAACTGTTGGGTCAACTGTTGGAGGTCTGCTCCAAACCTTTTGATTACTCCATGCAATTTTTATCCCACACGCTGTATTTGTCCTAGATGGATATTGTTTCCAAACAGCTGTTATGATTACTTCATTTTTTACACTTTCATTGTTTATGTCGTTGCTATCATGACAACTCATAAGGCCAATGTTAAATTTTACAACTGCTTTCCCTAATATGGCAACAGCCTTTCTACAGAGGATTTAGGTCGGATCCAAAAGCTCCAAAACTCTGCTGTTCGCTTTGTTTTTTGCTGAAACAGATACGACCATATATCACCATACCGCGAAGCATTCAAGCTGCTGCCTGTGGAAGCTGTATGCAGCATGATGACGTTGTATGATACACAGAGTTTTGATGACAAGCGAGCCCCACTACCTTTGTGATAGGCTCTCCTTCCGCGACGAGGTCTCTCAACGCAGAACTCGCCATGGTGGGAGACTCCACTTTCCAAAAGTAAACCTTGAATTTGGGCGGAAAAGTTTGTCTTACTTTGACCCCCGGTTATACAATGAGCTCCACGGTAGCCTAAAATGCTTAAGCTCTGCTTCTTTCAAAAGAAATATAAAAGAATTGTTAATGGAGCATAGTTAAGCGTAACCCATTTTTTGTAAATGTGTTTTGTAATTTTTTTTAAGAGTTTTTAATTGATTTTTTAGTATTAAGTTGACGATAGTTGTTCTGAAAAGCAGATGTACCAGAGAAACGCTTGTTCAATAAAGGCATTATTATTATTATAGTAGGTGCAGTACCTGGTGGACCCTGCCTTGCTCGATATTATTTTATATTTACCAGTTCATCCAATTATTATAAAACAATTAAAAAATATTGATGTATAAGTACACTTTTTTATTTCTCCATGCAATGTTTATACCACATGCTGCATTTTCCTATAATTGGCTGTCGTTTGCAAACAGCTGTTATGCTTACTTGATTTGTTTACAGTTTCCTATTTATTTCGTTGCTATCATGGCAACTCATAAGGCCGATGTTAAAATTTTACGATTTTAAAATTCATTTGATTACGTTATTACATTTTCTCTGGCCTAGTAATCTGCAAAGAACATGTATTTTAGTCATAAATTACTTATTTACGAAATCTGCAGAAAATCCACGGAGCGGTTTTGAGGTAGTTGTGCAAACAAGCAAGCAAACATACAAGCAAGCAAGCACGCACGCACAATAACATTACTCATATAAGAGTACCTGGTGGACCGAGACTTGCTTGGTATTTTTTCATGATTACCAGTTTATCCAATTACTATCAAATATTTCAGTATGATAAATAAAAACCTTTTGATTACTCCATGCAATTTTTATCCCACATGCTGTATTTGTCCTAGATGGATATTGTTTCCAAACAGCTGTTATGATTACTTCATTTTTTACACTTTCATTGTTTATGTCGTTGCTATCATGACAACTCATAAGGCCAATGTTAAATTTTACAACTTTAAAATTCATTTTATTACTTTATTAGATTTTCTCTGGCCAAGTAGTCTGCATAGAATACGTTTTTGAGCCATAAATTACTTATTTCAAGATTTTGAAGGAAATCCTCGAAGCCGTTTTAGAGATAATTGTGCAAAAAAACAAGCGAGCAAGCAAGCAAACAAACACGCACGGACGATAACATTGCTCAGTACCTGGTGGACCGAGCCTTGCTCGGTGTTATTTCATATTTACCAGCTCATCCAGTTACTATAAAATATTTCTATGTCATAAAATTGATAAATAGAAACCTTTTTTATTGCTCCATGGACTCTTCATCCCATTTGCTGTATTTTCCCTTGATGGCTGTAGATTCCAAACAGCTTTTATGATTACTTCATTTGTTTACACTTTCCTTGTTTATTTTCGTTGCTATCACGGCAAACCATAAGGCCAACGTTAAAATTTTACAACTTTAAAATTCAATTTATTACGTTATTAGATTTTCTCTGGCAAAGTAATCTGCATAAAAGACGTTTTTGAGTCATAAATTACTTATTTACAGGCTTTGAAGGAAATCCTCGGAGCTGTTTTTGAGATAATTGTGCAAACAATCAAGCAAGCAAGCACTATAACATTACTTATATAAGAGTATATGAGATAGAATTTGTCATTGGGCTTATGAAAATCGAGTGAAAATAGGCACACTAACCGTAAACACTTAATATCCTTCCCATTCTAAGTAAATTGACAAAATCCAGGTTTTAAATTTAGAGTGCGTTTCAAATCTTGGATCTTAAGATAAATCTTCAACTAATATTGATATTTTAAAATTCTCAAAGTTAGAGAACCTGAACTCCTGTGTTACATGTGTTTCTTTTTTAAGTTTTTTTTATAGAAAAAAGATTCAGGTTATTAGGATAGAAAACAGGACATTAGTTTGTATAGACTGTTGGTCTTGGTTTTACTAGGGTAGATACTCTTCCTTGTGTTGAGGATAGATTATTTTCTGCTGTCATATAAAAACTTCTATATTATAAGAAATTAAAATCTTAATGTACATTACATTAGATACATTACTTTGAAATAGCCAGGACCTACCCAGGTAGGTATTTTAAGCCAAGTATGATTGACAGATGAGTGAAGGATGATTGTGGCGCGATCTTGTAGTCTTGTTACTTACTAAGGCCGATTTCTATTTATGATTTATAAGGCCGATTCAGTTTATGAAACATTCCCCGTTATTTATCTCATTAGCTGTATATAATGAGCATCTCCAGCAAGAACGCGCACGTAAATTTACGTAAGGGTACCATAATTGTGTCACACTCGTCATCGACATAAAACCACTGTTGATGGAGACCATCTAAGCGGTAATTACATACATTTCCATTCTGTACTTTTCATACTCGATAAACCGCGTTTATTTGATGACCTGGAATTAAAACATTCGTGAACGGACAACATAAGTCCGAAATGATGTGAAGGTAATTATAAAAGAAAATGTAATAATGGACTATAAATGATGGCCAGAATTATTCACCGTACGATATTCGGAATATGAGACGCTTGTGACAAATGTCCCACAATCAGTCAACTGATGCCATAATTTCACTAATTGCACCAAGCCTTACTTACGTTCTTGGCAATTTTCTTCAAATTAAGTGCAGGTAACGATGCCATTTCTACCCTGTGTAACCATTGACCATCTGTTTTGTAATAAACAAATGTGGATTGGAAAAGGTTCATTGGTTTTACAACAGATAGTAGCATTTTCGTTGGAATTAAAAAGTTTCCTATGGGAAAAAGTTTCATGGGATATTGTCCAAATCCGTAAAAGGCACATCTAGAGAGTAATAGCTGATACCAAATATGTATAAAAAATAAATTTTTTAAGGTCAATATGCTCTGGGCAAAATCCTAGAAATTCTTTTAATAATATAAAATATTTTTAATAGTTTAGCGCATACGAAACATTTGCATATATAATAACTTAAATTATTCTTTTTCCTATATCAATTTTTTTTACTTTAATTACTAGGTCACAAGATCTTGAGTGATAAGATTTCAAGAGATTTAAAGGGTGGCAAGGGCGATCGTTTTTAGTGGTGTACTCACTTAATACATAGTAAATTTGAATAGTAGTAATGTGGATAGTTATTAAACTAGGTAAGATTACAGGAGCGTGTCTGTTATTTTACAAAGTTACTTGAGCATTCTCTGCAACCTTGTTAACGAACGATGGCGCTTATTTTTCCTATACTCATTTAAGCGATGTATTCCACGATGTGGCTGAATTCCCAGTTGAGTAGGTAGTTACCACGAAGCCATAATATCTAGTAACGGCTCATGATGAGTCATTGTTCTCTCTCTGGTTATGGAGGACAGTAGAGAAGAAGCCGCTGTGGCTTCAGCGAACATTTGGGAACTACTTTATTATGATACAATCATAGAACTTATTTGTTTGCTATCATTGTTCATTTTTCCAAAAAATTGCCTCCACAGAAAAATATTCAATATCTATATTACTAATTCTGTAAGCGATTTTTGTAAATCAAAATTGTGAGAGTTTGACAGCTTGCAGGATGATGGGAGGGGGCTCAAATTAAAGGTCTCGGTCCCAGGGGGTCGGGAAAAATAGCAGATTATTTCCAAATCTACCAGAAAATGAGAAATAACGAAAAATATCTTCCATTTAAAATGCATTGGGATTGGAAAACGTCTGCTTTGTTTACATTAAACATGTGGTGCTAATGCTTGATTCAAAGCCATATGCTAGATGTTGACAAGTGGGATTTTTTTTCAAAATGCAGCTAATTATGCACGTCCAATGTACTATAAAAAACAATATTTTAAATTTAAGATTTTCCGTTTTTATATTAACTAAGGGTTTGAGTTTTTTCATAATTTAAAATTATAAAAAGTGAAATACGTTTGTTTAGTTTAAGTTATAACGATGCAGATTTAATACCAAATGTAATTACGCAAGGGACATTTTTGCGCTGAAATTGTGGGCGTTTAGAAGGTCGCAGGATGATGGGAGGGGGCTGAAATTGAAGGTCTCCATCACAGGGACTCGGGGAAAATACTGAAATTGCTTTAAGCTTGCTATAAAATGAGAAATAACGTAAAATAGCTGTCATTTAAAAACATTGGTATGTAAAAAGGTCTGCTTTGTCTACTTAAAACCAAATGCTAGATATAATCATTTTTTTTTGGAGCCAAAAGCCTATTTTATAAAAAAGTATTTTGTACTAAAGTAAAGAAGGATTTTGCTTAGGGGCTATTAGCCCCTTCAAGCCTCTAGCCGTTTTAGCGAATTTCCCCTATAGGGAAGAAGCTGTTACCGTAGTACTCATGGTGAGACATAAGCCCGAGACCATGATAACTTTTCGTTTTGGTGCCCCCAGAAGCAAAAAACACTATTCGTTAATTTTCATATATATATATATATACATATATGTGTGTGTCTTTAAGCACGATAGCGGCCGTAAAAATGGTCCAATCTGAATGAAATTTGGTACAGACGTGTAAAGTAGTGATTATTCGGACGAGTTCGAAAACCAGCCCGATCGGACTACCGGAAGGGGGGGTAAAAGGGGGTAAAGCCCCCCAAAAATGGGTATTTTGAGTTTTTTATATAGAAAAATAAAAATAATCGAATTTTTGTTGGCACCATTGAATTCAGCTCAAAAAAATAAACAATTTAGTATTTTCAATCACTGCTCTATGTCCATTGGTTACCGATATATTGAAAGTGGTAAACACAGTACGTTGTCCCAATGTTAACCTTATGGGGAATAAGATACTCCCGTTGCAGCAGACCTGCATACTCAGCGAATTTCAAATGCAAAACAACATATTTTAATCCAACATAGCGAGATTTGATATGTTTTTGTAAGCTCCATAAGAATAACATGGGGAATGAGTATACGGGTTTGCTGCTACAGGTGTGTTTAAACTGGTTGGTTTTAATTCAATATTTAGTAGATCCGAACTAGAAGAAGCCATTTACCAAGTTTTATCAAGATATGTTGAGAAATAAGCGAAATGTAGAATTTTACTTATTTCCCATAACGTTAACATTGAGACAACGTACTGTGTTTACCACTTTCAATATCTCGGAAACCAATGGACATAGAGCAGTGATTCAAAATATTAAATTGTTTGTTTTTTTGAGCTGAATTCAATGGTGCCAACAAAAATTCGATAAATTTTATTTTTCTTTGTGAAAAACTCAAAAAACCCATTTTTGGGGGGGGTTTACCCCCCTTTACCCCCCCCCTCCGGTGGTCCGATCGGGCTGGTTCACGAACTCGTCCGAGTGATTACCACTTTACACGTCTGTACCAAATTTCATTAGGATCGGACCATATTTACGGCCGATATCGTGTTAACAGACATATATATATATATATATATATATATAGATATATAGATATATAGATATATGGATATATAGATATATATATATATATATATATAAATTCGAACGAATGGTGTTTTAGCGAATTTCCTTAAAGGAATAAGCTATTACGGTAGTACTCATGGTAAGACCTAAGACCTAAGACCATGTTAACTTTTCATTTTGGGGTCCCCAGAGGCAAAAAATACCATTCGTTCGAATTTTTATATACATATATATATATCTATATATCTATACATCTATATATATATATACACACATATATATATATATATACATATATGTCTGTTAACACGATAGCGAGCATAAATATGGTCCGATCTTAATGAAATTTGGTACAGACGTGTAAAGTGGTAATCACTCGGACGAGTTCGTGAACCAGCCCGATCGGACCCCCGGAAGGGGGGGGTAAAGGGGGATAAACCCCCCCAAAATAGGGTTTTTTGAGTTTTTCACATAGAGAAATAAAATTTATCAAATTTTTGTTGGCACCACTGAATTCAGCTCAAAAAGATAAACAATTTAGTATCTTGAATCACCGCTCTATGTCCATTGGTTACCGAGATATTGAAAGTGGTAAACACAGTACGTTGTCTCAATGTTAACCTTATGGGAAATAAGTAAAATTCTATATCTCGCTTATTTCCCAACATATCTTGATAAAACTTGGTAAATGGCTTCTTCTAGTTCAAATATACAAAATATTGAATTAAAACCAACCATTTTAAAAATACCTGTGGCAGCAAACCTGCATACTCATTCCCCATGTTATTCTTATGGAGCTTACAAAAAACATGTAAAATCTCGCTATGTTGGATTAAAATATGTTGTTTTGTATTTGAAATTCGCTGAGTATGCAGGTCTGCTGCAACGGGGGTATTTTGATTTCCTTCTTTTCTTTGATCGTTGCTGTTAAAAGATTAGTAGAGTATACACTGTTAACATTTCTATTTATAACTATTTGCTTACGTATATAATGAGCATCGATGTATGAAACAAAGATGAGCTACTCATAACTCGTACTTGTTACTGGTGTTATCGTATAAACAATCAAATCAGTGAATAGGGAATTTAGAAGGGTCAGAATGAAGTGTGACTCGGGTATTTTACAGCAATGATAGAAGCTCAGGTTGAGGTTGATGTATCAATCTCAGAAAACATCATAGCCTGTTTTGACTCCTCTATTAACATATAATCAATTCTTTAAAACAAGTTGATAAAAAAATGCCTTCCCAATAAGCAAAGCGGTAGGACTACTTTCAAGTAGGCTACATAATTTTTTTATTTAAATTGTTTTGGTGTACATTTAAAAAAAAATTAATTTATGAAAACTTATTTTTATAGCAAACACCTATTTCATAAATATACGTGGTAACAGAGGTTTAACCACCATAAGACAAAATAGCATGGTGCATGGTTGATATATTGGCAGCAATTTCCTGAATAATATGATGTCCACAATATGTCTTGGTAACCATATATCCAGGATATAGAACATTTCCTCAAGATTAAGTTGAACACATTACCTATTGATATAATGCTCCAGCGGTGAGTAAGTGGCACCACAACTCGAGAACCATCACTGCTCACATAATGTCGAAATGGAATCTATCTTGAATTGTTTACACATTTAGGTCCAAAGCAGAGAGCATAAATATTTTACACTCTTCAAAAGGACATTTTAAGTCCCTTAAATCCTCTTAGGCCCGCATTACACTAATATTAGGCACGCATTTTATCAAATATTTAAAATATCTTTTATAAAAGATTTGATTCAACCAAACAAAATTCAAGTGTTTGTTTTGATACATACATTAGATACATTAGCTGAAATGGCGACCTACCCAGGTAGGTATTTTCACAGTAACTTGAACATCTATACGGTAAGTATCATAAACAATATGCGCAGTAGACTAGCCAATCAGCAACCGTTCTGCTGGTCGGTGGTGCGCACCAGCGACGGGACTACTTTAACACTTATTATTGCGCAAGTCGACGCACCAGCAAGTCTCACAGCAAGCCAAATTAGCACCAACCACAGACAGCTGATTTATTATTATAACATGTTTCTTAAGCTTCTAACTCATCTTTTATTTCAAGGTTAAATAATATTTATTTGTCAACAAATGAAGGCTATGTTTCATTCTAGTAATGAAAAATCCCACGAGATTTGGCGTAGTTTCACGAGATTTGCACGTGAACTTGCTGAATCTTCTTTAGACTACCATGACGTCACATCTTTTTCTTACTCTCACCTGCGCAAGATACCTACTGTATAAAGATTCTAGGTACTGTGGGTATTTTAAGCCAAGTATGAATGACAGATGAGAGAAGGATGATTGTGGCGCGATCTTGTAGTCTTGTTACTGACTAAGGCCGACATATTCCTTAGACAGGACTGTTAATTAATAGCCCAACAGCCAATGGCAACTAAGGGACCTACGTTTCAACGTGGGATCCGAACCACGATTTCGCCTCGGCTAACAATTTATGATAATCAACTGGCTTGAATTTTGATTTGTCAAATCAAAACTTTTATAAAAAACTAGCAGTTCCCGTGGCTTCGCTCACAATAACAATTATAGTCTAAAATGTTTTGACGAATGTGAAGGGGCTGAATGAAAAAATGTTATATCAAGGAATATTTAATGTAGAGGTCTGTTTACGTGCTATGGCGTTGTGAAGGTTGAAAAGCAGTTATACTCGAATTACAGTAGACAGTGCAGGTTTTATTTTCTCAGCCATGACTCAAAAACGGCAAGACCGATTTTAACGTGAAATGTGTTAATTTTAAGGTATTTCTATGCATATTTGCCAACACGGCTCAGAATTGTTATAATTAGTACAACGAAGAGCTGAATGTTCGGAACAGTGGCGCTATCCGTCGACAGTATTACAAACTTGACTCACTAGGTTTACAACATATGGGCGATTTTCAATATGTTTTGAAAGGTCAACAACTGAATGAAGCACTTATTTTTTTTCGTGCAAAGCCAGGTCACCCTCGGATTAGATGAAAAAGGAATTCGCCAAACTATTGTAGGGGATGCATACATTAAAGACGCCCTAAGGGAAAAATTATAACTCCTGTTGCCTCAATAAAGACTGAGCCACATTTTATGATTAAACAGATAAGGTACAGAAATTGAAGATGGATTAATCGTAAACTAAAGTTAACTTTTATATTGTGCGTATGACCTAAATAAATTGCCAAAACAACCATAAAACCATGATGGAAAGAATCAAATTATAGATCAGCTGAATCAACGTATATACGTTTGTGAAGCTAATTACCCTCTGCTTGACTGAATTAAATTGGAAATTTAAGCAAAAGATCATCCATTACATTTATACGGGTACATATTTAAATCCTTTGACTCCACCAAAAAAAACCTTGTCAGAGATTTTTATAATTTTAGGATTTCTATATAAATAGATCAAAGATTAAGATTAGGCTATTACAGCACAGTCTCTCGGCGACCAAAAAAAGTGTACCCCCTCCAGTGTCTGTATACATTGTCCCCTCTTTCAGTCTTGCGGGGAATTAGTTTCAAGACTCAACCACAAAAGGTAGGCTCAACCACTTTAAAATTAGATTAAACGCAAAATCGTCATAACAGGCATAATTACAACCAGTGGCGTAACTAGAACTTGGCTTTGGGGGGATGGATAAGAATAAAATAGAGAATGGAGTGTACACCATACCGGATAATATATAAAATTTTACTTAATAATATTAGGATTGTTAGTTTTAAGAATTTATTTGGGGAATAACTACCCTTAAAAAGGTAGTTATTAAGGGCAGTACCCAAGGGGCGTCTCTTTGGTCCCTTGTAAGGAAACATATTCATCTCCAACATAATCATTTGAGTTTTAGCGAATTTCCCCTATAGGGAAGTAGCTATTACCGTAGGCGGCACGGTGAGACTTAAGCTTGGGACCATGTTATTTTTTCATTTTGAGGTCCCTTGACCCCAAAAACACCGTTCGTTCATTTTCATATATATGTATATATATATATATATATATATATATATATATATATATATATATATATATACCTGTCCGTAGGCGCGATAACTTTTGTAAAAAAGGTCCAATCTTGATGAAATTTGTAACAAACGTGTAAAGTATCATTCATGACTTCGAGTTCGCAAACCAGCAAGATTGATTTACTCTAAGAAGGTTTTTTTCACAAAATAAAATTTATTTTCAAGATTTAACACCTTTTTACTAATTATTTTTAAACTTAGTTGTCCAAATTGAATTCAGCTTAAAAAAACAAACAATTTAGCATTTTGAATTATTATTCTACGTCAATCCGTTGCTTAGATATTGGATAATATTGGATGTGCTAAACACAGTACGTTGTCCAATATTTTGTTTTTTATTTTTCCCTCCAAAAAGTATAGTCACCCTGATTTGAGATGTTTTTAAAAAATACAATTCTGAACACATGATTAAATTTGCAGGTGTTGAATATTTTATTTGTGTTTATTTTGAATAGTTAGAGTTCATTGATCAAGATTTGGCAGAAAATATATACCATATCAAAAAATACAAATTTTTTTTTAAATTTAATGAAGAAAGTAAGAGCATTTGGATGGGGGGGGGATGTCTCGGTCTAAACTGCCTGAAAATGTAGCATAATATATGATATGTTTAATTATGAGGATTGATAATATGTTGTATTGTAATTGGCAGGAGATGTAGGTCTGTTGCAACAGGGATGTTTTAATTATCATAAAACTGACCATATGATTGAATTTAATTTTTTCGTGAGATTGAATTATTGTTTGTTTTGGGTGTTTTGAGTTCATTGGTTATATGTTTGTTGACATTTATAATCTATAACAAGATTACAGTTATTAAAAATTAAAAGACTAAGAATTATATAAAATACAAAAGTGTATGTATTACTAATGAAAACCAATATGGTCTCTTTGTTAATTTTCCTCATGTTTAAAGCTCATGAATGATTAAATATGCGTTTTTAGTATATTATTTACTTAACGTATTGGATCTTTTCCGTTAATTCACCACCACTATTTTTTTGCTCATGACTCCGTTAATTTACCACCAATTCTATTTTAAATTAAAGTACGTTTACCTTAGAATATTTAACAGTATTTCCTATTTAAAAACAACAAGAAAAAAGGAAAATAAATAACGAAATTGAAAACTCACACAATTTCTTAATTGACGACTTCCCTCTTTACTGTGGTGGCTGAACTGTGAAATATGTTCCAGCATTTTTTTTACAAAAAAATTTGTACACAATTTTTTACACAACATGTGCTCGCGTAAGTAGCTATTTAAGGGTCTTTTCTGTTATACCTCGCATTTACAAACTAATATCCATAGACTGAGAATTAATCGGGATGGAACTAATACTGCGGAATAATATATTTACTCAACACTTAAACGTTTAATTGTTCGAAAAAGAGTATTACAACAACTTTTTAACATTATTCTTGACACACAAACTCAAAAACAATACACATATTAATTACGTTGTTACACTTTAAAGTTACTTTGGTAGCCAGAACTACTATTTGATGAGTTGGTTAGGTTAGGTTATGTTAGGTCCTAACATCGACTGATAATCAATAGTACATTAGCCGGCGCTCAATGAACGTAAAAAACGCACTATACTCTCCTCACTCTTACATTCACTTGCGACACTTAAGAAATTAATTGCTGCCGCTCCACTGTCTAGACTGGCCGCTGAGCGCGCGGTCCGGTTATTGCCATGCGATAAGATAAGGCTTTCAGGAATACTGCAGGTAAAGGAAAAACGAATTCAATATTCCGAATTACTCAGAACGACTTTCCTTACTGAATTTTAGATTCTGAGTGGTGGTGAACTAACGGAAAACAAAAGAAAATAGTGGTGGTGAATTAACGGAAAAGATCCAACGTATTCAATTGATACTTTCCTTCAAACAAGTTGAATGCTCACATATACAAAATAAATCCTATGGAAATTCGCTGAGTACGCAGGTCTGCTGCGACGGGGGTATTTTTTTCGTAGTTTACAATTACTTAAATTTAACTTTCGATTATAGTTAAAATGTAATCAAAACGTACACAATATTATTATCAAGGAAAACATAAACAGTTTGGTTACTTTTTAAGTAGCTCGACGAATTTTGTTGTTGAGCAGAACCGAGCGAGATGGTCTAGAAGTTATGCTGGATTTCCCAAACCAACCAAAAAACTATATTTTTACGCCCAACACTAAAAAAGTTGTATAAATCATAAATTACAATTCTTAAAAATGTATGGCCATAGAGCTATGATATAATTAAGCTCTGCTTACAAGGATTTTGAATCTGAAACTTATCAACTTAGAAAAAAAAACAACTTTGGGACTTATTGAGAATTATTAAAAATGTGTTTCAATTCTGTGAATATTGATAATTTTTATAATAATGACCACTTATTTTGAAAATTGACATGTTGCAATACTTTCTTGGTTAATAGTATATTTTTATACAATCGTAACACATCACAAATATGCAAAAATAAGAATTTTTTAAATATCAATAACATTGTACCTAGTTTTTCATATTCCATGTCTCTTGTTTTGTTATTTCTCTGGCAGTTTTTCTTATCACTGTGTATGTTTTATGTCTGGATACCTCGTTAAGACTAAGGCATTAAAAACAAAAGAGCAGACAGTTTTACTATTTATTATTATTATTAATGTAATCAGAAGAATAAATGATTTTCTTGAATGAAAATTAAAATAATCCTTTCTTTTCAAATTAATAAGGAATAGCAAAATAATGCACCGTATCCGTAGTAAGAACATAGGCTGATCGACAGCGACAGTGACGGACGACGGACGGACAGGAGACGCATTTGGCAACAATGTGACACTCCGCTCTTCGCCGGACCAATGACGAACCCCATACCCCCGCCGCGGCAGGGTAGGCTTTAGTTCTATCCAAATTTTAATTCTAGGCCTCTTATAGTTTTTAACATCATACAACTTGAGTATTTGTATTTAAAGAAGTAAGATTGCTGTGCTATACTAATTTTTTTACTAGGATTCTGGGGGGGGGTTCTATCCCCCTCATCCCCCCCCATAGTTACGCCACTGATTACAACTCCCGCTGCCGAAAGAAAGATGGTGCCATAAACTGATTTTATGATTAAACAGTTTAGGTACTACAAACTAAACTAAATGTAACTTTTATATAGTACATAATTATGTCCCAAAAATAAATCAACAAAAGAACAATAAAATCGTTGGAGCGGTTAAGTTAAGAAGAGAGAATGAAGTATTCGAAGGACCATCCTTTTTTATCACGAAAGGAATTTTATAACTTGTTAGATTTAAAATGAAATAAAATTATAAAATATGACAAAAATACTAGTGACAAAAGAGTTTCAATTTATTGAAATGAATATTCAAAAAAATCATAGGGAGAAAAGGATAAAGACATAATGTTTCATTACAATAATTATTACAAATTCAACAATTTCCACTTAATTAAAGTCATAAATATGGTTTTCTTTATCACTTGACTAGTTCATAATGAAGAAAATTATTCATCTTACCGTCGTTCATCTTGTTCAAATTGGGAGGTTTTACCGTCATATTAAGTTTCCTGTTTTAGTTCATGATCTGTTACGTTCACTGTCTTGAGGCACTTATTAACATGACTTTTAATCATTGTTAATTATTGAAACATTATGTGTAAGGGGCTTTAATAACTATATTTAAGATTGATCAATGAAATTACATCAAAATTATATAGTCTTTGGGAAAGGGAAACACTAAGAAAAAAAATATAAGAAATTGAAAGAAAGGGAATTCTACATTTTATTTGGTAAAAAACAATATTATTGTATCAATAATAATCAAAGAAAAAATATCACATGTTTATAAATTAGAAGTTTTGAAAGAAACACATGGATTAAAAATAAAACTTAAAATAAAAACAGTCAGTTAGGAAATGAAGAAATATAAATGAATTAAAATTATGTGATGACCGACACACTCTCTCTTTTTCTTACGATTGTAGTAAACACTGAACATGCCGGCCCCTTGAAGCGACGTAAAGCTTCAATTAGGAATTGGAAAAAGCTTGACGACTGGTCGAGTGAATGTTCCGTTTGATGTCTTCACTTTTGCCACTCGGACTATGCCATCGGTGCCAGGATTAACTTGAACAACTCGTGCCAATGGCCATTCATATGGTGGAGTTTGGGTTTGTAGAAGCACCAAATCCCCGACTTTAATGTTCTCACAGGAGTTAGTCCATTTTGTTCGTTGCTGAAATGTGTGCAGATATTCGGTACTCCATCTTCGCCAGATGTGCTGACTGATTTGTTGTAACAGATGCCAATGTTTGAGACGATTTGAAGGAGTTGCAGTCCAATCCACTTCCGGTAACGCTACCATCGGCCCACCTACTAGGAAATGTCCAGGAGTTAGGGCAACAAGATCCGAGGGATCGTTTGAGATAGGCGTCAGAGGTCTTGAAGTAGCATAGCCTCTATGCGCACGGTGAGTGTGGTTAATTCTGGGAATGTTAGGACTGCATTTCCTATCACACGCTGTAAATGGTGTTTTGCGCTCTTGATCGCGCTCTCCCATAGACCACCATGATGTGGGGCATTTGGAGGGTTGAAATGAAATCTTATCTCCTGGTGAGCAGCAAAAGTATGAATTTCTTCTTTCAATTTAGCGTTCAAAACTGCAGACTTAATCACCCGCTGTAATTCTGAATTTGCTCCGACAAAGTTTGTCCCACAGTCAGAGTAGATGTCTGAACATTTGCCACGTCTTGATATAAACCTACTTAAACTTCCAAGAAAAGCATCTGTAGTTAGATCTTCAACGACTTCAATGTGAACAGCCTTTGTCACCATGCATATGAATAAACATATGACCACCTTTACATGTTTAACAAATCGAAAGTTCAACATTTTAATTGTAAAGGGACCACCGTAATCAATGCCAGTGGAAAGAAAAGGTTTCGCAGGGGTGACTCGGGATTTTGGCAATTCACCCATTAACGGTACTTGATTTTTAGGCCGATGTTTGAAGCATCGTATGCACCTAAATATACGTGATCGTATGATACTGCGGGCACTTACAATCCAAACAAATTGGGTTAGTAATGATTGCACCAATTGCGGTCCAGCATGTAGATATTTCACATGATAAGAGTCAATTAAAATGTGTGTTACATGATGATTTTTTGGCATTAGAATGGGGTGTTTTGCATCATAAGAGAGTGATGACCGATTTAACCTCCCACCAACTCGGATAAGTCCTTGATCATCAATAAAAGGACTCAATCGAAGGAGACGTTTGTTACATTCATTTTCTTGAGTTATCAAAACAAAATCTTCTTTGAATGTTGTTTGTTGTACACACCAAAATATTTTACATCTTGATAGTCGAAGTTCGTCTGTTGTAATGAATCCTGAGCGTCTGTCAGATACTGATGATCTGCAATTATGGATGAATCGTAAAATGATTGCCATCACTCGAAGTAACTTGATCCAAGACGAGAATTGAGTCAATAAAGACCATTCATCAACAGTTTGAGTAGCCAAAACGGGTAGAGGGGTTAATTTCATATCCATAGATGTGTCAAGTTGAAGTGGGGTAAAATCACGTTGAGGCCAATCAGTTGGAGATGACTTGAGCCAAGATGGACCTGTCCACCAAAGAGAATGCTCTTTCAATTGAGACATCAATAAGCCTCTTGAAGCACAATCGGCAGGATTTTCAGCAGAGGGAATGTGTTTCCAACAATGACTTGGTATCATCTCTTGGGCCTGGGCAACTCGATTTGCCACATAAGTCTTCAACTGATAAGAAGGTGTCTGCAACCAAGTCAAAGCAATGGTGGAATCGCACCATAAATGTACGTCTTCGTATTTTACCTGATCTAAAAAAAAATTGACTACAATGTTCAATTAGTTGTGCTAACAAATGTGCTGCACACAGTTCAAGTCTGGGGAGAGTGACGCGTCGTAAGGGAGCGACTTTACTTTTTGCCAAAAGTAATCGGACAGTAACGTCTTTAGTAGGTGATTCATTACGAAAATACACTACAGCTGCGTAACCAGACTCAGATGCGTCACAAAATCCATGCAATTGAACATTACCCGACGTGGGAAAACATAAGGAACGAGGTACAGAAATATCTTTCAAACTTCTGGTATCATCAGTGATATGTTTCCACTTGTTGGTGAGATCAAAGGGCAACGGTTCATCCCAACTACAACCATTGGTCCACATTACCTGCATAAAGCATTTCATCAGAAGAATAAATGGGGACAAAAAACCACAGGGGTCGTAGAGCTTGGCCATTGTACTCAAGACCAACCGTTTAGTCACTGTAGTAAGATATGGGAATTGCATCTTATAAGTAAATTCATCCGTAATAGGTGACCACTGCAATCCAAGAACACTAAATTGAGGAGTTTGTGAATCTTGAAGAAATTTAGGAGTTTCCAGGTAGTTTTCAGGCAATCCTTCTAGTAAGTGTGTAGAGTTCGACATCCATTTCCGCAGTTCAAACCCTCCCCGTTGCAATAACGAGATCAGTTGTGTTTTCAGTTGAAGAGCCTCTTCTACTGTATTTGCTCCGGTGATGATATCATCAACATATGTATGATGTTTCAAAGCATGTGCAGCGTCAGGAAACCTATCTCCTTCGTCTTCAGCGAGTTGACGAAGAGTCGAAATGGCAAGATAAGGTGAGCAATTTACTCCATATGTCACTGTATTAAGCTGGAAAGTTGATATAGGATCAGATTGATGATTCCTCCACAAGATAAGTTGCAAACTACGGTCATCTGGATGTATCAGTATCTGTCGATACATTTGCTTGATATCGCAACAAAATACCACATTGAAACAACGAAAATTCATGAGAATATCACAGATATTAGTCTGTAGTTTTCTTCCAGTCATCAGAATGTCATTTAATGAGGTGCCTAAACTTGTAGAACAACTAGCGTCAAAAACTGTCCGCAATTTAGTTGTGCTACTACTTTCCTTTAAAATCCCATGATGAGGAAGGAAATAGTGAGGTTTGTTTATATCAATTTCATTACATTCAGTCATATGTCCTAATTCGATGTATTCTTCCATGAATGCATGGTAGAGTTCAGAAAAACGGTCACTTCGAGTAAATTTTCGTTCCATGGCAACTAGTCTTGTTTCCGCGGCAAACCTTGAATTCCCTAGAGGAGGGTGAGATGCTTTTACTGGTAACCTGACTATGTATCTTCCAGTATCATTTCTGGAATGTGTTTCAGCAAAATGCCTATCACACAAATCTTCTTCGTATGTTTTTCTAGAAGCAAGTGGTGGTTCTTCTTGTTGCCAAAACCTTTGCAAAGACGCATGTAAATCATTGTCATTGACAGCATGGAAACAAACAGCTGTTGTGGACGAAACAGAATTGCTTATTTCATTGGAGGTTGCACAAGGAGCATTTCCCATAACAACATATCCGCATTGTGTTCCCAGAACATAAGGCATATTTTGGCCCAATGAATACTGTTCACGGGTAAACAATTGTGGGAATAAGAATCCTCCCAGGACTACATCAGTACTTCCAGGAACATGAAATTTAGGATCTGCTAACAAGAATGATTGAGCACGCTTTACTAGATCAGACGATAGTTGCATACGAGGAAGATCAACCGTGAGTTTATCTAGAATTACAAAGGAATGGTGAGGAGAAATCAGTTGACCTGACAAAGTCTCTATGGAAGCAAAAATCTGCCCTTTGTTACGAGTGACACATTGATCAATACCTGTTATTTGGATATTTGATTTGTGTCTTCGTGAATTTAGTAAGCTTACGGCTCGTTCCGAAACAAGATCACACATACTTCCAGAGTCTAGAAGTGCTCGGAAGACATGGGAACTGCCATCAGATGCACGAAGCCTTATAAGTAACGTACCTAATAACACAGTATAGTTCGATGTTGATACTTGGTTGTTCGACATGGCAGTCACAGATGTATCTGAATTAGTTAAAAAGTCAGGGTTCGTTGCGGTTTTACCAACATTAGAAAACTTATCAGCATTAGATTGTTTAGTATCTAAGTTAGTATTGGAAAAGTGTAGCAATGAGTTATGCTTCTTTTGACAGGTTGAGCATGTACCACGCGATTGACAGTTTCTTAGGTCATGATTACCCAAGCAAGAAACACAGCGACGGTATTGTTTAACCAATTATGTATGTTTAACCAATGTACTTTTGAGCGTGATATATCTTAATCAAAATCTGATAAGTTAAAATACCCCTATTGCAGCAGACCTGCAACTTGGCGAATTTCTAATGCTTAGAATCATATTTGAAACCGAGGAATCATTAAAACCATTCATTCTGAAAAACATTCCCACAGTAGCTCAGCAAAGTGACAAAGCACTTGTCGGCAGAGCCAGTTGCAAAAAAGAAAAAATATCATATTAATCACAAAGGTTGTAAATATGTGTAGCAAGTAAGATTTTAAATTAAATAATTATACTATGGAATCTATTATTTCTACTAAAAATATTAATGTAGGTTCGTACACAAAAATATCTATTTATACTGTACTACTTTGAAATTAAGTACATCATAGCCCATCATCATGTACAACAATTAACTAACATTAATATAACATTAATTTAAAATATTTAATGGATTATATGGATGTATTAGATTCATAATAACAATAAATAAAATGGGAACAGCTGATTAATAGTTAACAGCTGATTAACAGTAAAAAGATAATTTACAAAGAATTCAGTTGTTTTAAATGAAGATGCTTATTTGTCCGTAACACAGCTTTTTGCTGCCAATCAGCTGTTTCAACTCAATCAGCTCGTTTAGTACCATAGCCATCTCTAGTAATGGTTATGTTAGTACATATCAGCTGTTTTCATTTTTATGATAAATACAGTGCATTATAACCTATTATCATTTTATAAAAAATATTTTCTCTGATCAAAAATTAGATTTTAAGTGGAAAATACCACATGCGTGGTATTTTTGTAATCAGAAAAAAATAACTTCACAACAAAAAATAAAATTACATGTTGGCATTTAAAATTTTGGTCTTGAGCATTATCCTCAGAAAACCATGAATGGTATCACTTTTTCACTGAATATCTAGATTATACGTAAAATCTCGTGTAAATTCAACCCCACTTATAGTCTCGTACCTTAAAAAAATAAGGGAGCTATGGGAAATTTTAGTTTTGGGGCCAAAATGGTTTTTGAGCGTGTAGCGAACGAGTTTGGTTGAATATTTTTTAATTACTCACCACCATTTTACTTGTCTTCTTATACATTACTTTGCTAATTTAACCTATCTTGTATCTCTTTTAGTTTCGAGATCCCAATTGTGTGCACGAAAAAATGAACACACTGTATACACATTTTATCACACCAGTGTGCAATATTTTTGTTCCATTCATTCGTAGTTTTCCGGAAGTTCATATTCATTTTTTACTAACACTAAATGGAGACATCTAGGGAACCAATAAAGGTACATCATCTAAACTTTTACACTGTTCAATAGGTGTTTTCCTTAAAATTGTGACCCGCCAAGGGAAAAGGGAACTTATCTTCCCAGACGAAATTTTACAGGATAGCAAGTTTAACAAACCCCATTGAAACACAAACGGGTGCAATCCATTGAACTACTACTTTGAATCTATTGGCGAGTTTTCTTTGCAACGTTGAACAGTTTGTAAACAGACATATCTCCATAATACGATTTAATTCACTATTACTTTTGTAATTTAAGCCTCGATATATCATACTTCCTAAAGTTCGAAATAAATTGACTGCCCCCTGAATTTCGAATAAGTAGCCTATGGTTCCACTCTAATAATGGTAGTATAAATATTGTGGTCACTTATTGAGGGATTGTTTTCATTTCCAGTTTCCAGTTTTTGAGCAAAGTATAGATTTCGATACTTTATTATATTTTACCTTACACAAATAAAAATCTTGTTTCAGAGCTGAAAAACAAATCCTTTTATTTTATACTTTTAGCTAACACTTTAAGAGAGTTATGGCAGTGTTTCAGGTCCAGTTATTTCAGAGGGTATTTGCTCAGCGTGACTGCGCCGCTTATAGTGTTAGGTAAATATCAAGTGTTACTTGTGTGTTTGCATCCTTAAAGGCATTTTCACTTATAAATCTATAGAGTTAATTTCAGAACATCCTCTTACTTAAATTACTTAGGATTTGTGTATGATTTTATAATATGCATCCGCATTTAAAAAAAGTTTGTCCCGATTATTTTGCCCGTATTATTCGAAAGAATACCCCCGTTGCAGCAGACCTGCATACTCAGCGAATTTCAAAGGCAAAAGAACATATTTCAATCCAAGATAGTGAGATTTAACATGTTTTGAAATTCAAAAACAAAAATTGAAATTTCGGGGGTTTTAGACTAAAATTCATTAGATCATATCTAGATGAAGCCACAAACCAAGTTTTATTAAGATATTTTGAGAAATAAGCGAGATATCGAATTTTTCTTATTTCCCATAAGGTTAACATTGGGACAACGTACTGTGTTTACCACTTACAATATCTCGGTAACCAATGGACATAGAGAAATGATTCAAAATACTAAATTGTTTGTTTTTTCGAGCTGAATTCAATGGTGCTCATTAAAATTGGATTATTTTGATTTTTATATGTGAAAACCCCAAAAAACCCATTTTTGGGGGGTTTATCCCCCTTTACCCCCCCTTCCAGTGGTCCGATCGGGCTGGTTTTCGAACTCATCCGAATAATTGCTACTTTACACGCCTATGCCAAATTTCATTCCGATCGGACCATTTTTGCGAGCGCTATCGTGCTTACAGACATATATATATATATATATATATACTAGTGGCTTGTAGGGGCAAAAGCCCCTATAAATAAAATACAAATGCTTAATAAAATATATATTTAATGTTTCCTTCACACTCACAACTCGGTAACTGTTTGTCGGAATTAAATGTGTAAAGTGAAATGTTAATTATACTTTGACATTTGCTAGTGCGTATCAGAATTTTAAGAAAGGGCGTTAGCCTACTTCAGTAGTAAACGGCTAAATTTTTGAAACAATGGCGCTATGGATGTCGTTCTCAAAACAACTCAGTTCACATTGTTTACAATTATTAAACATATGGTCATGGTTTAAAACAATTCTTAAGGTTAACCACAGACTGTGAAACTTAATTTATTTGCCAAAGAAAGTCGTGACATTTAACTGAAAAATGTAAACAAATGTCTATAGCCTCCACCTAGTTCAAAAGAATATTATATTGGACAGTTAAAGGGTACTTGTTATGGAATTCTCCGTTTGAGGCTACATTGTACACACTAAGCGAATAAATAAGGATTAAATCAGAAAATGGTCTCCCATTAACGACTCCACACTCCACGTTTCAGCCTCTGGTACCCTACGTTCAACACTTTTTTATGGTTGCCCGTGAATAAATACTGCTTTGTCTTGGTAGATTCAAGATTGAATATACTTTTGATTGGCCAAATTTAAAGGTGAACCTTTTTGGTGGAATCAAATTTAAAGCTGATGTTACACTCAGCTGATCTACACTGTTAGACGTTTTTAGATTACAATGATTTTAAATGGCAGATATTTAACGTAATATCTTATTTCTTGATAAAATTAAAGACATTCTTGTATTTTTCCTGAGTCCCTGGCACCAAGACCTTCTATTTGAGCCCTTTCCCATTATCTTGCAAGTGCAAGGCCTGTGACTTGCCAAATGCCCATAATTTCGGCGCAAAAATTTCGCCTACATAATATATAAATATTATGTATCGATAATATTAAATATAAAATAATATTAATTATTATATTATTATTATTATATTAATAATATTAAATATTATGTATCGATATAAATATAAATAATATTTATATCGATCATTTGGCATTAAATCGGCATCGTTATAACGTAAAAGAAACACTTAACTCTTTATAATTTTATATTGTAAATATATACTCAAACGCGTAATTATAAAGTCTGAAATCTTAAAATTAAAATATTTATTTGTTATAGTACATTGAACATAGTTAGCTGCCTTTTGAAAAAAACCCCATGTATCAACATCTATCATATGGCTTTGAATCAAGCATCAGCACCACATGTTTGAATGTCAACAAAACAGACGTTTTTAGATCCCAATGCTTTTAAATGGCAGTTATTTTACGTTATTTCTCGTTTTCTGGTGAATTTCAAGCAATTTCAGTATTTTTCCCGCCATCTCGGAATAGAGACCTTTAATTTGAGCCCTCTCCCATCTTTCTACGACTTACCAGACGTTCACAATTTTGACGCAAAGAATCGCCTTACGAAATTAAATATATGATATATATATACAAATTTGAACGAATAGTGTTTTTGGTATCTGGGGGCACCAAAACGAAAAGTTATGATGGTCCCGCGCTTAGGTCTTACCATGAGACCTACGGTAATAGCTTCTTCCCTATAGGGGAAATTCGCTAATAGTTTTTTCCTTCTGAGGGCCAAAAAACGAATATTAACATTAGGCCTAATGTATACACAAATCATTAATAAATTACACTTTAGAACATTTTTATCAGACAAAACTTCGTAAACCTGGTCGAATTTTCTGAGAGTTTTAAGCAAAGGGTTCAATTAAGTCTTAATCTGAGGTCGAGCAAACAATAAATGCGCTAAAAGGCTCAGCCATCTGAGTAATTGTGCGATTCTGTTCATGACAAAACATTACACTCGTCAACTTCAGACCTTCAGTCGTGCTCTCCAGTTGGAAGAAGATATCATAATATGAAAAAGTCAGGAAAATGAATGCATTTAGAGTTGATTCAGGTAGTTCAAGCTATTAGTTCAACATTTTCTCTGAGATAATTCCACAAATTGTTTTGAATTATAGTCTGTTAAACTTTTGTACAAAAATGTAACTCTGTTCGTAACTGAATTTAAATATAGATGGCGTGAAGTGATCCCGTCTTTCGAAAAAACGTGTGCTCAAGAGAGATGGATCAGAGTAGAATGGACAATACAGTTAGATCCTTTATTTGGCAACGATTAATTTAACTTTAAAATTAAATAAATGAAAGCAAGTAATTTTTGTTTGTGGCATAGACAATGACTTTGAACTAGGAGTTGACATTCCATGCCCACGAATGTAGAGCCAGCTATTGTCTGAGCCAGGATTAAAAGAATAATTTATTATTTCTAGTTAAAGTATTAAAGAATTGCCATCAAAGAATATAATATCTTCTCGGAAGGTGATAATATAACATTTTTGTTTGAAAAACATTCATTAGATAGTTTTAAAATGCTTTATGGAGCAAAAGTACAAAGTTAACCCAAATAGATAAAATAAGTGGTTGTCAGGACCACTCTCTGCTGGTATGGTAGCGTTTCTTTGTCCCATGCAGGCTACAAAAAATTCAAAATATATATGGTTGACATAGTGGGTTTTTTTTACTCAAAATAAAACACCTGAGACAGTATAAACCTGGGGAAAATAATTTCACAAACTTTTAATAATTTTATAAATTAACCAGGGAAACTTGAATCTGGGAAGTTGATTTATCCACATTTTTAATGTTCATAAAATGTGCTCACTTTTGTAACTATTCGAACTTCGTCGACTTAAAATCCTGGTTCAGATGGCTGCTGAGTCTTATGGATGACTCATAGTCCAGTAACTGACCATTTCCCTGGAGAATTTTCTCGGTCAGCACCGATTTGCATGAAAATTTGGATTTAGGTTCTACTTACCCTCTACTTCAAAGTTAAAAATGTTTTAAGGGTTGCTTTTTCCCAGGGGGTGGGTGCCACCCCTTCTAGGGGGTGAAAATTGTTACATTAAAACTAAGCCCGGAGATGGATATATTGACCGACTCTAAGCAAATTTTGTTCTATAAAGTTTTTTCATAAAATCAATACTTTTCGAGATATTCGCGATTGAAATTGGCGGTTTTTCCCCCCAAAAAACCACTTTTTCAAATGGTTTTCCACAAATAACTCAAAAATTAAGAGGTTTAGCGAAAAAGTTATAATGAAATAAATTGTAGCATATAAAAAAACGAAGAAAATGGTGGGCTTGTGAAGTCTGTAAACCCAGTAGGCGCCAAGTTACGGCCTGTTCAAGAGTGGTTTTTATTCGTCGAACGCCAAAATGCACAATTTCAATGTGAAATAACTAAAACACTAAAAGTTTTTGGAGGAAAACTTACTGAACATTTTTTTAAAGATCATTAAAAGACCTTTAATTACGTTTTTTGGAAAAGTTACTATCGTAAAAATTAAGCGAGTTATGATAAAAATAAAGTTGGTTCATATTTTTTCGGCGATAAAAATATTGAAATATCAACCCACAATTAGGACTCAAATTGAAATTAATCCTTACCGCTCTGCAATTCTCTTTAATTATGTGTTTTCAATAGGCTCAAGAAGTTTGAACTCTTTTAAGAGCTTATTTTTTAGAAATAATGTGAATTTAAAATAAAAAGAGAATTTTAGCAATAACAAAAAAAATACTTTTTCTTCAAGATTACTCTAAATCTATAGGTGATACGGAAAATTTTGTTGAGTAAAATATTGTAGCGATTGATTTGATAAAAATATTGATACCTTTTTTGTTTTTTTGAGAATAATTAACGATGACACAGGCGTTCAAAGTCTTCAAATGTTGATAATTACTGATATTTTCAAACCCTTTCAGCTCACCCCGTTTTTTATTAAGGGTTGAAAACAAATACTACTCTGTGAGCTTATAGCTCCTAACAAAACGTACAAAATGATACTTAGAAAACCTTTGTAACTTAAAAATTGACCGAGTTATGGCTGATAAACCAAGTACATGTTTTAACAATTATCGCAAATAATGTTGCTTTTTTCAATAAAAAAATGTTTTTATAGGTTGGTAGCCCTGAAAACAAAAAAAATTTAAAAATTGTTAATAGTGTGTCAACTATTTATATTACTTTAAGGTTCTTGTAAATACTAATAACTTTCCAATGTTCACCTACCATCTACTTTTTGTAGTATGTAAATCTTTGGGCATCAATTTTTTTAACTACGTTGGCAACACTGCTACCGGTTCAGCTGTTTCCCACCACGGGCGGAAAGGGAAAGAGTGCGCGGCTTTCATTGTTGACAATCGTTAAAGGCTAATAACTTTCAAACGTTCACCTTCAAGACATTTCAAGATTTTTATCGCCGAAAAAATATAAACCAACTTTATTTTATCATAACTCGCTTAATTTTTACGATAATAACTTTTCCAAAAAACATAATTAAAGGTCTTTTAATGATCTTTAAAAAAATGTTCAGTAAGTTTTCCTCAAAAAACTTTTAGTGTTTTAGTTGTTTCACATTGAAATTGTGCATTTTGGCGTTCGACGAATAAAAACCACTCTTAAACAAGCCATAACTTGGCTCCAACTGGGTTTACAGACTTCACAAGCCCACCATTTTCTTTGTTTTTTTATATGCTACAATTTATTTCATTATAATTTTTCGCTAAACCTCTTAGTTTTTGAGTTATTTGTGGAAAACCATTTGAAAAAGTGGTTATTGGGGGGGGGGGGGAAATCGCCAATTTCAATCGTGAATATCTCGAAAAGTATTGACTTTAAGAAAAAACTTTATAGAACAAAATTTGCTTAGAATTGGTCAATATATCCATTTCCGGGCTTGGTTTAAATGTAACAATTTTCACCCCCTAGAAGGGGTGGCACCCACCCCCTAGGATTTTTCCCAAAACACAAAAAACATCTTAACCCCCCTTAAAACCCTTAAAACATTTTTAACTTTGAAGTAGAGGGTAAGTAGAACCTAAATCCAAATTTTCATGCAAATCGGTGCTGACCGAGAAAATTCTCCAGTTTCACCGTTTTTTACCTTCAGTCACTGGACTATCATATGTATTTTAATAATCATAACCATACACAGTACTCGATTCCACGTTCATCTTTCAGTACAGGACTTGTAGTTTAGTAAAATAATGCATTGTGGTATTGTGGTAATTTTATGGGGGTAGTTTTTAATGTTAGTTTAATGTTAGTTTTTAATGTTTTTATGGTCGGGCAGTTGTGATTTTTAGGTATGGTATGGTATGGATTTTATGTTGGGCTCAAAACATGAAATCAAAGTTTTCGATCTCGAGGTACCCCAGCGGGCCATGGTCGCGCCACCTTTCAGGTACTTTTAAAAATGTTCACATGTATAGATTAGTCAACCTACAGATTTAAAGAAGACTCAATTCCTTCTGCAGCTAATTTAAGTCCTTTGGCAGCTCGTAATAGCTTTAATGGATCCGGATGTATGGTCCAAAACTAAGTTCTTCCATTTGATTAACAAGTGACCATTAACAAGGGAAATTTCGGAATTTTCGGAGGTCGCTAGGGCAGAGTCCTAAATAGTTAGGACAAAATGGATAGCTTAATATTATCCGTGTCCATCTGTTAAATGTGTCCGAACTAATTTATTATTTCTTTGAATTAGCAATGGAATGTAATTTCAGTTTTGTCTGAGCAAAAACGTAATGGCGGCTTTTCAAAATAGGGAGAATTAATCGTAATTAGTTATTTTAATTTCCCTGAAATAGGGTTCGTATTGAAAAGTGTTTATAAAACCTGTTTTATTTCTTAATAATTTTTCATTCAAAGATTGGTTCCCAAAATTTTGATAAATCATTATTTACATTAAATCAGAACTATAAACAAATATTAACATATGGTATTTGATACATGATCTTGTATACAGTAGCCAGCAAAAGCATAGTCTTTTAAATTATTCCTAACACACTCCCCACCTAAATTGTTTCGTTCTCCCTAAATTTTGCGAAACAATTTACCAATACATATTTATTATTAAACGAGAATCACACATCCATAAGTTCTTTAAAACACAGTATTGCTCATCCTCGATTGTCCTCAAGACCGCTCTTCAACTCATGCTATTTAACGCTCCCTACCGGTGGAATAAATGGAGCTTTGAACTTAAACTTTCCTTGTTGAATATTACAACTCTCCTCTTCATTTTTGTATCGATTCAAATTAATGAACACATCGTCTAGCTCATCAAAGTTCTGGACATTATATGAATGCGTGGTCTGTGGTTCACCTCTTCTTAATGCATAACGTTTCCACAATTTGTTTGTCTTGGTGTACTCTTCTTTCTCGTTCTTCACAACAGGTTTCTGTTTTATGGTGGTAGAGATCAGCTTTGTTTTAGCAGATTCGTTGTTCTATAGTGTAAGCTGGCATTTATTTCGAGGAATTTTTCCACAATATCTAACTAACTTTCGCTTAATGTTTATTCCAAATGCCTGAGGAACTTGACAATTTTTTTCACTGTGATTTTGTTTCATACCAGTGTTTTTACTTCCTTGACGAAGTTAATGAGTGGTAAGTGTCAACAGCATGGAAGTCTTTGATTTGTTTTTGTCTGTGTTGGATTCACCAACAAGTGTCCATCCTAGTTTTGTCTTCATAGCAGCCAACCCATTGTTTATTTTTACATACTCAGATGTAATCAACTTAGGCCAACTGTCTGCTCCTAGAAGAATCTGAATATCAGAGACTTGCTCTGGGGATTCACTAAAATCCGATAAAATCACCCCCTTTGTTTTCAATAGTTCGTATATTTTCACATCAGTCACTTTAGGTATGAACCCACAAATGCGATGTGTGTCTAACACTTTGAACTCTTCTTCAAATTCATCAGTTGAGGACTTAAGTTTAACAGAATATATTCCATGGGATCTTAGACTCGTTTTTTGTCCCTCAAAAAGCTCTTGACTCGTCACGGTTTTACTCAGTCTTTTTAGTTTTAAGTAAACCACGGGCGTCTTACTTATGCTTGAAAGCAAAGTCTGGCTTGGATTATCTTCAGAAGTAGGTTTCTTTTCTACGGACATTTCAGTGGTATTAAAGGAACGAGTGTTTTTTTTATGTGGTTCTTCGCATATAATCGGATAATGCTTTCGTAAACATACTGCGCATTTTATTAAAACCTTACAGGAGTTGCTCATATGTCGGCATTTTAAGCATTTAAAACACGCTCCTTTTTTCTTCAAAACTTCTTTCCTTTGTTGGAGTGTCATATCCAGAGCTTTCACACAGTCTTGTGGTCTATGATTTTTTTCGCAAAATACACATGCAAGGGAATCTGAAACATGCGTCGTCGTCGTAAGAGCTGCTGCTGAAGCCTGTTTATCGAAAGGTTTTCGTTTTTTATTTTGCTCACAACCTTGATTTGTTTTGTTAGTAGATCCATCAGAATCTTGGTAGGAGTTTGGGCGGTACTTCACATTCTGTTTGTAACTGGAGACACCAAACCCTTCCAATGCCAACGATACCTTCTGCTCTCCCTCAACTTCGTTCTTCAGAAAGGTCAATAGATTTTCTAAAACTTCTTGTGACGAATTTTCATGACTGTTCGAATTGTGATTCGTCGTTCGTTGCCAAAGTTTCAGAATGTCTCCCGGTAGACTAGATGTCACCATTGGGAGCAGCAGGGAGGCACACCAAGTGTGTTAAGGTTTCTTAAGTGAGACTGTATCTTATCATACAAAACTGACAATGGTGGCTTCACTGTACTCGTGACGTTGTGAATTGTCAAAGACAACATTTGCCTCATGTAATATTCTTTTAGTAGGTCGTCCCTTCCAAATCGGCTTTTCAATGCTTGAACGACTTCCTCATGCGTTTCTGGAGTTGCAGGATAGCTCTCGACTAATTTACGAGCAGGTGATCCAATCGAAGTTGTCATTACGAGATACTGGATCTTATCGGCTGGGTCGATATTCTGGTCTTCATGGATTTTCTTGAATTGAGACCAAAACGGAAGCCATTCGCCAAGATCCCCGTTAAATTCTTTTAATTTCAAGTAAGGGAGCTTGTATGGGCGACTCGCCTTACATGACCCTGATCCAGAACAAGCACTTCTTTCAGTTGATTCAGTCTTTTCCTCTTGACTCATTTTCTCATTATTTCTTATTTGATCTACTTTCTTGCAAGTAGTGTGATACTGAATTGAATATTCGCTCTGTCCTTGAAGCTCTTCATCTATTTCTTCACCTCTCGTTTCTTCATCTTCTAGCAATTTATCATATATAGATGAATTCAATTCATTGAGAGACGAAAAATGTGTATTTAGGACTTCAAGTTGTGCAGATACTTGAATCAGATCGACTGTTTCTTCTTTTAAGTGATCTTCTACTTTCTTCACTGCCAAAGTAAAGGCTCTTCTTATAGCGGTTCTAGACCTCTTCAGTTTTGATATTTCTGACATATTCAAATCCTTGAGTTAATTCAAAACAAAATACAAAACAATCTTTTAAATTTTAACAAAACAGGGTCGGTAAACTTGTCATCAAATGTCCTGCAGTTGGTCGCCATATTTTCAAAATAGGGAGAATTAATCGTAATTAGTTATTTTAATTTCCCTGAAATAGGGTTCGTATTGAAAAGTGTTTATAAAACCTGTTTTATTTCTTAATAATTTTTCATTCAAAGATTGGTTCCTAAAATTTTGCTAAATCATTATTTACATTAAATCACAACTATAAACAAATATTATCGTATGGTATTTGATACATGATCTTGTATACAGTAGTCAGCAAAAGCATAGTCTTTTAAATTATTCCTAACAGCGGCTGTACCTACAACTCTAATCAGTTTATTAGAAAAATTAATATCTAAAAGGAATAATTGGCTGTGTCACTCACGCACACCGAGTCTTCTCTCTTGGCTTTTGGTAGGACGGAGGTTAACCCAGCGGACCATGGGCTGTGAGACGCCAGATGAGGAGATAGAAGCGATGGCAGGGGCCCCTGGGACTGCAGTAGCGGTGACGAAGAAATCATGTAGAGGCCGACACGGCGCCGGCGCGATATTTCCGCACAATACCGATCACGATCACGTTCATTCGTTAGTGCGAACTTGTTGAGGCATAAAGGCACGTAAACTGACAAATTCGTAAAATAATAAAACTCGTACTGCAGGAAAGTTAGTGATAGAGAAATGTTTGACACAGGTTAGGTCCGTACGGTTTTGGGCCAGTCATTCTACGAAAAGTAACATTGGGAACCTCAAAAAACTGCAAGAAAACGTTTTTTGATGGAATTCTACTTTAAAAAATATGAATTTCAACATATCCAAAGTTTACCAAAATCGGACCATGGGAACCTCACTAAAATCACGTTTCAAAATGGCGGCTTTTCCCACCATACGAAAATTTTTGAAAAAAGACATTCAACTGCATTTTGTATAAATGTTTTTCAAGATATTGACTTTCGACCGCCGCCAATCATCGTTGGGTGATAGGTTCAAAATTTTGACAGAGTTTACATTTTCGGCCGCCATCTTGGATCCGCCATATTAGATACAAATATTTTTCAAATGTAAAGATGGTGTTGTGACGCATCATTATGGACTATATTTTTACTCGGAATACGATGCTGAAATCCGTTTTTGAAAATATACATTCGTTAAAAAGATATGCTCAAATAAAAATTCATCCCTATACATTTCTTATGGACGTTTAATTTTTTAAAAGATTTGTTAAGAATTATCTCTTATATCTCTGGTTCTAATTAAGGTATGTAGTTCGTTTTGGTCTTAAACATCGATATATACTACTGGATCGCGCGCCGCCCGTAAGGCACGTGTAGAGATTCCCGAGCCTACACAGCGGTGTGTTGAGGTTGCAGCCTGGCGACTCGCAGGCGAAATAGGGGCAAAAACGCGAAACCGTATTGTTGGCCGTACTGAAACAACGTGGCCTTAGGCGTAAGATCGCGCTTAAAGCGTGCTATAAATAGATGTATATCAGCTGAGTCATGTAATCTAGATGACATCTATTGTATAATAGTCTAAAATCCCTGATATTTTCATTTTTATGGCAGCAAACCTGCATACCCATTCCCTATGTTGAGAAAAAAACAAATCTATATTTTCCTTATCTCTTAACATATCTTAATAAAACCTGGTATATGGCTTCTTCTAGTTCAGATCTACTTAATATTGAATTAAAACCACCCAGTTTTAACATACCTGTTGCAGCAAACCTGCATACTCATTTCCCATGTTATTCTTAAGGAGTTTACAAAAACATATCATATCTTGCTCACTATGTTGGATTGAAATATATTGAAATATGTTATTTGTATTGCAAAATCGCTGAGCACACTATTATGTATTTTTCCATTTTTAAGGTAACTATTACCCTTTAAAGTCTTTTGAGGTGGAATAATGGGTTTGGTATTGGCCTAGAAAAAATTGAGCCCGCCCCTCAATACGATATAATTCATGCTAATGTAGATGAAGATCAAGATGAAAGTGAAAACGACAATGCAGCGGAGATGATGACAAACTATGAGATTTCCAACTACAATGAACCCTACTAATACTATAAATGTGAAAGTATGGATGTTTGTGTGAATATCTGTATTTCAACCACGTGAAAAATACTGGCCTAACTGAGCTGAAATTTTGCAGGAATAGAGCCACTATATCAGAAAAGGACATAGGCCTATTCACTTCCTTAAAATCTTCTCGGGCTACGCCCCGTGAACGTCCTTAGCTTCAATTTTATTCATTTTATAAGGATGTAAACATTCAAATACTGGATTGTAAACAGCTGTGAATACTAAAATTTGACAGTTCAAAGAGCATAAGTAAGATCAGCTGTAATTTTTATCGTGAGCGAAGCCACGGGCAACTGCTACCCATAATATTAAAACTCATGAGTCAGATGCCAAAGTTAACGACCACAAACTTACATTGCAAGTTTGTAATCATTATTTTAAAGGTGATGTTTCCAAAGGTCACAAAACAAATTATGAATTGCATGCAGGGTGATCGTTAAGTATTTTAATGAAGTAGATTTGTAAATGGTTTTTCAAGATCTTATCCTACCATCTAAGTAAGAAAAAGACGACAGACACTGTAAAAAACAAATTTAGGCATTAGATTAGACAACAGCTGACAAAAACCATTTTGTTTTGTAACATGTAAACTTGTTGTTTCGTTAAACTTGTTAAGTTAAGAACGAAGTAACAACTTACATGTGAACTTTCATTGTGCTATTACACCTTTTCACATTAATTAAAATTTATTTGAAATCAAAATTGTAATTTTGAGGAACATCCATGGATATGGAATACAGTACCTGCCGAGAGCCTGGTGTGGTAGTGCAGTAGCAAAACGCAATTATGTAATTTTTTTAAATTTATAATGTTTCTGCAAATTGAAAATGTGGTCAAGAGTGATTAATACTTCAGAAATGTCTTACGGTGCTCTGTGAAGCGTACCGGCATCGTTAAAGTGTCGCGACTAGGGCGCGACAATGATAGGATACAGAGCAGGAAGGCGCTTGTGCCCCTATTTTTCCTTCAAAGTCAGAAACGCAACCACTGTTGCCGGCTCGGGCTGCGGAGCCTACCTGCCGATCCAGTAGTGTATATCGATGGTCTTAAAATACTCAGTCATTTAACGGTTTTTTATGAGCTATTGATCATTAAAATCGGACGACTGGTGGACGAGCTATAAGGCAAAAATCGACACGAAAATCCATTTTTTAGAAATTTGTTTTTTGTCAAAGGTGATATAAAAGAATATAACTCATCCTATTTTTGTCAGATTTCAATTATCAATATGTCAAATGAAAGCTAGTAGATCAGCGCGTGTTTCAAAACCAATCCAAACTGCGGGCCATTTTTGGGACTTGAGAGACAAATCTTTAAATAACTATAAAATTTTAAAAAAATTGATTTTTTTGTTGGTTTGAGGTCTATATCTCACCTCAAACTCAACCGATTTAAATGATTAAGAGCTTAAATGAAAGCCAATAATGTACTGAGTTAATTAAAACATAAAATTATTTTGAATCTCTGTTAGTTGTCTATGTATGAGTCATTAAATATATACAATTTACGAAAGTGAACAGATTTTATGGTAAATGAAGGTTCATAACTCAAATTAAGTAAGTCTGATTTTAATGAGCCATAGGTCATATGAAAGTCCAGCATCTTCTGAGTAATTTGAGGGGAGAACGAGCTTTTTAATCCATTTAGGACCTGTGCTATGAATCTTTGACAAAAAACAAATTTCTAAAAAATGATTTTCGTGTAAATTTTTGCCTTATAGTTCGTCCACCAGCCGTCCGATTTTAATGATCAATAGCTCATATAAAAACTGTTAAATGACTGAATATTTTAAGATCAAAACGAACTACATACCTTAATTAGAATATTAAATCTAAACAAGGTTTCGTTGAAATCTATTTCAAACTTACACGTAAAATGACGGTAAAAGTTCTCGCAGAGCTTGGCGCAAGTCTAAGAAGAGGTTTTATTCTCATTAGTAGTGGCAATACTTAATATTACGTCTCGTATTGCGCATGACAACTTCGGTAAAGAATTGCAAGACAAATTTTGTAGTGTTGATGTGCCTTAAAAACATAAACAGTGTTTTGACAGATCGACGCAATCATGAGTTTTAGTAGATGATTTGTAGAGTTTCCACATTTTGCCAGAACGCCAGTAAGGCTGTCCAGAACTATAGTAGATAATGCTACCTTTCTTGGAATAGGAACTGCTTGCTTGATTATTTGAAATTGATTTAGTTACATTAAACTATTAAATAAAATGTCTTAATAATTATTTCTATGAACTGCCTTTGGAATATATTTGATATGTTAATTATAATTAATTACAGAACATACCGCCCCCTCTTGAACTAATCGGTTCAACAAAAAAAACTAAAATGACTGTTCAATGCACTAAATTTAGGGCACTTAACTCACACTTGCTGAGTTACTAGCAAAATTGAAAGTAAAAAAGTGGGTTCAGCTTAATGGAAGTCTTGATAGTTTCACTGCAGGTCTTGTGATCACTCCAGAGCTGGTGAGTACTTCTGCTACTCTGACGATGTTGTCTGCTCCAGAGATGACTTTGATTACTCTGCCTAGTCTCCAATGCAGAGGTGATGTGTTGTCCTCATGAATCAGCACAAGGTCGCCTAATTCTAGATTCTTCTCAGGCTTATTCCATTTTGGTATGTGCTGAAGAGTGTGCAAGTATCTCTTTGCCAGCATTTCCATATGTGCTGTGCAAAAGACTGTATGAGCTGCCATCGTCTTAGCCAGTGGCGTACGCAGGATTTATCTTCGGGGGGGGGGGATACACCGGGGGCGGGGTTATGGAAAATCCCAAAGGGGGGTCCGGGGGCCTCCCCCGAGAAATTTTCATAAATTACAACTGTAAATTCGCGTTTTTAGGCAATCTAGAGGCATGAAAACAAACTGAATAACTCCCGAAATTTGAACTAATTTGAGGCAGCTCACAGATTAAATTCTGAAAATGTTTTATCAAATTGGAATTTGAGTAAAATGTTTTTCACACAGTCAAAGAAATAGCATATTTATTTAGTAGGCCTAAACATTGGAAGGCAGATGAGATAGTAATTCAAGGATTATACTTACTTAACCTTGGAAAAATAATTTATTTAATTTCAAAGTAAAAACCATATCTTACATCCTCATTTATTGCACGTCTCGGACCTTCTGGACCTGAAGTACCCGGATCCTAGATTATCCGAGCAAGGGTGATGAATAGAATTTAGAAAATGCAGTTTGTCTCACTTCTGTATAGTGTTTCTCAAGTCCCAGAACGTAACCGCAAAGTTATGATGTACACGCAAGCATCGAAAGATAAATAATAATCACACGATAGTGGCACGTCGAATGGTGGAGACCACCGGAAAAAGCATGAAATCCAAAATTTGAGAGACATATAACGAATCTGCCAAGATTTGACGGCGAGATTTGGTTTTCACGCAACGTAGCAGGTAACGTAGGCAGACGATTTTCGCCACATTTTCGCCTACCTCGATGCTAATACAAGATCGTCTGACAGACGAATACTGTAGTGTAAAGTACACGGCCGTGAGAAGACGACAATATTCGTATTCTTATGCCGCATTTTAACATCGTGATTTTTTTTACAATGAATATTTCACGTAATATGATGAGTCTTTTTCCACATCTGACGACGATGGCGATGGCGGCAATATCGCGGACACCATTAATGGCCACTATTGTCATCAGGAGTTTTTGCTTGCCTTATGTTCTATAGGCTTACTCCCGCCAATTACTCACGATAACCGCAATAGGTAAAAAGACCTTAATCCAATAATAATCCCCGTATAAATTATCTTTAAAATAATAGAATTTAGCTATTTAAAACCCTTATAAAAGTTTAGTGAGTACCTAATTAATGTGTAATGTTCTCTGTTTTACGGCAAGTTTAGTGAAACCACCAACTTCATTATGAACAAGATATTAATCTTTCCAAAATCTTAAAAATAATAGAATTTAACTATTTAAAACCCTTATAAAAGTTTGTAGTGTTCTCTGTGTTACGTCAAGTTTAGTGATACCACCAACTTCATTATGAACAAGATATTAGTCTTCCCAAAAATTTCCCAAAATCCCCCCAAACATTTCGGGGGGGGGGATATATCCCGATATCCCCTCCTGGGTACGCCCCTGGTCTTAGCCGGTTCATAGGTAGACTTGTATTGTCAAGCTCAGGTAGGCCAACAAGAGGGCCACCAGTAAGGAAATGTCCTGGGGTGAGAACCTCATGCTCGTTTGGGTCGCTTGATATTGGAGTGAGAGGCCTTGAATTAAGCATGGCTTCGATTCGGCAGCAAACAGTTGTGAATTCTTCAACAGTAAGTATTTGATCGCCTATCACACGACGCATGTGACTTTTGGCACTCTGAATAGCCCTCTCCCAAAGGCCACCAAAATGGGGAGCTCTTGGAGGAATGAAATGGAAGGTGATCGCGTTCTTTGTCAGAAAATGCTGAGTGGGATCTTGTACCAATTGTTTGATGGTGTCTCTGATCTGAAGAGCTGCACCGACAAAGTTTGTGGCATTGTCCGAATAGAGATTAGAAACATACCCTCGACGGGATATGAAGCGAGTTAAACAGGCTATGAAGGCTTCTGATGTAAGATCCTTAACAACTTCGATATGAACAGCCTTAGTTGACAGGCAGATAAATAAGCAGAGATATACTTTCACGTGTTGAAGTCTTCGAAGTTTGTATACTTTTACATTGAAGGGTTCAGCATAGTCAACTGCAGAGTTGATAAAGGCTTTTGTTGGGGCTACTCTAGCTTCTGGCAGACTTGCCATTTGTGGTGCCTTAAATTTCAGTTTGCATTTGTATCATCGTATACAGCGAAAAATACGTGAGCGAATGGCAGGGCCGCCGACAGACATTTTGAGGCCCGGGGCAAAGTTTGGGAGTGCGGCCCCTCAATACAAAAAATCGTAAATAAAAAATACCTTTGTCTGTCAAATAGCTACATTTGTAAAATCTGCTGATTACAAAGTTTTTGATCTAAAAATGTTGAATATCTTAATTTGTTCACTACAAAACAACTACATCACAGGTCTTTACTAAACTTTTCATTTATGAATTTTAAAAATTCAGAACATTATACAAGCAGTAAAAGCTGGTAAAATCCTTTTTGATACGGCTACTGAATAAAAAAAATATTTTTCTAATAAGCCTGTACCTGGGGGTAAAAAGGATTTAAGAAACAGTTTTAAGTTATTATACAAATTATTCACGGACTACCTAACTACTATAAACTACTTTACTTGTTTTCCTTCTGTTTTCCAACTCCCATAATGCCTATGGTGCGTGTGACGTCACCAGGACACCGTTTTACCGGTTGTATCCTAGCCCTAGCAAAAGGCCCCCTTGGCCCTTTGGTAAAAGTATAGCTCAAGTCGAAGATGTAGTAATAACTCTACTCTCTGACTGGCTAAGATACTTTATTGTGCCAGCTTGAGGCTACAGACGAGCGCATTCTTTCGGTCTGCTGAAGGCATCATGAGCTGCTTAAATTTTTGTATGAGGAAACCTGAATTTCTTTGGACCTTGGTTCATACCACAGATAAACGAATACATTCGTTTATGTATTCGTTTATCTGTGTTCCTACGTAGCTGAACTCAAACTCAGAGGAGAAACGAAGCTGAAGTTTTAATCATTGGAAAAAATTAATGTCACGTCTTGAGTCGTGAATTTTATTGTTATTACAGTACTATTATTCTTTTGTAAAATACACACCATTTAGTTAGCTGTACAAAAACAGTTTTGTGATGAATTTAGGGTGCAAACGATTGGTATTGGACGATTGCTGAGCTTGGTACGGATTTAGTTAATGTGAGGTCTGGTGCAGGCCTATTACCTCGGGGGGCCCAGACGCGACGCCCGGAAACCAAATGAAATTGTATCAAAATAAGACAAATAAACAGTAAGGTAATTTTAATTATATACGTTTTTAAAGTACTAAGTTTTTTTATATATCTTCTAATACATTTAATTTTGGTCTCCTTGTTTTAAAAACTGTAATATTTAATAATCCTCAAAAATATTCTCAGCTCAAAATGTGGCCCCCTTCCTTTTGTGGCCCGGGGCAACCCTGCCCCCTTTGCCCCCCCCCTCTTGGCGGCCCTGGAGAATGGCGCTCCTGGCAGATAAGATCCTATACTTCTGAGAAATCAGTGATTGCAGCTGTTGTGGTTCACAATGAAGATAATGAATGTGGTAGTAGTCGATAATCGAATTTCTTAACAAAGTGGCTTTTAGGCAGGAGCACCGGGTGTCTTGCGTCATTTTGAAGTGAAGAGTTTGACAATCTTCCTCCTACTCGAATTAGTCCATCCTGGTCGATGAAAGGGGAAAGTTTCTGAAGATGTGTAAACAGAACACATCTACCTTTCTGAAGTTCATAGGCAATGACATTTACCAACTTAGTCCAAGAAGAAAATCTTTGTATAATTTCAAATTTTTGAGAAGCTTCAGTAACATGTAGAACTTCTTGTGTAGTAGGCTTTATTTCCAATGGTGACTCCGTAGGCGAATCAGTGCAATCAGTAGAAGGCCAAAGGCCTGGGGATGACTTCAGCCACAAAGGGCCATTCCACCAAAGTGCGTGGTTGATGAGTGAAGAAGGTAAAAGACCTCTTGAGCCACAATCGGCTGGATTCTGTTCAGAGATTATATGGCGCCAAGTGATAGGAGTTGAGGTACTCTGAATCTCAAAAACTCTGTTTGCCACAAAGGTTTTGAGGCGATAAGCTGGAACTTTTATCCAAGCTAACACGATGGTTGAATCACAACAACCATACACATGGTCAATAGTTAGATAGATTGAGAGTTGAGTGGCACAATAATGAAGCGGCTTCGTAAGCAACTGTGCTCCACACAATTCCACCCGGGGCAATGTTACTCTCTTTAGAGGAGCAACCCGAGATAAGCAAGCTTGTATTCACATTGTCGTCTTGTGATTGTGTACGCAGAATTACAGATGCACAAAACCTTGATTCACTTGCATCGCAAAACCCATGCAACTGAACATTTGTTGCAGAAGTTGTCTCAACATGTCTGGGAATGAAAATCTTTTGCAATACTGGCAATTCTTGTAGAAACTTCAACCATTCTGTTGAGAGATCTGATGGCAGTGGATCATCCCATTGTAACCCCTTTGTCCATAGTAACTGCATAAAGGCCTTGGCATAAAATACCACAGGAGCAATCCAACCAATGGGATCATAGATCATAGATGCGTGCAATTGTAGAGATTACTGCTCTCTTCGTGGAAGGTTGGTCTGATCATAAACAGTAACTAAGTATGAGAAACCATCAGCTTCTGGGAGCCACTTAAGTCCTAAAACACTACACAAAGGCTGATCTGGAGTATGGAACTTGAGAGGAGTACCTCTGTGAGCTTCAGGAACAGCTTGCAGGATCCTATAGTGATTCGATGACCATTTACGCAGAGAAAATCCTCCTTTTTTCATTAGCTGAATAATATCATCTTGAAGAGCAAGAGCATCCTTCATTGTGTCACTTGCTACTAGGGCATCATCCACATAGATTCCATTACGAAGGGCTGCAGCTGCATGTGGGTGATTATGGCCTTCATCTTCAGTCAACTGCTGAATCACACGATTAGCGATGTAGGGGGATGATGACATTCCATATGTTACTGTAGTCAACTAGTATACCTGGGATCAGTTGAATTTTCTCTCCAAAATATCAATTAGAAGTGTTGATCTTCTTCGTGTATTGATATCATTCTAAACATTTGTTTGATATCACATCCGAATGCAATGCGGTACTGGTGAAATCGAAATATGATATCTGTAATGCCATTGTGTAGTTTAGGGCCAGTATGGAGAAGGTCATTAGTGTAACTCCTGTTGATGAAGGGGCAGAGGCATTGAATACAACTCTTATTTTACCGTCTTTAAAACACCATGATGTGGCAAAAAATAATGTGGTAGTGTAGTACAGTAAAAATAAGTGAAAAATTCCATAAACCCCAAAAAAATTAGCACAAGCAAGGAATTTGGTACAGATGTTGGGTATATCTTCCTTTTGAACATACTAAAAGTCCCCTAAAATTGGAGCTGTGCTACGGCCGCCATCTTGGAAAATGGCGGCAAATTTCTGTATTTTTGCCTTTAGCTCCTTTATTATTGGAGATACAGAAAAAAGTTACGAATAAAAATTGTAGCCAATTAAAAAATATACATTTTTGGCTATTATAATTTTTCTCTAAACCCAACGGTTTTTTAGTTATTTACGATTAAGTGTAATTAAATCGTGGCTTTTCCCAATATATAAAAATTTCAGAAAAAAGTCACTCAACTGCAGTTTTTATCAGTGTTTTTTTCAGGCTATTGGCTTTGAACCGCTACCCATTGTTGTTGGGTGATTGGTTCTTAATTTTGACACAGTTCTCATTTTTGACCGCCATCTTGGATCCGCCATATTGGATATAAATTATTTTTCTCAAAAGCAACGATAGTGTTGTGATACATCATTACAACTAGATTTTTGGCCTAAACTCATTTCTGAAATCCGTTTTTAAAAATTTGGATTCGCTAAAAAGATATCCTCAAATAAAAATTCAGCCCTATACATTTCTTATGGATATTCCGTACTGTGAATGTATTATATTTTGATTATTTATCTTATATCTCTGGTTCTAAGTAAGATATGCTGCAGGTTTTGGACTTAATATACACAGTGATTTAACGGCTTTTGAGGGAGCTATTGATCGAAACTTGCAGGGTATCTTTTTTAGAACCGGAGATTTAAGATAAATAATCCAAAATAATATTCTAAGTACGAAATATCCATAAGAAATTTATATGGCTGAATTTGTATTTGAGCATATCTTTTTAGCGAATCCAAAAATTTAAAAAATAAATTGATATCCAATATGGCGGATCCAAGATGGCGGCCGAAAATTTTTATCCTGCCAAAATAAAGCATTAGCCACCCAACAATGATAGGCGTTGGTCCCGAGTCAATATCTCAAAAATTGCATTAAAAAATGCAGTCAGGTGACTTTTTTCAATAAAATCCTATGTTATTTTTTTCAACGATTTATCAATGATATTTTTTGTTTTTCTCGGTTATGCTGTAATTTAAACGTCGCAAACAAGCAAAACCTTAAAGTACATGTCAGTAGCAACAAAAAAATACATGTGTCGAAAATTCCCACGGGGGAGGGTCTCATATTGGCGGTCCATGGTCTGAATAGTTAAATTTTGTCCTCTCACAACAATTTTCAGCCGCCATTTTGAAAATTATATGTCTAATTTTTGGGGTCTGGGCTGAATTTAGTTCCAAAATGCATGATCATTGATTATGGAAAGTTTTATGGTGGTAGCCGGAAACCTAATATTCGGCCCAAAAAATAGCTACCCTACCTCACTATTTAGTTGATTGTTTAAAATTAAATTATTAAATATGACTTAAAATCAGAATCCTGTTTATACAGTCTTTCCGCGTGAAGGAGAGTGATAAACAGAAATAGTTTGATGTATCAATTTGTTTATACATTTTTTATGAAAAGAACAAATAAATATAATAATTCTCAACAAACCAAATATATTTAATGGAAGATTTTTTTTTTTGAAGATAGCCCAACGGATGAAGTATGTTTCGTTTCTATTATACGAGTAGACTCGGACCTCTAACACATTGTAATGGCAGTTGAAGACCAACCTTTGCATATAATTTAATTTATGATATCTAATGCAGACACAGTAAATTAAAAGAAATAAAAGATTATAAGTTATAAATCGTATATCTAGAAAATCCCTATTTGCACGGGCAAACGTTTCTTGAGTCTAAGGATTATTAACTTTTTATGTTTTTCGTCCACGAGGAATTGACTGGAGCTAGTCATAAGACTGGGGAAAATCGGTTTTCCGTTCTAGAGCCATTCAAAGTGTGGGGCAATTTTAACCAAAACAGCTGATCTATATATTCAGATGGTTTTAATTTTATGCGAGCAAATCTCGGTCTCCCAATACTTAAAATACCCCCGTCGCAGCAGACATGCGTACTCAGCGAATTTTAATACGATTTATTTTGTATATGTGAGCATTCAACTTATTTGAAGGAAAGTATTGTTTGAATACGTTAATTAAATAATATACTGAAAACGTATTTTCAATCATTCATGAGCTTTAAACATGAGGAAAACAAGGAGACCACATTGGTTTTCATTAGAAATACATACACTTTTGTATTTTATATAATTCTTGGTCTTTTAATTTTTAATAACTGTAACCTTGTTACATGGTGTAAAGCTTACACCATGGTTTTTTTACAGTGCATAAATGTCAACGAACATATAATCAATGAATTCAAAACACTCAAAACAAACAAATAACTCAATCTCATGAAAAAATTAAATTCAACCATATGGTCATTTTTATAATTAAAACATCCCTGTTGAAGCAGACCTACATCTCCAGCCAATTTTAATAAAACATATTATCAATCCTCATCATTGTAAACATACCATATAGTATGCTACATTTTCAGGCAGTTTAGACCAAGACATCCCCTCCCTCCAAATGCTCATACTTTCTTTATTAAATTCAAAAATAATTCGTATTTTTTGATATAGTATATATTTTCTGCAAAATCTTGATCAATGAACTCTACCTATTCAAAATAAACACAAATAAAATATTCATCACTTGAAAATTTAATAATGTGTTAAGAATTGTATTTTTTAATATCTTAAATCAGGGTAACTATACTTTTTGGAGGGAAAAATTAAAAATAATATTGGACAACGTACTGTGTTTAGCACATCCAATATCATCCAATATTTGTATCAACGGATTGACGTAGAATAATAATTCAAAATGCTAAATTGTTTACTTTTTAATCTGAATGAAATTTTGACAATTAAATTAAAAAATAATTAGTAAAAAGGTGTTAAATCTTGAAAATAAATTTTATTTCCTTTAAAAACCTTCTTAGATTAAACCAATCTTGCTGGTTTTTGAACTCAAAGTCATGAATGATGCTTTACACGTTTGTTCCAAATTTCATAAAGATCGGACCTTTTTACAAAAGTTATCGCGTCTACAGACAGGTATATGTATGAAAATGAACGAATGGTGTTTTTGGGGTCTAGGGTCCTCAAAATGAAAAAAAAACAATATGGTGCCGGGCTTACTAGTAAGTCTCACCGTGCCGCCTACGGTAATAGCTACTTCCCTATAAGGGAAATTCGCTAAAAAGACAAATTAATGATAGGTGCGTGAAGTATGTCAAACATACTTCAAACAGTATGCAAACCAATATTAAATGTAGTTCTTCTTTTACTAAGATATTAACAGGGAATGTATTTTTAAGTCTTAAAAGGAATGAGATGAAAATAAAATACCCCCGTCGCAGTAAACCTGCGTACTCAGCGACTTTCTAATAAAAAAACAATAATCAATTATTACAAAAAACGTATAAAAAGTGATATATTTATATATTAAAATAAAATGCTGTCGTCTTCCCATACCTTGGAGACCAATGGACTTAGAGCAACGATTCAAGATACCAAATTATTTGTTTTTTCAAGCCAAATCCAATGGTGAAAACAATAATTTGATTACTTTAATTTTTCAATATGAAAAAGCCAAAAAGCCCATTTTTGGGAGGTAAAACCAGCCTTCACCCCACTTTGGATATGTCGATCTGGCCGGTTTACGAACTCGTCCAAGAGAACATTTCCGCGATAAACTCACTTCATATCCAGAAAGTAGACATAAAAAGCTATCAATTGATATAAACATTAATATGATTGCTGGGGTTACCCAGAACGGATATTTTTTTTTCTTTTTAAGCCTAGACACCTTGTATATAATTACTTACTGAATTGCAGTATAATGCAGCCTACGGTGTCAGTAAATTTTTTCCCGTGGAACCGGAAGGTAGATGTAAAATGTGCTTTATGTTTGAAATTTTGACGACCACAGAAGTGTGAAATACCAAGTTTTAGTGGCTGAAGATGAGTCGTCATTGACTTGAAACCGGTTCCACGGGAAAAAATTTACTGACACCGTAGGCTGCATTATACTGCAATTCAGTAAGTAATTAAAGGATATTTTTTGTCTATTCTGTTAATTTCTAAGGAAATTCGCTAAAAGCAACCATAAAAGCTCGAAAATTCGTTTGAAATGATTTGTGTATAATACTTGACATTTAAACATTTTACTACAGGGTGTTTTTTTTAAAAACACTGCCCAAAACTTCATTTTATCTGTGAAGGATTATTCCCCCTAAGATCCCCAGATTTCACACCACTATATTATTTTCTTTGGGGATAAATAAAAAGTAAGGCATATGAAAACAATTCCAGGATATTTAGCACCTCAAAACACACATAACAAATTTAATGCAATAACTTCAAAGAGTTATAAAAAGTGAGTACTTTGTAGAACGTGTTCTGGAATTTGATTGAGGGAGCACAACTTTGTTTAAACGTCAATGGCGGATTGTTTGAACACATGATGCAAGCCAAACGTGATCAAACTTAAATAATAGGTTGTGTATAATGTAAAGATAATAACAATAATACTACGTGCATTATTAAATCTTAAAAATGGATTGCGTTAAAAAAAACCCTGTACAATAGTGTTCTAGGAATGATTATATTCTAAAGTATAGTTCGTTCAGAAACCATTGTAATATAATGTTGCCTACACAGGGTTTGAGATTGATAGAAGATTTTTCTTACTACACAGAGCAGAGAAATCCCATATGGATGATTCAGAAACAATTATGAAAGTACATAAGAGACTCTGCAGATTACAAAGCCAAGTTTTAATTGGTTTATTTTCAGTTTAACGTTTCATTTTGCAAGCCTTCCTACAAACCTGCTAAACTACTTCGCACATAATTATTATTATTGTACAATTGTTAATCGAGTAGGCTATATTTTATAGTCTGGGAGCCGCAGACAGCATACGTTAACAAAAATAATTGATTATTCTTAATTCTAAGAGTTATTTTTCATCGGACAGTTTGATAAACAATGGGTAGCTATCAATATACAGTATATTTGCCACTGCCAGTTTAGTTGTTACAATTTCTTTCCCATGTCATTGTTTCCTGTGTATGTTATAATTTAATGTTTGGCCACTTCCCGGTCAGAAAATGTGATAATTCATATGACTCAATTCCTTATGATTCAAATTAACAGTTTCACTAATTGATGTTATTTTACTGATTGATTTAAAACTAATACCCCCGTTGCAGCAGACCTGCATACTCAGCGAATTTCAAATGCAAAACAAAGTATTTCAATCCAACATAGTGAGATTTGACATGTTTTGGTTAGCTCCATAAGAATAACATGGGGAATGAGTATGCAGGTCTGCTGCTACAGGTATATTAAAACTGGATGGTTTTGATTCAATATTTAGTAGATCTGAACTAGAAGAAGCTATCTACCAAGTTTTATCAAGATATGTTGAGAAATAACCAAGATATAGAATTTTACTTATTTCCCATGGGACAACGTACTGTGTTTACCACTTTCAATATCTCGGTAACCAATGGACATAGAGCAGTGATTCAACATACTAAATTGTTTGTTTTTTTGAGCTGAATTCAATGGTGCCAACAAAAATTCGATAAATTTTATTTTTATATGTAAAAAACTCAAAAAACCTATTTTTGAGGGGGTTTATCCCCCTTTACCCCCCCTTCCGATGGTCCGATCGGGCTGGTTTACGAACTCATCCGAATAATCACTACTTTACACGCCTGTGCCAAATTTCATTCCGATTGGACCATTTTTGCGAGCGCTATCGTGCTTACAGACACATATATATATATATATATATATATATATATATATATATATATATATCTAGAAATTTGAACGAATGGTGTTTTTTGCTTCTGGGGGCCCCAAAACGAAAAGTTATCATGGTCTCGGGCTTAGGTCTTACCATGAGACCTACGGTAATAGCTTCTTCCCTATAGGGGAAATTCGCTAAAACGACCTTCATGCTTTGATTAGAACCGGAGATATAAGGATTATAATCCTAAATACCCCCGTTGCAGCAGACCTGCATACTCAGCGAATTTCAAATGCAAAACAACGTATTTCAATCCAACATAGCGAGATTTGACATGTTTTGGTTAGCTCCATAAGAACAACATGGGGAATGAGTATGCAGGTTTGCTGCTACAGGTATATTAAAACTGGATGGTTTTGATTCAATAATTAGTAGATCTGAACTAGAAGAAGCTATTTACCAAGTTTTATCAAGATATGTTGAGAAATAACCAAGATATAGAATTTTACTTATTTCCCATAAGGTTAACATTGGGACAACGTACTGTGTTTACCACTTTCAATATCTCGGTAACCAATGGACATAGAGCAGTGATTCAATGTACTAAATTGTTTGTTTTTTTGAGCTGAATTCAATGGTGCCAACAAAAATTCGATAAATTTTATTTTTCTATGTAAAAAACTCAAAAAACCTATTTTTGAGGGGGTTTATTCCCCTTTACCCCCCCTTCCGATGGTCCGATCGGGCTGGTTCACGAACTCATCCGAATAATTACTACTTTACACGCCTGTGCCAAATTTCATTCCGATTGGACCATTTTTGCGAGCGCTATCGTGCTTACAGACACATATATATATAGATATATATATATATCTAGAAATTTGAACGAATGGTGTTTTTTGCTTCTGGGGGCCCCAAAACGAAAAGTTATCATGGTCTCGGGCTTAGGTCTTACCATGAGACCTACGGTAATAGCCTCTTCCCTATAGGGGAAATTCGCTAAAAGCATTTAAAGCTTGCAACGTCCACAAGGATTGTATAGGTAAGAATATTTGTTTGGGTATATCTTGAAATCTAATTGAGATTTCCAAAAACGGATTTCGGCATTGCAATCAGCGTGAAAATCTAGTTTGTAATGATTGGTCACAACGCCATCTTTACATTTGAACAAAAATATCGCATCCAATATGGTGGATCCAAGATGGCAGCAAAGCAAATTTACCCTGACAAGTGAAGTTCTTACCAGACCTTCGTTATCGACAGCGGTATAATAGCACCAGATTAATTTAAATATGACCTGTGGCATTCATTTACTAAATCTTCAATGTAGATTACTTAGTTGTTGTCTCTATTTTGGTAGCCATCTTGGATTGGGGTGTATATAGGCTGAAAAAATGGTAACAAGTCTTTTTCATCGTAAGGTATTCATTTATAATTTTCAAAAGTTATTTCAATTTTAACAAGCCAGTCGAGCGAAATACATGATACATACATACATACATACATGATACATGATTTTTCCATCCGTAGTCCTTTGCCGTAAGGAATTGGATAGGTCAAGGTAAAAGAACAAAGAATAACTTAGCCTAATTAATTACTAACTTTGTTACCATTGAGGTAACTGTCAACGTCATAGAAACTTGACTCCACCAGGTAATTCTTTACTTCTGATTTAAATTTTTTATGTTTGGTATCTGTAGCAGTTTTCCTGGCAAGGCCTGGTACAGCTTCATTCCAATGTAATCTGGTTTGTGTTCAAAGGCAGTTAGTCTGTGCTGAATTGCGTGCATGCCCTTTTTCCGGGTGTTGTAGTTATGATTTGTAAAAATTGGTGTGATGTTCTGGGATTTTATGGAACAAACTAATTCGAAAATGAAAAGCGAGGGAACTGTGAGAAGGCCAAGTTTTTTGAAAGTATTTCTGCAACTGGTTTGCGGTGACATACCTAACATTGCTCGAGCTGCCTTTTTTTGCCAGACAAAGATCTGGTCGAGGTTTTTCTTAACAGCTCCCCACAGAATAATTGAATATGAAATATGTTGTTCAATTAGCCCAAAATAAACAAGTTTAGTGAGGTCGAGGCTTCCAAAGGTCCTTATCCTTCGCAGGACAAAGACTTCTCGGGCCAGCGATCCCTCCAACTTCCTAACTTGCTCCTCCCAACCCAGTCTATCATCCAATCTCACCCCTAGAAAGTCCGCGGTTTTTGAAATTTTGATTTGATCCTCTCCAATAAATAGGTTCGGAGTCCTATTATTTTTAGAATTTTGTTTCTGTGCAGTTTGGATACACATGTACCCTGTCTTTTGGGAATTTAATTTCAGTTTGTTTGAGGAAAAGAAATCTGCCAAATTGTTTGCTTTTTCATTTGACTCTGCCTCTAGTACTGCATAGTCTGACCCCCTTACGAACAATGTTGTGTCATCCGCAAAGAGGTAGACGTTGCTCTCCGGAACAGAGTCTGTTATGTCATTGATGTAAACCAGGAAAAGGAGAGGCCCAAGGACAGATCCTTGCGGAACGCCATTGGTGATGAGTTTTTTTTATGAAGAAACTTTGCTCAATTTTGAGTCTAATTTTTGTTGGATTTCGGTGATTTGGAATCGGTTGCTCATATATGAAGAGAGCCACCTCAAAGCCAAACCCGAAATTCCAATTGAAGCCAATTTTTCCAATAAAATAGCAGGATCAACACAATCGAAGGCCTTGGAAAGATCTGCGAAGCAGCCAACCACTGCTTCTCCAGCCTCCATTGCATCAATACAGATGTTAATAAAATCAACGAGTGCCAATTTAGTTGATTTGTTTCGTCTGAAACCATACTGTCTGTCACACAGTATGTTATTTTTTCCAAGAAGTTACTAAGTTGCTCCGAAACAACTTTTTCAATCAATTTGGAAACAACTGATAGGAGAGAGATTGGACGATATCTCCAATCAGATAGGACCGACCTGGGTCGGTCCTATCTGATTTTTTGTAAATTGGTTTGACTTTTGCAATTTTGCAATTCTGGGGAAAAGTTCCAGAAGCTAAAGAAAAATTTACAATGTGGGTTAGAGGAATTGCCACTTCCTCCTTACAGAATTTTAGGACATGCATGCTGAGCCCATCCACACCACAAGAATGTTTTGTTGAAAGTTTAGAAAAAATATCCAGAAGATATGTGGGTGTGATCAGATGGAATTGTCTCAGATCGGCATTTCCAACTCTTGGAAAACCAGACACATTGAAACTGTCATGTTCATTGTTTACATGTTTTGAAACGTTTACAAAATAATCATTTAAGGTTTCACACACTTCTGTTAAAGATTCTATTGTTTTTCCATTGACATTCAAGACAATATTGTTGCAATCATTGGTTTCTTTAGGCCTAATACGATTTATTACTTTCCAAGAGTCTTTGGATTTATTTTTTGAGTTAGATATACAATCATGAGCCCTTTTGATCTTGCTTTGTTGTATTTTATATGTATCTTTTAATTCTATGTATTTATTTTTATCTGATTTCATACCTGTTAATTTCCATGTTGAATATTGCTGGAACATTTTTTCCCTTGCAACCAGTATATCATTATTCATCCATTTTTTCTTATCTGTCTGGCCTATCTTAAGTTTAGGTAATTTATTTGGGCAACTTTTATCAAAGTAATATTTGAACGTGTCTATAAAGCTGTCATACTTAGCGTCAACATCATTGGCGTCGTATACAGAGTTCCAATTTTCTGATTTAAGCCTAAATTTCAGTTCATGCAAGTTTTCATCTGTAATCATTCTTTTTTATATTGTTTTATAATTGATTTTTTGTTTTTACAAAAGTTCAGGTAGGCCTATTTTTATTGTGATTGCGCAGTTTCTATTTCTATTGAGATGTGTGGTTCTGTTACATTAGACGACATAGTTTCAAAGTTGGTTAGGAAGTTATCTATGCAACTACTAGATGTCTCAGTAATTCTAGTTGGTTCCAAAATGTTTGGATTTAAATCAAAACTATTGATCAATGTTAAAAATCTGTGCTGAGTATTATCCTCTTTAAGTAAGTCTATATTAAAATCAGATCCAATTACTAAACATTTTTTCTTAGCATCTAACTTAACTAAATATTCATACAGCTTGTCAAAGTATTCATCTAAATTATTGTTGTATGGTGATCTGTACACAGAAGCCACGATAAAATGTTTCTTTCCAATCGAAAAGTCAATTTCAACACATTCAAATATAGTTTCCTCTGAATATTTTATGCCTATGTTTGTGGGCTTTAGCCTATCTAATTTGAGACAATTTTTATTTTTAAAAATTGCTACTCCACCCATGCTTTTGTTAACTCTTCCATATCCAGCTATAAGTTCAAAAATTGTTTATGTTTAATGCTAATAGGCTATTTTGATCTAGGCCATGTTCATTAACAAGAAATAAATCAGGGTTTTCAGTTTCCAAAAAAATTTCAATCTGTTCAATTTTCTTTGAAATACTTCTTACGTTAAGATGGATAAGCTTAAGACTTTTTTTGTGTGAACATTATCTTATTTTGTAACTCTACGTGCCTATTGTTTCGTTTGTCAATTGCAAGTTTTTTACCTCGGCTGGCACATCTTGTCCATCCAAGTCTGGTGTCTGTAGACTTACTACTGGTACCTGTACATCTGCATTTGCAGAGGACGATGTAGGCCTATCAGGTTTTTTTGGTGTTGCACTTACAACTAACTTATGTTTCACAGACAACTTGGGTGGTCTCTCATCTAGTGAAGTCAAGTAGGCTAATATTAACTTACATAAAATTTCCTTCCCATTCCTATTGAGGTGATATCCATCTTTAGCGAAGCAGTGACTATCAAGCAGTGAGTTTAGGCTGAGGTAGGTTACCTTGTTTATATCACAGAACTTCCTTATAGCAATATTTTGTTTCCTAATATTTTCATTAAGTTTGAGTTTGTTTGGTATACAATGAGTTTCAACAAAAACCAGATTGCTAGAATTAGTCATCACTTGCCCTATTTCCACGAGCCCTTTTTTCAACTGCAACTAAAGACTGGTCGGTAACATCGTTGGTACCTCCAACCACTACACAAATGTCCCTCTGCTTCATATTTGCAAGCGTTTCCTTCACTGAATGGAGTACTGCGGCCATAGGTGCCCTAGGCAGCACAGTAGACCGAGCAAGTCCACTGTACCCCCCTGCGCAACCCATGTTTTTGATTCCCTCCCCACAGTATCTCGCATGACTTTCTCCAACAATCTCTAACCGCGGCCTATAATTCTTAAATTTGGAAAATTTCTTGCTAGGGGCCACAGGCCGTCTAGGCCTAGATGTAGTTGGAGACGGCTTTGAGACGATATTCTCATCCGTAGACAACTGGGTCTGCTCCCCATCCGCTTCCGCCAGCACCCCGAATGAATTCGAGGTGGGCAGCGCAGGACTAGGCACAGCTCCAGCCGCTACCCTACATCCCTTTCCATTAGTCACCTCAGAACAGCTAGTTTGATCATTCATTTCACTGTGACTCGGCCGACCACAGCTCAACAATCTCTCATTTAGTTCAATTAACTTGGTTTCCCTGAGGTTCAGTTGCTCCTCAAGTTCCCTTTTTTCCTTTAATAGTGATTCGGCCAAAGCAACAGTTTTTTCATACTCACCTTTAATTACTTCATAGGGGAGTGGGTTATTACCTTTTTTGTGTAACCTTATACAAACAGGGCATACATATGGATCTTTCTTAGTGATTAACCTAAAGATGGATTTTTTGATGCGACTACAAGCTCAGAATGCACATATCAGCTCGCATATCAGCACAAGCTATATCAGAATACACATATCAGCTCGCACTGTTTAGCACGTAACTGCCGAAACTTCCGATGGTTTTCATTAAAAGAGCGAGGACAATACGATTTTCAAGGAAACCGTATGACGTCTGACTAACAAATTGCGAATCGTACGAGTGAAATAAATTGAAAGCAGCTGGGATTGTATGTCATAACCGATGGCTATAACTCGAGTCCGCAATGTAAACTTTCTCATAAGAAGTCCTGTGTTAGAATATAACGTTACCGTGCAATAACATGCTACAGAAAGTAAATATGATACACTGCTTTCGGATTTTAGATTCTGTGAAAGAGAATTAGTCCAATTAAGTTTATTTGGGTTCCTTAATTATAATTATAGGCTTAGTTTAATTTTAATAGATCAATTATCTTTATTTATTGACCTTAAGATTGAGAAATAAAGATCCAATAAACATGTTCGTTATTTTATAGGTAACCATTAATTTTACGAAAGAATATTCTATTTTGAGGTAGGCCTACGAGTTTCATACATTATCTTCTGCCTTTACAGGTTATGTTCATACTGATCTTTGTTTATCTGTTTTGCTCAGGTTTAGTAACTGAACTTCTCAATATAATTTAACATGAGTGAAGTTAGTTTCGTTTTCGCGTCTATTTAGGATTAGGTAATTCGACATCAACTATCAACCTGTCTCGTTAAACTTAATCTATGTACTTTCCCAACAACCGTTAGGAATGAAGAAACATAGATAAAAAACTATAATCGAAACATACTGTAGGTGAGATGTGGTCCGTCGGGCTGCACTGATTGTTAGTTTCGCAGGAGCGCTTTCGGCGTCTTGCCAATTTCAACAGCACTAATTCTCCACATTGTTCCGTCTCCGCTTATATAGGCTTATCAATGGTTCCAGAATATGTGGGATGATTCGAGGCGATGGGCTTTCCTGGAATTCGGAGGGAGTTGTTTGTTCTTGGAAGGATCCGGGGGTGGGTCACTGGTCTATTGTTGTCAGATTCTTCTACTGTCGGGCCGTTTCTAGCAATTTCCGGCTATGAATTTTTTATTTAGTTGTGATTTGATCTTTTAATATATTAAATATGTAAATACATATTTTAGAAGAAAACCATAGATACGGGAAAATCGAAGAAACACTCGAAGTAGTTGAAAATTTAAATAAAAGTAAAAAACTAGACCTTTTAGAGAATCTTCACATTTTTAAAGAAAAAACAAAAAACAACATAATCAACCAGCAATTAGAATGCTCAGAAAGTAAAACGTTTAATATATTAAAAGATCAAATCATAACTATATAAAAAAATTCATAGCTGGAAATTGCTAGAAACGGGATCCATGCATTTGACCAATTCGGCGTTTGACCAACTGGGCCGACTGGGGTTCCCCATCACGGCGTGATCTCTCGCCCTTAGACGCTAGTACAGAGCGTTTGGCCGACAGGCTCTCTCCATCACTGTGACGCAGCGCTTGACCAATCAGAGCACACCGCTCGACACTATCGTCGAACGTCGAACGCTATTGGTTGTTGTTTATTTCATTCATTCATCACCATACAGACGATAAACGAACTCACTCACGACGTTGCTGTTGCCAACTCGATGCCAGAATAGAATTGACACGATGGAAACCTTCGATTCGGCTTACATAAATCCAAGTTTATTTGTAATAAAATTTTATGTTTCGTAATCCAAGTTTTTGTTTAATAAAATGTGTTAAAATTCGGAGAATTGTTAGAAAAGATAGCTATAATTATTGAAATAGTCGGCGTATCTATAAATTTATAATTCTGGTATTTTGTATCTTGCTGTAGTAGTTCTGTTTAAATACGCATCCCCGAGCTACGCCTCAGTCTTAAAGGCATTTGTAGCCACTCTGAACCATAATAAGCCATGTAGACTTTGGTTTTGCGGAGTGATCTTAATGAATGCCTTAATACTATCAATCCATTTAAGTTAGGCTCACCGAGTTTTTGGCGATGAATGATAACACCATTTTGACTTAGGCCTATAATTATTAGCCTAACGTTATAATCAATAGTAACCAATAGATAAATGTTTCGAATTAGGGTAATTGATATTTTCGAAGGCAATAAGGAATCTGTATTCGGTTAAGTTAACGGTTACCTAATCAATATATCCTCTTGAAAAATATTTCTTTCTTAATACAATTACCAAAATATTACTTAGATTTAGTTGTTTTATGTATAAGGGTTTAATGAATTAATAAGATAATATAAGGCCTACAGTTTGTCTTGTTGCCTGAAGTTAATGGATGTTTTAAATTCTTAAGTAGGCCTACCGTCTTTTCAGCGTTCACTTACTGAAATCGTACGACTTTAATAATGTAGGTTTGAACATTCATTTATGGAATTTTAATGTAATAATTAGTTGATAAATTAATTGAAAGAAGGAAAGTAAAAATTATAGAGGCTTCAACGAATCTAAATAAGGTTGAAATTTAAGTTCAATTTAATTTATTGTGGAGTCATTTACTTACACCCAAAAAAATTCTTTGTGCCGATTACTATGTAAAAATTTCGTGGTAAGGTGGGGATCGATCCCGGGACCTCGACCTAAGTGGCCAGGAGCGTTGACCACTGAGCCACCGCGTGTTCATATATTATAGCACAGATTTTAACCTTAGTGCGGGAACAAGATTTTTGAATCTTCACAGCTTCAATTTGTTACCGTAAACAAAAATTAGTTTGTATTAAAACCATCGAAAAGTTGCTGAGGTCTGGTCACTGTATTTTTATAACTAGGCCTTCTGTGATCATAAGTTGATATACTGTTGGTTAGACTTAAAATTTTATTGAAAAGCAACAGAAGTACTTTTCCTAGTACCTAACCCCCTAATTACCCAGAGGCAATTATTTGCGATAAAAAATAGCCTACTTAAAGCTAGCACTTTACAATAATCTTTCTGGATCTATTTTTATAACTCAAATCCGAGGGATTTCTATGAGGGTTTCCAATAGTTCCAATTATCTTTAGGCCTATTGAACTGCCCTTTTGGGACCATTGCATTGTGTGTTATGAGCTGGGGGAAAATATAAAAGCATATCATAGGATGTTGTTTATAGTATTTCTTGGTAGAGTAACCTTTTGTTCATTAAATTTTCTCTTTAACCAAAAAAAAAAAAAAATTTCCAGTGAAACATTGCCAGGGGTGCCAATCCCCCCCAAGAGCTATGACGCTAATACCCCCCAAAAATTTCCAGAATCTATCAAATATCCCCCCTCCGCACAACGTATATTTATGAAATCCTATTTAAGCACAGGACATTACAAATAATATGGGTTAGTTTAAGGTACATCACTTTCAAATATTAACATTTTTCCGACTAAGAGTTACAGTAATTATATCAATTACTTAAAAATTATTATTTTTATTAAACTTCGATTTTATTAGTCGTCAGTTATTTCCGGATCACCGTCAGGGGGAAGAAGACAAGTTTATCATTCTTGAGCCTTGGCCCGAAAATCAGCTGTAATCTACTTACATTTAAACAACACAGTAATATAACTGTACGAAATTAAAAAAGGTTTTAACCAAGGAAGAGAGGCGACCAAATGATTTTGGTTACCTAATGACGTTTCTTTGTTACCATGACAAAAAATTGTATCATCGTCATTAACCTCTAAGTTCGTTATTAGACTCACGGGGTACATAAATATATTTGTGAAAGAATGAGTTTATAAACCTCATAAGTTTTCTCCATTTTACTTGTTTTTATTGAGTTACGTTTCTTATAAATGTGTGTTTACGTTTAAAGCTAATCAAGAGGAGTTAAATGACAACTATGACAGCAATAGTTATTATTATTGTTTCATACTTTTTTGGCGAAAATATGTCATTTTGTAATGAAACTGTTATTACTGCATTTTTTAATTGAAGTTTTACAATTTGTACAATCCCCTGCTCCTAAATATTTAAAAACGTTATAAAGCCCCCTTCGCTCCTAGAAATAATCTTTAAAATGTCAACGTGATATTGGGGGGAATAATTAATTTTGCTTATGGATGACCGATTAAAATGCCTCATCACAATTTTTACTTTTCCCCCCTAAAATGTGATGATTCTTTTCAAAGTCCCTCTCTAGAAATAACCTGTAAAACTTCAAGGCTATATGGAAGGGGGAATAATTCGTTTTGCTATTAGTTGACTGATTAAAGTTTTAGTTGTATTACCATTTTTTCATTTCCTTCCTAAAAAGAACCTGTTCATTTAAACATACCTATCCCCCCCAAAAATAATTTTTATAATGTCAAAGCTATATTGGGGGGAATCATTAATGTTGCTATTAGGTGATTAATTGAAGACTTTGTTGTGTTACCAGTTTTAAATTTCCCCGCTAAAATGTAACTGTCCATTTCAACGCAACCTCCCCCCCCTAAAAATAATCGTTAAAACGTCAATGCTGTATTGGGGGGATTCATTTTGCTATTAGATGACAGAATTAAGATTTTGTTGTGTTGCCATTTTTACATTGCCCCGGTAAAAAGTAATTAATGCATATATTTCAATTTCAATGCACCCTCCCTTCTAAAAATAAGTTTTAAATCGTTAAATAAGTTTTTAATTGGGGGGGGGGGAGGATTATTAAATTTACTTTTTGAAGTATACCCAAGCAAATTTGCATTTCCCCCCTAGAAGTAGTTTGAATAATTTATCGATAGGAAACAGAGGACAAGTTGAAAGAATTAATTTATTTGTGTCCGGTTGAAGAGAGTCTCGTGGACTGTGCCAGTGCGGCTGCTTGCGTGCCGCGGCCGCCATGGAAGAAACAAGTGTACAGGAACGCTGACGGTATAGGCTACACTGGACAGTCGTGTCGTGTGGGCATGTGCATATTGTAAATCTCCATTTCGTACATAGAAATTATTTTATTAAATAGTGTTTTTTTATAAATTATATACAAATTTAAATAGTGTAGCAATTAATTTATTTTTGACGATTTATTGGTAAAATTAGTAGTAGTACGATTTACCTTTACAGTAAACAAAAATAATCCCCCCCAAAAAATTCTATGACGCCATTGGCGTCATAATCCCCCCCTGTAGGCACCCCTGAACATTGCAATCAAATTTGTTCCTTGACCATAAGAACACATTTAAGATTGCCCCTCAGCTGACATCAAATCTGCCACTTCACCACGTTCGATAAAAATAAATATGGAAAATAAATAATTCCCCTATAATATAAATATGGAATGCAAAGTTTGTAATATTTTGCTCTTTCCGTCGCTATCTTCTTTTTTTGTGATCATTAATTCCTTGTTTCCCCTTTGTCTACACAACTTTAAATTTTAAAATAATCATTAGGCTCTAAATAACGATAGTAAAAAATCAGATAAGATCTAAGTTTTTTATGACTGTAATTAGTTGTATATTTTCGAATTAAATATTAACATCAAACCGCTTAAACCATAAAATTATCGTTCAGAAAATACAATAATTATTATTCATGAATATTCTGATGAGGTTGGCACACCTGCTGCTGTTCAGTCCATAAGTCTCCCGTGTGCCCTGCCGGACATCATAGCGATCCACAAATCTCCCGTGTGCCCCGCCGGCCGGAGCCTGTCTGACAGCTGTGATCAAACGGCGTCTATGGAGCAAGCCGTCCCTACGTGATGGGAAACCCAGTTGGTCAAATGCCGAGTTGGTCATTTGTCTTGTCCCCCTAGAAACAGCCCGACAGTAGAAGAATCTGACAACAATAGACCAGTGACCCACCCCCGGATCCTTCCAAGAACAAACAACTCCCTCCGAATTCCAGGAAAGCCCATCGCCTCGAATCATCCCACATATTCTGGAACCATTGATAAGCCTATATAAGCGGAGACGGAACAATGTGGAGAATTAGTGCAGTTGAAAATGGCAAGACGCCGAAAGCGCTCCTGCGAAACTAACAATCAGTGCAGCCCGACGGACCACATCTCACCTACAGTATGTTTCGATTATAGTTTTTTATCTATGTTTCTTCATTCCTAACGGTTGTTGGGAAAGTACAAACGAGACAGGTTGATAGTTGATGTCGAATTACCTAATCCTAAATAGACGCGAAAACGAAACTAACTTCACTCATGTTAAATTATATTGAGAAGTTCAGTTACTAAACCTGAGCAAAACAGATGAACAAAGATCAGTATGAACATAACCTGTAAAGGCAGAAGATAATATATGAAACTCGTAGGCCTACCTCAAAATTGAATATTCTTTCGTAAAATTAATGGTTACCTATAAAATAACGAACATGTTTATTGGATCTTTATTTCTCAATCTTAAGGTCAATAAATAAAGATAATTGATCTATTAAAATTAAACTAAGCCTATAATTATAATTAAGGAACCCAAATAAACTTAATTGGACTAATTCTCTTTCACTGAATCTAAAATCCGAAAGCAGTGTATCATATTTACTTTCTGTAGCATGTTATTGCACGGTAACGTAAGCTCTATGCTTTTTAGGATTATAATCCTTATATCTCCGGTTCTAATCAAAGCATGAAGGTCGTTTTAGCGAATTTCCCCTATTGGGAAGAAGCTATTACCGTAGGTCTCATGGTAAGACCTAAGCCCGAGACCATGATAACTTTTCGTTTTGGGGCCACCAGAAGCAAAAAACACCATTCGTTCGAATATATATATATATCTATCTATATATATATATATATATATATATATATATATATGTGTGTCTGTGAGCATGATAGCGGCCGTAAATATAGTCCGATCTTAATGAAATTTGGTAGTGACATGTAAAGTGGTAATCGATTGGACAAGTTCGTAAACCAGCCCGATCGGACCATCGGAAGGGGGGGAAAAGGGGGAATAACCCCCCAAAAATGGGTTTTTTGGGGTTTTACATAGAAAAATAAAATTAATCAAATTTTTGTTGGCACCATTGGATTCGCCTCAAAAAACAAACAATTTAGTATTTTGAATGATTGCTCTATGTCCATTGGTTACCGAGATATTGAAAGTGGTAAACACAGTACGTTGTCCCAATGTTAACCTTTTGGGGAATAAGTAAAATTATATCTTGCTCATTTCTCAACATATCTTAATTAAACTTGGTTTGTGGCTTCATCTAGATGAGATCTAATGTATTTTAGTCTAAAATCCCCAAAATTTCCATTTTTGTGGCAGCAAACCTGCATAATCATTCCCTATGTTATCCTTAAGGGAAATAAAACAATTCTCTATTTGCCTTATTTTTGAACATATCATAATAAAACTTGGTATATGGCTTCTTCTAGTTAAGATATACTAAATAATGAATTAAAACTAACCAGTTTTTGCGTGAAAAGCGGTCTAAAGTGTGATATTGAGCGTTACCAACAGACATCGTGACATAAATTGAGATAAGGCTTGATTCGGATTCTCTGACCTTCAAAACGCAAAAATAACCAAAAATTTCATAATTCTGAGGCCCAGATTACACTATCAAATATTTTGTAAAAGATCTTTTATAAAAGATTTGATTTGACCAATCAAAATTCAAGTCAGCTGATTTTCAAAACAAAATATTTAATTCTGATCGGACAAATAAATCTTTTATAAAAGAATCTTTTATAAAATATTTGATAGTGTAATGCGGGCCTAAGCAATGTACAGACAAAACTCTAATTTTATTTTGTATAGACTAGATCGAAACAGTCAGCTGATATCTCTCAACTGACCTTTGACTCAGCGGCTGAAGAACAAGTAGACGCTCGTCCGCCAGTAGATCTACAAATTTCAATGGGTGCGGATTGCGTAAGAGGTGTGCACACGTTTTTCGTATTGGTGTTTTTTTTATGTCAATTTTAATATATGTGTTGTTTCTGACTGTTCGGTGTAAAATGTACTATATGTTTGAAGTTTTGACGACCACAGAAGTGTGAAAAAACAAGTTAGTGGCTGAGGATGAGTCGTCATTGACTCGAAACCGGTACCACGGAAACATTGATTTGACACCATAGGCTGCATTTTACTGTATTTCAGTAAGTAATTATAAATTATACCTTACCTTAATATAATAAAATTAAATTAAACATAATTAAGCTAGCTAAAAAATAAAACGTTACTATCATTAACTAACTATACAACTTACCTAATTTGTCATCAACCGCCGTCTTGTACTAAGGAACCATCGTTAAATATATTTTCTTATAGTAACAAAACAATCGATAATAAATACAATGGAGTCGGATGTCAAGTCACCGGTCTGACACTTAGATGGAGCCAAGTGGTAAGCTTATTGGAGCGGGTTAGTTCGAAGCACTTTAGTTAGATGTCGTTGTAAAAACATGGATTTCTTCTTCTTCACTGAGTAAGCCAATCAAAACCACGATAACGATCTGCTAACTTCCTATTCCGTTTCCCCTGAAGACGCGACATGTACACAACCAAAACGAGTTGGAATTAATTTGAGTTTGGGAAAATACCTAAAGTACGTTTGCCACCAGTGTAAGTTGTTTCGCGAAATACTGTACTTCGTGATTCATTTGTGCTTAAAGCTATTGATAGAAAATACGTAGATGTTTACATAAAAGCACTTAATAAAAATTAACTAAATTAATTTTTATTAAGTGCTTTTATGTAAACATCTACGTATTTATTTTATATCAATCGCTTTAAGCACAATATGAATCACTCAGTACAGTACGGTATTTCGCACTAGCGCAAACGTACTTAATCAATTTAATCGAAACAAATCGATAAAGTCATTAAAATTGAAAGTCTAGCAAACAAAACTAGAAAACGAAAATATAAACAAAGCAGACGACGACGATCTATATGTCGCATCGACGGCGATCGACATATCGCATCGACGACCATCGATATATCGCATCGATCTTTTTAGTTCGTAGCACTTTTACCATTCAGCGCTACTGTTCCCTTACCACCGAGTTAACATGGGAGTGCCAACTCTTTACGAAGTTCATTATTACTCTATGGTCAAGTCCTGTCCAAAAAATCGAACTTCGACTGTCTGTAGATAGTTCGATATTGTTTACTTAGAAATCAGATGTTGAATCGTCTGCTATAGAAACGAACGGTAATCAAGAGATATAAAACTCGTACCCAATTTCTATCCATTACATACGGAACATACATAAATAAAATTTCTAATTTTGACCTTATTCAACAAAAATTTGATTTCGAAGATTAATTTTTCGATCAAACACCCATACATTGAGTGGAATAATGAATATACCTCGACTCGACGCTACGCCAATGCCACGGCCGAAAAACGACCTCGCATGAAAAGCGTCTCTTTCAATCTTAATGAGGAACTAAACTATTTTCGGGTTGATTGCAAGTTACTCTGTATTTAATTACAAATGCCATACGAAGTACCCTCTCCAACTTTTCAAGGAAGAAAATGAATAAAGTATGCTGTTAATATCAGAACCCTTTAATACCTTTAATACCTCTTAAGACCGACTCGCGGTTCCCACGTTTGACGAGGATCGTGCTCCAATTTAATCTCACCTTGGACTTTATTTTTCTCACTAAGCCAGGTTTAGTTATGAGAAATAGTTTTAATCAGTGATAGCAAATAACAGCAAAAATCTAAATCAAAACATAAATTACCATAACCAACAATGGAGCCATGAGTTACTTGGCTCCATTGTTGGTTAAGTTGTTCTAAGTCAGTAGAGGTGGCCAAAGGATTGGACATAAAAAATTCATGTGAGGATGTGAAGGATAGTTAATCCTTCACATCCTCACATGAATTTTTTATGTCCAATCCTTTGGCCACCTCTACTGACTTAGAACAACTAGACTCATTAACTAAGGTCGGTAACAATGTACTTAGAATTGCTCATCAGAATGTACAAGGCATTTTGGCCAAGATATTTAGTTGAAATTTTTGTTGATAGCGTTTCCCCTCCTATTTTTCTTCGGGAAGTTGAATTTCATTCTTTCTGTTTACTTGATTACACTGTAGCATCTGGTTATTACAGATCAAACATGGATAAGGGGGGAGTTTGTATAATGGTTAGGGATGGTTTTGTTACCGACAGGTGGATGTTGAGAGGTTATGTATCGAGGGTTTCTGCGAATTCGCAGCAATCACCTTTGACCTAGAAGATATTTCGTACTTCCTCCTGGCTGTATATAGACCCCCTCATAAAAAAAATGAAGACGTTGTTGAGTTTATAGATCGTCTTTGCATCTGCCTAGAGCAATTTTCTAAACCTAACGTAAGAACCATTAGTCGAGGAAAAATAGGGTTTTACCCTGAAAATTGCTATAAGGAAGATTTATTTCTGTCATATTTTATGTGCTGATTAACATACTAAAAGTTTACCAAAGTTTTACCACCGGAAGTGCCTCATTTTCAAGATGGCGTCCAAGAAGGTGACAATAGCATTAAAGATATAGGAAAAAATGCCATAGGTGATGTATAAATGAATCTGGTGTCATAATACCACTGCCGATAACTGAAGGGAGGTATGAACTTCAGTTTTTGTAGGTTAAAAAATCGGTCGCCGTATTGGATCCGCCATATTGGATGAAGTAATTATTTTCAAATGTAAACATAGTGTTGTGACACATCATTTTGAACTAGATTTTCACGCTATTTACAATGCCGAAATCTGTTTTTGAAAATCTTGACTCGTTTTCAAGATATACCCAAACAAACATTATTCCCTGTATAATTCTTATGGACGTTTCGAGCTTGGAATATTTTTTGGGATTTTTTTTGGACTATTTTCCTTATAGCTCCGGATGTAGTCAAATACGTTGTTCGTTCTAGTCTTAAAATATTCGGTAGGATTTTGGCTTCAATATAAGCAACGTATCAACTGATTCAGATTCATTAGAGATGAGTTATGATACCTTTATTAACCATAAAATGTGATTTTTCTAAATTCAATATTCAGTAAAAATTGTACATCTCAGATTCTAAATAAGATATAAACTTCTTCCTGGTCTTAAAATGATCAGTAAAATATTAGCTTTTATTTGAGCTATTGATCAAGAAAATAGGACAATTGGAAGCCGAGATATGTTATTTTATTTAACATAAAATTTATCATTTTTAGCATTCAATCTTCAGTTGAAGAGATATATCTCATGCTCTAAGTGAGACATAATCCTCATTAAAGTCTTAAATTAAATGGTAAACTATGGGCTTTCTTTGAGTTATTGATCTTGAAAATCAGTTAATTGTAAGAAGAGTAATAATCCTTTATTCAAATTAAAATGTAATTATTTTAGAGTTTGGTCCTTAAGTAAAGACTCATATCTCAAGTTCATAAGGAGATGCAATCCTTTTTAAGGTATTAAATGAATTGGTGATTGACTAGCTTTCATTTGAACTATTGACCATGAAAATCGGACAGGTCTAACCTGAGTTATAATCCTTTATTGACAGTATCATTCAGAAAAATCTCATCTTATGGTTAATAAAGGTATCATAGCTCATCCCTAATGAATCTGAATCAATTGATAAGTTGCTTATGTGGAAGCCAAAATACTACCGAATATTTTAAGACTACAACGAACAACGTACTTTGATTACATCCGGAGCTACAAGGAAAATAGTCCAAAAAAATCCCAAAAAATATTCCAAGCTCGAAACGTCCACAAGGATTATATGTATAGGGAATAATCTTTGTTTGGGTATATCTTGAAAACGAGTCAAGATTTTCAAAAACAGATTTCGGCATTGTAAACAGCGTGAAAATCTAGTTCAAAATGATGTGTCACAACACTATGTTTACATTTGAAAATAATTACTTCATCCAATATGGCGGATCCAATATGGCGACCGATTTTTTAACCTACAAAAACTGAAGTTCATACCTCCCTTCAGTTATCGGCAGTGGTATTATGACACCAGATTCATTTATACATCACCTATGGCATTTTTTTCCTATATCTTTAATGCTATTGTCACCTTCTTGGACGCCATCTTGAAAATGAGGCACTTCCGGTGGTAAAACTTTGGTAAACTTTTAGTATGTTAATCAGCACATAAAATATGACAGAAAAACGCAAAATCTCCCTTATAGGAATTTCTTCAGGGTTAGGTGTTTTTCCCATTTTATCTTTCCTCGACTACATTGTTGCAGGCGATTTTAATATTGATTTATCTATTTCTGACTTCTCTTCCATGAAATTTTCTGAAGCTATGTTGTCTTTTGGCTTGTATGACACAGTTCATTTGTATATAAGGGAAGTCAATGGTAGCAAATCCCTCATTGATTTTAAGTCCTCAAACATTTAACACAGAAGTTGTAATGGCTGGTATATCAGATCATCATGCTCAAGTATCCGATATTAAACTGGTCTCTGCTTTGGTCAATGGTGTCCCAAAGTTCAAGCACACAAGGTCTTTTAATGATGATATCATCCGTATATTCAAAACACTTTTGGAAAAGGAATGTTGGAATCTGGTTTTATCAGCTCAAAATATAAATGAGGCATTTGAAAGTTTCAATTCAACTCTGAATTATTATTTTGATCTATCATTTCCTTGCAGAAGAATAAAGATTCGTCCAAAGATTTTTATTCACGAGTTAAGCTGGATCCTCAACTGTTGTAGATGCGTGACGATCTGTTTGATTTATTTCAATTGACAAAGAATCTTGATCCATTGGAGCCTCTGAAAGTTGTGTATTCTAATCTTAAAAAGCAATATAGGGCTGTGGTCAAAGCAGCAAAATCAGAAAATGTTCTTGCCCATCTGAACTCGTCTGGTAGCAAGCACAAGGCTGTCTAGGATATTGTCAATGCGACTATTCCAAATAAAATCACGACCAAGTCCTTCAAAACACTCACAATATCCTCAGAAAGTGGCGACGTTCTCTCAAATCCGGATGAAATCGCAAATACCTTTAATGCCTTTTTCAGTTCTCATGCTTTCCTTGAAGACCCTGTAGCTTTAAGCCGTCCTTTATCTGTTCCACCTTGCTTATCTTTTCTTCTTTCTTTTGCTTTTTTATTCTTTCTTTTTCTTTTGCTTCTTTTTCTGTATCCAACCACTGAGGATGAAGTGATCCAAGCCTAGCTAATCATTCGTTTGCTGAGGGGAAGTCTCCTCATGCCCTTAAAACCTCAATAATTGTGAAGCCTCTTCATAAAAGAGGCAGAAGGTTGGACAGGAGTAATTACAGACCAATTTCCTTACTATCAACCTTTTCAAAAAGTTTAGAGAAGTTGTTTTTGAATCGCTTACATTCGTTCCTTAATGTTCATAGAGTCCTTTTTGAGAAACAATTTGGATTTAGGAAAAATCTAGTCTCTTCTACACTAGACGCTATGTTTAGCCTCATATCTAATGTATCAAAATCTTTAGATGAGCATAATCATGTTTTTAGAATATTTTTAGATCCGAGCAAGGCATTTGACATGGTCAATCATAAATTACTCTTGAAAAAGTTAGAACACTTTGGAATCAGAGGCAATGCTCTTAGTTGGGGTTTCTCATATTTGGATGGCAGAAAACAGGTTGTGGAAGTGTCATTTTTAGATAGTAAAGGGTGCGTTTCATCTGTTAGATCAAGTGAAATACTTGTTACTAGTGAGGTTCTACAAGGTTCCGTGCTCGGACCGGTCCTTTTTCTGTTGTTTGTCAATGACATCAAATCGAGTGTTTCAAACGTTGGCCTCTGCCTTTTCGCTGATGATACGTCATTGAACATCAGTAGTGGTTCTCGTGAAAATCTTGAGATCGAATCTTTCATCCAAAGCAATTGTCTTCTCCAGTGGATGGCAGAGAATAACCTTTTAGTAAATACTGAGAAAACACTTTTCATGGATTTTAAATTGCGCAATCCTCTTGGTGACACTTCAACTTTGCTCTTAGGTGTCAAGGAAATTCATTCTTGCCAACAGGTAACTTTTTTGGGTTTGACCATTGATCCTTGCCTAGATCTTTCAGAACATATTCATAAAGTTTCACGTAAGGTAAATAGCTGCGTTTTCTTTCTTCATAGGTTGTCCAATTTTGCAAACACTCAAGTTTTACTTACTGTGTATTATGGATGCATTCACCCTCACCTTTGTTATGGTATTGCAGTTTGGAGAGCCGAATCTTAAAAGACGAAGTCCCTCTTCGTTTTACAGAAGAAAGCGATTAGGTTGATTTTTGGAATCTAGAGAAATGATTCATGTTGAGGTGTTTTTTCCACGAATAATCTGCTCACTTTTAGTTGTCTGTACATATACGAATGTCTTTCTTTTTTCTTAAAAATTTTTTTTTCCAACTTCGCAATAGTAGTCGTTACGACCTGTATTCCACAGCACAAAACCACATTTTTCGAAAAACAGACATTTTTTAACGTAGTAAAACTTTTCAATTCCCTCCCAAATTTCATCAGAGCAGAATCAATCAAGGCCAGGTTCAAAAGAAAGTTACGGTCTTTTATAGTATCTAAGGAATATTACAGTATTCAGGTTTACCTTTCTGATAATTAAGAGAAATTTATTTTTATGTTATATGTAAGAATCATATATGTACACTGTATCTTTTATTATTTCGGTGCATTTGTTTGTTTGACGTTTGTCAATGCTTGTAGAAGTTAATGGCAATAAAGTATTCTTGATTCTTGATTTAAAACAAAAAATATTGCAAAATGCTCAATCATCAATACATATGTTTAAGCATCCTAATGGGGGCGTGTAACTTTTTCGATACCTACCCCCCGTACGAACTCAGCTGTTTACCCCTCACTTTGTTACTAGGCATGATTATTAATATGTAACTTTATAATTTTCTCTACAAAGATCTAATGAATTGTCTTCTTTTGTAAAATATTAAAAATTTATTTTATTTAAGAAACTTTTGTTCAAAAGAATGAGGGATATGATTAATGTCAACGATAAACTAGAAGGTGTCAAATAATATTCAACGGGCTGCTATTATTTCAGCTGGTGTTTGCAGAGCTCTAACTGTGCTCGCGTAATGTTGGCCGTATCATGGGTAAACATCAGGCGCTTCGTGTGTTTGAACTGCAAAAAGCATTTTCGTAATGTTTTGCTCCCCTCTATTATTTTACTTACACTTCGAATAAGTCATGATATTTCGTTCTATAGCAATATTGCATAACGGCAATATTGCAATAGCTCGCATAACGGCTAATTATTTACTGAGTGATTGAAGACTAGTTTGAACTTTTTTTCTCATCTAGAACTTAAAATGTACGGTTTTTACTAAAATTTAATTTCAGAAAATTAAATTATAAATAACTACTTATCTCCTACTACTAAGATTCAAATGAGAAGTTTCTAAAATTGAAGCCATTATATCACTGAGTATTTTAAGACTAAAATTGACTTCATTATAACCGGGTATATTAAGAAAATAATCAAATAAATGCTTAAAAATATTCAAAGCTCGAAACTTACATAAGAACTGCATAGGGAAAATTCTTTGTCTGGGTATATGTTGGAAACGAATCAAGATTTTTAAAAGCGGTTTTCAGCATTGCTATCAGCGTGAAAATCTGATCTGTAATGATGTGTCACAGCATTTTGTTTACATAAATAAAAGTTGTTGCATCCAACTTTGCGGATCCAAGATGTCAGCGACAAATTTTTACATAGTCAAAGTAAAGTTATTTCCACAGGTTAATCGGCAGTGATATAATGCCACAATATGCAATCATATATCACTTATGGCATAACTTCCTGAATCTTTAGTGCTTTCGTCACCATTTTCAAGGTGGCTGCCAAAATAACATATTTCCCGTGGCGAAACGGATGTATATATTAATACGTCGATTAGGAGCATGTTACCTACCATTTACAACAAGAATAGTTTTTGTTCCAATTACTTTTACCTCAACCTACTTTTTCTCCTATTTCTACCATACTATAAGGTAACTCGCTATTCAGTTAAATGCTTAGCAGGGAAGGCGTAATATTTGGTACGTATTTTTGTCTAATTAAAAAAATGGTGGTTTGCATTTTTTTAAACGTCGAATTTTAAAAGGAGTAGGCTATGTTTTTAGAAATTAGAATGTCTCAATATTTTTTAGCAAATTCTCTCCATACGGAGGAAGCCGTTTTTTGTTGTGGGTCTCATGGTAAGACCTAAGTCTGAGACCATCATCATAACTTTTCGTTTTGATGTCCCCAGCAGCCATCATTTCATCAATTTGTATGAATAGAAAATTAATTCCTGTGACAGCAAATCTGAATACTTATTTTCCAGGTTATCCTTTTGGAGAATATTGAAGAATGCTCATTTATGGACTCAATATATTAATATGCGAGGGCTTTTCTTTTCGGAGTCATAATCAATAACGTCTGGTCAGATTTTAACGTTCCAGGTGTCAAATAAAAGATATGTTAATATAGATTTATTTGTCAGTATATCTCAATATTTGTAGAAAGAGCTTCACTAGTTAAAGAACTACTTCACTGAAGTTTATAAACTAATAAGCTATCCGTCAACACCAGACCAAACTCAATCCACTCTGTTCACAGCTAAACATATGAACATGTTTGAAAATTAATTGCTCTTAAGGTCAACCTCAGATTACAGGCTTTGAAAGCGAAGCTACAATCGAGTAAACTAGTACTTGATATTAATTAATGTCAATTAATTAATTAAGTCAATATTAATTAATTATTACCTGCTTTTTCTGAATAATTTATTTACACTCTTGGAATCCCCTGAATATATTTTTTGTCATACTATAATGTAATATTCTTTTTTATTTTATTTTCCACCTATCTCCGATCTAACTATAATTTAAGTGTATGTTAAAGGGGCATATATTGCGAACCCAGGAGTATGATTTTTATCAAACTGTTGTAAGCCAACCAGGAACACTTAGTTTAATTTGAATAAAAAATCCGAGGAATCATTCAAAAAAGCTCATTAAAACATATCTGTTGATATTGCAAAAGATAAATCCGTGGTGACATCATGAGGAGAGCCAGAATGTGGCGATAAAACACGGCCGACGACGACGCCCTGCCTCTCCGGTCGTTGTTATTTTTACTGCTACCATAAACATGCACTTCACTGGTGTTTATTTAGAAAATAACTTCTGATGGATGGATATTTAAAAATGAAGCTTAACACGAGAAAGTGAGATGCAATCACAAAAATTAAATACATCATCCATTTAAATAAATTTGAATTGTCTAACTTGTATTATTTTTCTAATTTTCTTCTCTAAGACGAAATAGAAAAATACCATTTCTAAGACGGTATGTTCTAGATCTTTATTTTTCCTTGAGACAATTTATCAATTTACGTTCCTGAGCAGCATAGATTTCTGCGTTCACGATCAACAGTCTCCAACTTACGAGAATTCCAGGAATTTACCATGACTGCCTTTGGTGACTCACTGCAAGTTGACTGCATTTTTTTAGACCTGTCAAAAGCCTTCGACAAGGTCAACCACAGTCTTCTTATCGCCAAGCTTGAGGGTTACGGAGTGAGTGGTCCTCTACTCAGCTGGCTGGACAGCTACTTGAGGGACAGGACTCTGACTGTAAAATGTGTTGGTTCCTACTCATTGCCTTTCATGGTGTTGTCAGGAGTTCCTCAGGGTTCCCACCTTGGCCCGGTGCTTTTTAACTTATTAATGAACGACATAAGCAATGTGATAAACTCAAACATCCTCATGTTCGCATATGACCTAAAGGTTTACGATGTGATTACAGTAGCTAGCCACATCAACCTACAACTCTCTCTTGATAACATAAGTAATTGGTGCATGAGTGCATTGGTGCTATGAAACTCAAAACTCTCAAATGCATGGAGGTTTCTTATAAACGTGGCTCTGAAGCACATCAGCATGACTACCTTCTGAATGGATCTGTTTTGAAGAGAGAGGGCACTGTTAGAGACCTAGGCGTTGTCATGTCAAGTTCCCTTAGCCCGCATGGACATATCTCTCAAATTACTGTGAAAGCCAACTCCTTACTGGGCTTTATACTCAGGTCTACCAGGAACTTCAACTCCCCTCTCACTCTCATCATCTTGTACAAGTCTCTGGTACGTCCGAAATTAGATTATGGCTAGGTTATTTGGTCACCATACCAAAAAAACCACATTGACCAGGTTTAGCACATTTAGAACAGTTTCATCAGGATGCTTGACCTGCGCCTTGGCTACACATATCTCACCACTCCTGTCAATGATCTGGCATTCCTGTTGGACCTTCAACCACTGCAACTCAGGCGCCAACATGCAGATCTGCTGTTTTTAGCGAATTTGCCCCTATAAGGAAGTAGCTATTACCGTAGGCGGCATGGTAAGACTTAAGCACGGGACCACCGTAACTTTTCATTTTGATGCCCCCAGACTCCAAAAACACAGTTTGTTTATTTTCATATATGTACCTGTCCGAAGGCACGATAACTTTCGTAATAAAGGTCCAATCGCGATGAAACTTGATACATACGTCTAGAGTGACATTTATTACTTCGAGTTCGAAAACCAGCGTGATAAGTTAACTTAAAGGTGTAGTCCAGGCGGTATCTGTTAAAAAAAGCACATGGTTAGGTAAATCGTACAGTATCCGAGATTTTTGTGTTAATGGCTTCGGAATATCATTAAAAAAGAAAATTTCACTATGCGTACAAATATAAACCTGTGCAAAATTTTTTATCGATGAAAATATTAAAAGTTAAACAGAAAAAAATCCACGTTTTTCGCCTGTTTTTTGACGATATCTCCAAAACTTTTTAATTTAGACAAAAATAAATGGCACCAAACGTTTCATTATGAAATTCTACATTAAAAAAAGTTATTTTAAATTTAGTTTTTCTTACAAAAAGTGCACTGAGAAAAATATCTTAGCGGAAAAGCAGAGTTTTTGCCCCAGGTCTAGAATCTGTACTCGCAATACGTAAATAAGGACTTGGCTCACGTACAGGAGTGATGTGTCTGGACCCAGCTCAATGACTCGGCAGAGTTTAGGGCATTAGTACAGACGCAGGACTCGCAGTCCTTCTTTAAGAACTATTTCTCTGCAATTACGCTCGAACTGCCGTATTTGCAAATAATCAAGGAATTTACCGTGATTTTAAGGAAAAAACATTAAAGTGACGTCATGGATGGTTTGTATACGTCACAAAACACGTCATAAGTTTATCCATGATTACTTTCTGCATGCAGCCCACTGCATTTACGGTAGGCGTATGGATAAGAACTTCAAATTATTTCCATGTGATTTGGTAAAATCAGGTAGTCTTTACCTTGTTTTAGTTCGTACTATCATCAAATATTTTATTTGCATCGGATATATATTTTTTTACCAAATATGGATTGATTTTAAGTCAGTTATGTTAGTTTTATATTTGAGATTGAAAATTTACAAATGTGATACAAGTTTGAATTACAACATTGGGTTCTATAATACATATTTTATTAATATTTTTATAGATTTACTTACTGTAGTACCATTGATAGTAAATACATATAAAGTAAATGGTAGTGAAACGTCAAAAAGAATATTAAATTTCCAATTTTTCAGAGAAAAAGCTTAGATTATTGAAGAAAATCAAATCGTTTTATTTGTCAGCAGTTACTTATGTTAAATATTGTTTTATTTTTAAATAGTTGCAAGGACACATTGATCAGTTTTAGGCCTAAGATTAATTTTATCTGCCCAAAGTTTACACGAAAAAACTACCAAAAAAAGTAATTACACTGTTTAAATCCTGCTTCGATTTTAATAAATAACTCAGGTATTTTTTAGCAAAGTCTTAAATAAGATGAATTGTAAGAAATAGAATGCAGGTTGAGTATAACCTTGCATTGATTTGCTGCCACTTTTAAATGTATCAAATAAATATGGCAGGACAATAAATTGTAACTATTAATGGTGTAAATACCTTGTACTGTTAGAGTGATCCTTTGTAGTCTCATATTATGGGTTACGACAGTTTCAATCTCAGAGAGATCTTCCTCAGGCGATGGAAATCAAATTTCATTCCAGTGGAAGTCGTCAAGAAGCATTAAAAACCATCATGAGACATACCCACGTAACACAAACGGACAGACGCACACAACGAACAAACATTACTTTTTATAAAAATTCCGGTACCGGGAAACACGCACGACACGTACGGAGGGCTACTCTAGACTCTATCACGCAATAAATTGTCGCAGTAGAGATGTACCATTAGGCGTAAAACTGCACTTATCACTTCTTCAGATGCTATTCAACAACTATACTCGTCAACAGGTAGCCGTAACGCAATGGATATAACAGTCTACACCTGAACATACGAGTCAAGAAACATCGGGCGTGGTTAGAACTTGGATGGGTGACCGCTAGAAGGACCCAGACATTTTTTACTGATTTTAAGACAAAAATACCGGTAAATGCAGAGACTAGGCAAGTCAGTGCATAGAAATCGGTTGTATTTTACGAGAATAGGGAATGTACATTCTGTGATAAACTGTGGTATAGGCAAAATGAATCGCAGGATATTCTAAGAAAATCTCTGCAATTACGAGACCCAACTCTGATCGGCAGGACTTACAACCGACAATAATGATGTCATAGCCAGTGACGTCATAACTATGTAGACAAACTAAGTCCTGATTTTCCGTGTGGCGGCCTCACTGCCGGAGCATTGAGCCGGGTCCAGATTGCAGTGGGTAACCCGCACACCCTTATTTACGTGTATTTTCCACGTATTACAGGGGTGTGCGGGTGTGCGTATCACAGGGGTGTATTTTTTTATCGAAAAATTTAAAAAATAGTAAAAAATAATCCAAAAAATTACGTTTTTCGCGATTTTGTTGTAGCATGATGACTCAACCAATGACCCATAAACTTTTCACTGTAAATGTTTATATTGTAAAAAAAATTACACCAAGTTTCATTAAAATCAGCCCAATATCTTCAGCACAATAGTCATCTAATAATCGTACTGCCAAAATATTGAACAATTTTCATATCCATCTAAACCGCAAAGTACGATTCGCAGATACATGAAATTTGGAACAAATATAAAGGAAAATTAGATCTTTCAAATAAATCTTAAAATAATAAAATCGGTTCACTAGGGGTGCCTAGGCAGGTGTTTAAATGGAATATGAGTATTTGACAATTTCTAGCAATTAATTTGCATAATTTTCTATTAAAGTATATTTTTAAAACTCAGAATCATTTATTTCAGGCCTGAGTGGCCTTAACATCGAGTCTGATCTTCATTTGTCAAAGCTCGGCCCCCAAAACTCAAGGGACGCCTTTTATTAGCAGTCCTCGTACTACGCGATCGAACCGACATTCGTATGCATGAAGCTCGACCCCCAATAACATAAATCCATTATGCCTACCTTCCCTTCGCCAAGCTCGGTCCCCAAAAATTAAACATGTTGCCTTCATTAAGTAATACTCAGCCCCCATCATAGGACTTTTTTATGCGAAGCTTAATTACCAAGTTCAAAAAGGTTTACTTCAGTTTCCTTTGGCCTTCTCTCATAACCGGAACGTCCTTCTTGTCCACTTCTTTATAGATGTACGCTGAAGTCAATCTTTGCAATTTAAAATATTCTGCATCTGTTTAATGCAATGTCAATTGTTACAAAATAAAGTGTATAAAATATTCAGGCAATTTAAGTGAAATTAGTGGTTTTTAAACTGTTTTCCACGTGAAATTGGTGCAAATTTTATAAAATTCTTTCAAGGAATTTTGACTCGAAGTTGATCGTTTATTCTTGACTAACTGTTTACAATAGAAAAACGTGCTACACATCTTTTTGTCTCCTTCTGAAGTCTAAAATGTACTGTCCATACACCTTAGATTATATAGTAAAAAAAGAACAATATACTGGACTTTTAGCGCTTTAACTATTTTCTGTAACAAAAATTTAGTTTTTTTTGTTCATGCACATAGAGGACGTTTTTTAAAAGGAAGTTTTTTGTTAAAGCTATATTTTCTATAGCCTTGAGGGTTTTACATAGGCCATTACCAACACGAACAGACTCCCACTGGAGTATAAGGATTAAACAAACTATTTTATTTTATTACTGAAAAAGAGATGATTTGATTTACTTTGAAAGGGCCACTACTGATTTAATAGTATATTCTAAGCATGCGTGTCTGTTGTGTATGTCATGTACCTACGCAAATGCATGACATGAGGGACGGTGATCATCATATTAAGTTGGTGAGACTATGCATTTAAATAAAAAAAAGGCAATGGTCATGTTTGCAGGTAACAAAAACTTTCTTACTAATATGTATTTTATACCTTTCATTCCCTTTTTTCAGTAAGGATTGAACAATGTCGAAGTGGACTACCATTTTCTTACACGAGAGTAAATTGTTTATTACGATGAGGAATGTTTCTATTTCCCTGAATACTTGCTGCAGACTATGTAAGGAGATATTTCAGTCGCTAAAGGCTTTTGTTTTCAATAATAATTTTATTTCTTATGGTTGTCTACGTAGAGCTTAAAATAGTAATTTCCACCACAAGGAGCGACTTTTTTATCATACTGCAGAAATAAGCTTTTAGTCGTTAAAATTCTTATCGTAAAAAGATTTTTGAGGTTACAACGCAACTTACAATGTTTACATTTCTGTTGTTTACAAACAACAATTTTCATCTTGCAAAGAGCGACTTCAGCATACATTTAAAAAAGAAGTGGACAAGGTCCACCGGTTATGAGAGAAGGCCAAAGGAAACGAAGTAAATCTTTTTCCACTTGGGTAATCTAGCTTCGCATAAAAAAGTTCTATGATAGGGGCTGAGTATTACTTAATGAGGGCAACATGTTTAATTTTGGGGACCGAGCTTGGCGAAGGGAATGTAGGCATATGGGATTGTAATTGGGAATGTAATTGGGACCGAGCTTCATGCATACGAATGTCGGTTTGGTCGCGTTGTACGAGGACTGCTAATAAAAGGCGCCCCTTGCGTTTTTGGGGGCCGAGCTTTGACAAATGAAGATCCGACTCGATGTTAAGGCCACTCAGGCCTGAAATAAATGATTTTGTTTTAAATATACTTTAATAGAAAATTATGCAAATTAATTAAATTGCTAGAAATTGCCAAAAATAATATTATATTTAAACACCTGCCTAGACACTCCTAGAGAACCAATTTTATTATTTTAAGATTTATTTGAGAGATCTAATTTTCCCTTATATTTGTTACAAATTTCATGTATCTGCGGATCGTACTTTGCGGTTTAGATGAATATGAAAATTGTTCAATATTTTGGCAGTACGATTATTAGATGACTATTGCGCTTAAAATATTAGGCTGATTTTAATGAAACTTGGTGTAATTATTTTTCATAATACAAACATTTACAGTGAAAAGTTTGAGGGTCATTGGTTGAGTCATCGTGCTACAACAAAATCGCAAAAAACTTAATTTTTTAGATAATTTTTTACTTTTTTTACATTTTTCTATAAAAAATGCACTTTTTGTTGGAAAAACTAAATTTAAAATAACTTTTTTCATTGTAGAATTTCATAATAAAACGTTTGGTGTCATTTATTTTTGTCTAAAGTAAATAGTTTTGGAGATATCCTCGAAAAACGGGCGAAAAACGTGGATTTTTTGTTTAATTTTTAATATTTTCCTCGATAAAAAATTTTGCACAGGTTTATATTTGTACGCATAGTGAAATTTTCTTTTTTAATGATATTCCGAAGCCATTAACACAAAAATCTCGGATACTGTATGATTTACCCAAGTCAAAACATATACCGCCTGGTCTAGTGTTTTTTTTTGACGAAATAAAATTAATTTTTAGGATTTAATATCTTTATATTAATTTTTTGTCAATTTAAGTGTCAAAATTGGATTCAGCTTAAAAAAAGTACAATTTAGCATCTTGAATTATTATTCTACGTCAATGCGTTGCTGAGATAATGAAAGTGCTAAACACAGTACGTTGTCCTATATTATTTTTGGTTTTACCTTTAAAAACGTATAATTACCCTGTTTTCAATGAGAAATCCCCGAAAGTTGCATAATAATTACCCTAAATCCCTACAATTACCCAAATGTAGGGTAATTTAAAAATAAAACTCAAAATATAATGATTCTACAAATGATGTTTTCTTTTATAACGTGGAAGGGAACAATTTATAATCTGGGCGTAGGCTACACCTTAGGATTGCATTTCAAATTTTAAAAGTTAAAAATAGAATCACTTTAGGCTAGTTTTTGGATACGGTGAAAATTGAAGTTGCATTCCTTACTCAAGCGTTTCATCTCTTGCGTATTTCTGTTAAATGCGAGTCATTCCATGTTATCACCTCATCAACTGAAATGTAAAATCAGGGTTGCCACCTGGTGGAACCAAATATCCCTCTCAGTGTAACATGCCTTTGCATTTGTGGTTGTAATTAGTAATAATATCTCACTTTATAGTTTATTTCCTTCCTTCATACTTACTGATTAGTTTCATCTATGTAGACACCCTACACATTTTAAAACTAGAAATAGCACCTCTCAAATATCTCTGTTTTCCTTTTTAGTGAATTCCCTTAAGGAATAAGCTATTACCGTAGGTCTCATGGTAAGACCTAAGCTCGAGACCATGATAACTTTTTTAAAATTTAAATAGAACATTTAAATGCATTAAAGTTTTTATTTTTTTCAGATGGAACTTACATGATTATGTTAAACCCATACGTAGTAAAGACTTAAAATGGCTATGTGGAATAGTCATCACTATAGGAACAAATTTGTATCCTATTCTTAGCCTGAAACCCATCAATTATATAGTTTTGTTTTCCCATTTATTTTTCTCGTTGTAAAATCTTCTTTAAACATATCAAATATACTTCCATAAAACAAAAAATGTTTTTAGAAATTTGCTCTTAGTACGCATATGCTACGACGGGGGTATTCTATTCCTGCCTAAAGTGCCTGCCTATATACAAAATGTGACCATATCCAGCGCCCCACCGATAAAGCTCCAAACGGTGTTGCTGCCCTGGGTTGGCTCATGCCCAATATCGGCGGTTCTTCCTCTTGCAAGTGCTGTTTACTTGTATCGGCTGTCCAGTCGATCTTGCTATCAGGTGAAGAGGATTGCACTCAAGAAGCGAATTTACAGAGACTGGCTCACCCGAGACAAACGCAGAGAAGCATTTATGGTCGTTTCTGCTTAACGCACGGTACCTGAGCTTGTCCTGATGATGATCATGGGGCACGATATAAGGAATGGCACCCTTGGCTTTTTCGACGGCTTTGAATCTGCTCGCATAGGTAGCATAGGAAGGCCACACTGTGGGGCCTTGAGCATAGTTACTCTTAATTAGAACTTTATTATGCACCGCCGTCGAAGCAGACATGCGTATTAGAAATCCTATTTCTTTCCTTCATGAAGGCATACGTGTTAGAGGAACCATAGAACATGACTTGAAATTTCATTCACTGTAAAAGATCATTTTCTTAAGGTTTTGGGGTCTACCTTGAACAAAAAATTACAATTCCACTTCAGCAATTATTAAATGTGCTGTCTTACGTTTTTAGACTCTATATTGAACAAAAAGATTGAATGAGCCGTCCCGGCAATTTTTTTAAAGTACTGTAGACAAAATTAATACTTTACAGTAGCACACTCTTCCTCTTTAAACAGCAGTTGTTGTCATAAAAAAGAAGTCCTTCAAATATAAGTGATCAGTGATCACAGAAGTCCTTCAGTAATATCAATTATTTATTTTATGTTATGCTACTTACCAGCATTTTATATAGTGTATTGCACTTAAAATATATTCAAAAGTCTTAATTCATTAACCATCTGGCACCAAGTAACAAATCTTGGCAGAAAGAAACACCATTAATTTACATCACCTGTTTTAAATTTTACTTTCACATGTTTTGTTAGTAAACAAATCTAACTCAAATTTTTTCAAAATCCCTGACATGGGTACCTTTAAGACGGTCACAGGGCTAAGCCCTAAAAGTTATCACGAAATTGATGGTGTATAAACCTACTCCATGAAATTCTACATCTATGTACCAAGTTTTGTGGCCATCAGTCCAGCGGTGTCTGATTTTATCGGTGCCAACTATATATATATATACTAGAAGAACCCGTGGCTTCGCTCACGATTAAAATTGAACATACAATATCACCCATCAGTTATATAGTTTTGCTTTCCCATTTATTTTTCTTGTTGTAAAATCTACTTCTTTGAACATATCAAATGTACATCCATAAAGCAAAAAAAGTTTTTAGAAATCCGCTCTTAGTAAGCAGGTCTGCTACGACGGGGGTATTCTATTCCTGTATAAAGTGCCTGTCTATACAAAACGGCACCCTTGGCTTTTTCGACAGCACTTTGAATCTGCTCACATATGTTACCCTTAATTAGAACTTTATTATGCACCCTCGTCGCAGCAGACCTGCGTATGTGCATGTCTTCACGTGTATGCCTTCATGAAGGAAAGATATAGGATTTCTACTATTTCTTTCCTTCATGAAGGCATACACGTGTTAGAGGAACCATAGAACATGGCTTGAAATGTTATTCTCTGTAAAAAATCATTTTCTTAAGGTTTTAGGGTCTACCTTGAACAAAAATTACAATGCCAATCCAGCAATTATTAAAAAGGGCTGACACGTTTTTAGACTCTATATTGAACAAAAAGATTGAATGAGCCGTCACGGCAATTTTTTTAAAGTGCTGTAGATAAAACTGATTCTTTACAGTAGCACACTCTTCCTCTTTAAATAGCAGTTAGTTGTCTAAAAAAAGAAGTCCTTCAAGTAAAAGTGATCAGTGATCACTGAAATCCTTCTGTAATCAGTTATTTATTTTATGTTATACTACATACCAACATTTTATATAGTGTAATGCACTTTGAAAAAATGCAAAAGTCTAATTCATTAACCACCTGGCACCAAGTAACAAATCTTCATGTAAACAAATACAATTAAATAGCAGAAAGAAATACCATTAATTTACATCACCTGTTTTAAATTTTACTTTCATATGTTTGTTAGTAAGCAAATCTAACTCAACGTCCTTCAAAATCCCTGACATGGGTACCTTTAAGACGGTCCCAGGGCTAAGCCCTGAAAGTTATCACGAAAATGATGGTGTATAAACGTACTCCATGAAATTCTACATGTATCTACGCAGTTTCATGGTCATTGGTCCAGCGGTGTCTGAGTTTATCAGTGCCAAATATATAAATATATACACATATATATATATACCAACATCCTCTTATATACTTATACTAGAAGAACCCGTGGTTCGCTCACGATTAAAACTATACATACACTATCACCCATGAATTATATAGTTTTGCTTTCCCATTTATTTTTCTTATTGTAAAAAATAATGTATGTAATGTATCTACTTCTTTGAACATATCAAATGTACTTCCATAAAGCAAAAGTTTTTAGAAATTCGCTCTTAGTACGAAGGTCTGCTACGACGGGGGTATTATATTCCTGCATAAACTGCCTGTACATAAAAAAAATGTGACCATATCCAACGCCCCACCGACAAAGCCCTAAATGGTGTTGCTGCCCTGGGTAGGCTCATGCCCAATATCGGTGGTCCTTCCTCTTGCAAGTGCGTTTTGCTTGTGTCGGCTGTCCAGTCGATCGTGCTATCAGGTGAAGAGGATTGCGCTCACACACTCAAGAGGCCAATTTACAGAGACGAACGCTGAGAAGCATTTAATGGTCGTTTCCACGGTACCTGAGCTTGCCCTGATGATGATCATGGGGCACAATATAAGGAACGGCACCCTTGGCTTTTTCGACGGCACTTTGAATCTGCTCGCATATGTTACCCTTAATTAAAACTTTATTATGCACCCCCGTCGCAGCAGACCTGCGTATTAGAAATCCTATTTATTTCCTTCATGAAGGCATACGTGTTAGAGGAATCAAAGAAGTTAGCTTGAAATTTTATTCACTGTAAAAGATCATTTTCTTAAGGTTTTATGGTCTACCTTGAACAAAAAATTACAATGCCACTCCAGCAATTATTAAAAAGTGCTGTCTTACGTTTTTAGACTCTATATTGAGCAAAACGTTTGAATGAGCCGTCCCGGCAATTTTTTTAAAGTGTTGTAGGTAAAATTAATTCTTTACAGTAGCACACTCTTCCTCTTTAAATAGCAGTTAGTCGTCATAAAAAAAGTCCTTCAAGTATAAGTGATCAGTGATCACTGGAGTTATACTACATATTATCAGCATTTTATATAGTGTATTGCACTTTGAAAAAATGCAAAAGTCTAATTCATTGACCACCTGGCACCAAGTAACAAATCTTCATTTTAACAAAAATACAGTTAAATAGCAGAAAGAAATACCATTAATTTACATCACCTGTTTTAAATTTTACTTTCATATGTTTTGTTAGTAAACAAATCAAACTCAAATTCTTTCAAAATCGCTGACATGGGTACCTTTAAGACGGTCCCAGGGCTAAGCCCTGAAAGTTATCACGAAATTGAAGGTGTATAAACCTACTCCATGAAATTCTACATGTATGTACCAAGTTTCGTGGCCATCGGTCCAGCGGTTTTTGTGTTTATCCCTGCCAACTAAAAAAAAAAATATATATATATACTAGAAGAACCCGTGGCTTCGCTCACGATAAAAACTAAACATACACTATCACCCATCAATTATATCGTTTTGCTTTCCCATTTATTTTTCTTGTTGTAAAATTTACTTCTTTAAACATATCAAATGTACTTTCATAAAACAAAAAGTTTTTAGAAATTTGCTCTTAGTACGCATATGCTACGACGCCGCGACGGGGGTATTCTATTCCTGCCTAAAGTGCCTGTCTATATAAAAAATGTGACCATATCCAGCGCCCCACCGACAAAGCCCCAAATGGTGTTGCTGCCCTGGGTAGGCTCATGCCCAATATCGCGGCGGTCCTTCCTCTTGCAAGTGATGTTTGCTGCTGTCCAGTCGATCTTGCTATCAGGTGAAGAGGATTGCGCTCACACACTCAAGAAGCGAATTTACAGAGACCGGCTCACCCAAGACAAAAGCCGAGAAGAATTTATGGTCGTTTCTGCTTAACGCACGGTATCTGAGCTTGCCCTGATGATGATCATGGGGCACGATATAAGGAATGGCACCCTTGGCTTTTTCGACGGCTTTGAATCTGCTCGCATATGCAGCATAGCAAGGTCACACTGTGGGGCCTTGAGCATAGTTACCCTTAATTTGAAATTTATTGCACCCCCGTCGCAGCAGACCTGCGTATTAGAAATCCTATTTCTTTCCTTCATGAAGGCATACGTGTTAGAGGAACCATAGAACATGACTTGAAATTTTATTCACTGTAAAAGATCATTTTCTTAAGTTTTTAGGGTCTACCTTGAACAAAAAATTACAATTCCACTCCAGCAATTATTAAAAAGTACTGTCTTACGTTTTTATACTCTACATTGAACAAAAAGATTGAATGAGCCGTCCCGGCAACTTTTTTAAAGTGCTCTAGATAAAATTAATACTTTACAGTAGCACACTCTTCCTCTTTAAACAGCAGTTTGTTGTCATAAAAAAGAAGTCCTTCAAATATAAGTGATCAGTGATCACAGAAGTCCTTCAGTAATATCAGTTATTTATTTTATACTACATATCAGCATTTTATATAGTGGATTACACTTAAAATATATTCAAAAGTCTTAATTCATTAACCATCTGGCACCAAGTAACAAATGTTCATGTAAACAAATACAGTTAAATAGCAGAAAGAAATACCATTAATTTACATCACCTGTTTTAAATTTTACTTTCACATGTTTTGTTAGTAAACAAATCAAACTCAAATTCTTTCAAAATCGCTGACATGGGTACCTTTAAGACGGTCCCAGGGCTAAGCCCTGAAAGTTATCACGAAATTGAAGGTGTATAAACCTACTCCATGAAATTCTACATGTATATCTACCAAGTTTCGTGGCCATCGGTCCAGCGGTGTCTGAGTTTATCAATGCTATATATATATATATATATATATATACCAACATCCTCTTTTATACTTATAGACTAGAAGAGCCCGTGGCTTCGCTCACGATAAAAATTAAACATACACTATCACCCATCAATTATATCGTTTTGCTTTCCCATTTATTTTTCTTGTTTTAAAATCTACTTCTTTAAACATATCAAATGTACTTCCATAAAACAAAAAACTTTTATAGAAATTTGCTCTTAATACGCATATGCTACGACGGGGGTATTCTATTCCTGCCTTAAGTGCCTGTCTATATAAAAAATGTGACGATATCCAGCGCCCCACCGACAAAGCCCCAAATGGTGTTGCTGCCCTGGCTAGGCTCATGCCCAATATCGGCGGTCCTTCCTCTTGCAAGTGCTGTTTGCTTGTATCGGCTGTCCAGTCGATCTTGCTATCAGGTGAAGAGGATTGCGCTCACACACTCAAGAAGCGAATTTACAGAGACTGGCTCACCCAAGACAAACGCCAAGAAGAATTTAAGGTCGTTTCTGCTTAATGAACGGTATCTGAGCTTGCCCTGATGATGATCATGGGGCACGATATAAGGAATGGCACCCTTGGCTTTTTCGACGGCTTTGAATCTGCTCGCATATGTAGCATAGCAAGCCACACTGTGGGACCTTGAACATAGTTACTCTTAATTTTAAATTTATTGCACCCCCGTCGCAGCAGACCTGCGTATTAGAAATCCTATTTCTTTCCTTCATGAAGGCATATGTGTTAGAGGAACCATAGAACATGACTTGAAATTTTATTCACTGTAAAAGATTATTTTCTTAAGGTTTTATTGTCTACCTTGAACAAAAAATTACAATTCCACTCCAGCAATTATTAAAAAGTGCTGTCTTACGTTTTTAGTCTCTATATTGAACAAAAAGATTGAATGAGCCGTCCTGGCAATTTTTTTAAGTGCTGTAGATAAAATTAATTCTTTACAGTAACACACCCTTCCTCTTTAAACAACAGTTTGTTGTCATAAAAAAGAAGTTTTTCAAGTATAAGTGATCAGTGGTCACAGAAGTCCTTGAATAATATCAATTATTTATTTTATACTACATACCAGCATTTTATATAGTGTATTGCACTTAAAATATATTCAAAAGTCTTAATTCATCAACCATCTGGCACCAAGTATCAAATCTTCATGTAAACAAATACAATTAATTAGCAGAAAGAAATAACATCAATTTACATTACCTGTTTTGAATTTTACTTTCACATGTTTTGTTAGTAAACAAATCTAACTCAAATTCTTTCAAAATCCCTGACATGGGTACCTTTAAGACGGTCCCAGTGCTAAGCCCTGAAAGTTATCACGACATTGAAGGTGTATAAACCTACTCCATGAAATTCTACATGTATCTACCAAGTTTCGTGGCCATCGGTCCAGCGGTGTCTGAGTTTATCAATGCTATATATATATATATATATATATATATATATATATATATACCAACATCCTCTTTTATACTTATAGATATATACTAGAAGAACCCGTGGCTTCGCTCACGATAAAAATTAAACATACTCTAGATCTATCACCCATCAATTATATCGTTTTGCTTTCCCATTTATGTTTCTTGTTGTAAAATCTACTTCTTTATATCAAATGTACTTCCATAAAACAAAAAGGTTTTATAAATTTGCTCTTAGTACGCATATGCTATGACGGGGGTATTCTATTCCTGCCTAAAGTGCCTGTCTATATATAAAAAATGTGACCATATCCAGTGCCCCACCGACAAAGCCCCAAATGGTGTTGCTGCCCTGGGTAGGCTCATGCCCAATATCAGCGGTCCTTCCTCTTGCAAGTGCTGCTTGCTTGTATCGGCTGTCCAGTCGACCTTGCTATCAGGTGAAGAGGATTGCGCTCACACACTCAAGAAGCGAATTTACAGAGACTGGCTCACCCAAGACAAACGCCGAGAAGAATTTATGGTCGTTTCTGCTTAACGCACGGTATCTGAGCTTGCCCTGATGATGATCATGGGGCACGATATAAGGAATGGCTCCCTTTGCTTTTTCGACGGCTTTGAATCTGCTCGCATATGTAGCATAGCAAGGCCACACCGTGGGGCCTTGAGCATAGTTACCCTTAATTTGAAATTTATTGCACCCCCGTCGCAGCAGACCTGCGTATTAGAAATCCTATTTCTTTCCTTCATGAAGGCATACGTGTTAGAGGAACCATAGAACATGACTTGAAATTTTATTCACTGTAAAAGATCATTTTCTTAAGGTTTTGGGGTCTACCTTGAACAAAAAATTACAATTCCACTTCAGCAATTATTAAATGTGCTGTCTTACGTTTTTAGACTCTATATTGAACAAAAAGATTGAATGAGCCGTCCCGGCAATTTTTTTAAAGTACTGTAGACAAAATTAATACTTTACAGTAGCACACTCTTCCTCTTTAAACAGCAGTTGTTGTCATAAAAAAGAAGTCCTTCAAATATAAGTGATCAGTGATCACAGAAGTCCTTCAGTAATATCAATTATTTATTTTATTTTATACTACATACCAGCATTTTATATAGTGTATTGCACTTAAAATATATTAAAAAGTCTTAATTCATTAACCATCTGGCACCAAGTAATAAATCTTCATGTAAACAAATACAGTTAAATAGCAGAAAGAAATACCATTAATTTACATCACCTGTTTTAAATTTTACTTTCACATGTTTTGTTAGTAAACAAATCTAAGAAATTCTTTCAAAATCCCTGACATGGGTACCTTTAAGACGGTCCCAGGGCTAAGCCCTGAAAGTTATCACGAAATTGAAGGTGTATAAACCTATTCCATGAAATTCTACATGTATCTACCAAGTTTCGTGGCCATCGGTCCAGCGGTGTCTGAGTTTATCAATGCTATATATATATATATATATATATATATATATATATACCAACATCCTCTTTTATACTTATAGATATATATATATATATATATATATATATATATATATATACCAACAACCTCTTTTATACTTATAGATATATACTAGAAGAACCCGTGGCTTCGCTCACGATAAAAATTAAACATACACTATCACCCATCAATTATATAGTTTTGATTTCCCATTTATTTTTCTTGTTGTAGAATCTACTTCTTTAAACATATCAAATGTACTTCCATAAAACAAAAAAAAATGATATTAGAAATTCGCTCTTATAGCTCTGGACAGCCCTACTGGCGGGTGGCGAAAATTGTAATCTCCCAAAATGTCTGCTAAATAATCACATGTTTTGGTAGAACTGTCAAAACTTTGTTTACGTTTCACCTCATTTACACTACAAAAGAATGCCCTGCAATATTTAACCGAGAGATTTCTTACGCAATTAAAATTTCTGGAAAATATTTGCGCAATGCATCAGCTGGTCTTTTAGTTTGGCAACCTTTCATTTTAAAATGATTTGTTTACATTTAGGAATGTGTTTCCACACTTTTGTCGTTGTACTTCATGAATTGTGTTGAGCTTGCAAGCATTTAACATTAGTTGCACTTGCGGTTGCAGCAAAATATTTTCTTGTGCGAAGTACCTCTCAAATGACCACGTGATTTATAACCAAAACATTGCAGATAATAAACACTAATTACGACAACAGCGCACTCACTCACCCAGTAAGGCTGTCCAGAGCTATAGTACGCAGGTCTGCTACGACGGGGGTATTCATTCTTGCATAAAGTGTCTGTCTATATAACAAATGTGACCATATCCAGCGCCCCACCTACAAAGCCCAAATGGTGTTGCTGCCTTGGGTAGACTCATGCCCATATCGGCGGTCCTTCCTCTTGCAAGTGCTGTTTGCTTGTATCGGCTGTCTAGTCGATCTTGCTGTCAGGTGAAGAGGATTGCGCTCACTCCGCTCACACACTTAAGAAGCGAATTTACAGAGACTGGCTCACCCGAGGCAAACGCCAAGAAGCATTTATGGTCGTTTCTGCTTAACGCACGGTACCTGAGGTGGCCCTAATGATGATCATGGGGCACGATAGGCACAATATAAGGAATGGCACCCTTGGCTTTTTCGACGACACTTTGAATCTGCTCGCATATGTTGCATAGTTACCCTTAATTAGAACTTTATTATGCACCCCCGTCGCAGCAGACCTGCGTATTAGAAATCCTATTTCTTTCCTTCATGAAGGCATACGTGTTAAAGGAACCATAAAACGTGGCTTGAAATGTTATTCACTGTAAAAGATCATTTCCTTAAGGTTTTAGGGTCTACCTTGAACAAAAAAGTACAATGCCACTCCAGCAATTATTAAAAAGTGCTGTCTTACGTTTTTAGACTCAATATTGAACAAAAAGACTGAATGAGCCGTCCCGGCAATTTTTTCAAAGTGTTGTAGATAAAATTAACTTTACAGTAGCACACTCTTCCTCTTATAGCAGTTAGTTGTCATAAAAAAGAAGTCCTTCAAGAATAAGTGATCAGTGATCAGTTATTTATTTTATGTTATATACTACATACCAGAATTTTATATAGTGTATTGCACTTAAAATATATGCAAACGTCTAATTCATTAACCATCTGGCACCAAGTAACAAATCTTCATGTAAACAAATACAATTAAATAGCAGAAAGAAACACCATTAATTTACATCACTTGTTTTAAATTATTTTACTGTCATATGTTTTGTTAGTAAACAAATCCAATCCAAATTCATTAAAAATCCCTGACATGGGTACCTTTAAGACGGTCCCAGGGCTAAGCCCTGAAAGTTATCAAGAAATTGATGGTGTATAAACCTATTCCATGAAATTCTACATGTATGTACCAAGTTTCGTGGCCATCGGTCCAGCGGTGTCTGAGTTTATCAGTGCCAACTAAATATATATATTGTAACTACGTGACGAAAACTTAATAATTTTCCAAACTCAAAACTTAATAAATCATAGACTCGATAGTTCGCCTCATGAAACTATAACTTGTCCGTCTGTCCGTCTGACCGATCGTCTTTCATTCGTCCTTTCCCAGCTGACGCGAGCAAGATGTGCCCGGTAGGGAGTTCTTCTAAGAACTGTATCAACAACCTTTAAGACACTCCCTATCGGGGATGACAGCCAATGAGGAGGCAATTATCTGCTCGGCGGGAGGAAGAGAGAAGAGGAGTGGGAGAAGGGGACCTCTGGACGAGAGGGAAGACGCGGGTGTGTGATGGGAGTGAGCTAGGAGTGTGTGCTGTGGGTGATTTGGATTTCTTTGTTATTCTATAAGAAGGTAGTGTAAATATTTCAATATCATGTAAATATATTTTATAAAAAGGTATTATCTAATTTTTTTTCCAATTTGAAGTTATCAAGTCATTCATTTATTATGTAATCAATGTATTAATAACTTACAAGTTAATTATTAATGTAAATTTTAACCATTGTTATTTTAAAACCAAGTTTGTCAGGGCAAACACTGTAAATTCAATTTTATTTTAATTTTGTTCCATTTAAATTTTCCTGTTTCTTTTGAATTTTGGTTACCTTGATATTTTTTACTTTGTTTATTAAACCCTTTCATTTGAGCAGTCTTGTGACCTACTCTTTTCAGTTACCTCTCGCCAATGCATAATTCATTATTTAGCTTATGTAGGCCCAGGACTGGCATGGTGGAGGCGTAATTTAGTTTGCCCTGTAATTTCGATCCCTGATTAATTTGACAAATTACTTCTGACTTGATAATTTCATATAAGTTTTGTAGTATGTGCTAAGATGTATTTTTAGGCGAATCATGCCAATTATTCGTAATGTAGGACCATTTAAAAATACTTTAAAGTAAACTCAACATCTAACAGTTTTAAGAGTTTATATAATCTGAGATAAAACAACTGCAACACTTCAAAATAGGGCCTAACCTTAAAGTAATGTTTTGTTATCATTGAATTGTGATACTTAAATGTAATAAAAATATCTCTAGACAAACCAGAGTGAAGTCAATAACTAAAATATGTCAGGCTAGAGTAAAGTAAGCTATTTATTCCATCCATAAAAATTACAATTATATGGATTTAAATTTCGAAATTGTTGATATTGATATTTATGTATTAAACAAAGCACAAGCATTACAGTTAGCTAACAGATATAAAATCAAACTCCCACCCATCCCTGAACACGAAACCCTAGCCAACTTAAGAACAAAACTAGCCCTCACCAAAGATGTATTTAAAACGGCACAAAGACACCCAGGATTTGCTACAGCTTTAGCAACACTCTTTTTCAACGGTATCTTAGAAGATAAAGACAAGGAAAATTTCAGGGACCTGTTGAATTTGTCAAAAATCTTAGAACCAATTTATGAAAGCCCGTCAAACAATAAAAATGAACCCCACCCTCAAAGTGAATATTTAACACCTTGGCATATGCAATCTAATGAACCATTCGGTCTTGGTTTGCCTACTTCATCCTCCCAAAACAATAACACTTCTAATGAAAATATTTATGGCAATGAAATAATTAGACAGCACGAAGCCCTTCTTAGATCACAAAGTAACGCAACTTTAAACCAAGAGAGCACTCCAAATCAAATTAAATCAGTAACTCAAGATTCTTTAAACAAAACCCCAACCATTAATTTACAAAATCAAAGCCCTGCTGTACTAACAGCCGAAACTAAAATGGATAGTAACGAACCTAAAGAAAAACTACCCCTAATAAAAGCTGGAACATTCTCGGGTCTACCATCAGAAGACGTCCATGAGTTCATAAATAAATTTAAAACAGCTAGTTTATGTAACCATTGGTCAAACAAAACTAAAATTGAGCTTTTTCCGACCCATCTAACAAGCACACCCTACAAATGGTTCAATCTTTACAAACAAGAGCATGCAACAATTGATTGGGATGATTTAGAAAAAGAATTCATTAAAGCCTTTAGTCCCGTAGCTTTGATTGCAGACCTGCAAACTGTACTTGAAAATAGGGTTCAAGGAGAAAACGAATCTCCGTCCCACTTCCTTTTCGAGATTATCCACCTATGCAAACGAATTGATCCCGACATGACTGACAAAAAAGTAATTGAATACGTAATCCAGGGTATTAAACCAAATATTTGTGATGAGCTAATTAAACTGGAAAATAGATCCTTACAAGAATTGAAAGAAAATCTGTTCAAAATTGAATCACGGTCGATTTTAAAGTCAAAAAATACACGATTGTATCAGAGGCATAAATCTCCCAAAACAAACCCAAAATCAGTAGCATTTGATGACGCTAACTTAGCTGTCCTACAGTCAGACATCAGAAACATAACAGAAACCGTAAACAGTCTAAAACTTGCAACAAATGAAACCCGTAAAAGTAGAGACAGGTGTAGGAGCCCAAATGATGAAACCTCATATAGGTCACGTTCCCCATACAAAAGAGATGAATCTCCATACTATAGGCAAGATAGGTCAAGAGACAGGTCAAGTGATAGATTTATGCGTAGAAGTTCTTCCCGTGAATCTAGTTACAACTCACGAAACTCCTCTCCCAAAAACAGAGCTAGTTTCCTCAACTCTAATTACAACTCAAATCATAAATCACCTTCCAAATCCCCATCCAGAACACAATATCCTCAAGACGCAAGGTATTGCCACATATGTAAAGTAAATAACCACACCACCGAAGTATGTTGGTTCAATTCAAGAAGCAATCGTGCCAGCAGGAACAACAAAAATCACAGTCAAAGATCCTCTAAACATTGCTCTTATTGCAAAAGAACCAATCACACCATAGATCAATGTTTCAGGCGCCCTGATCAACGATCACGTAATCAAAAAAACGTGTAAACCAGGGAAGTCATTTGACTGGTAAACACAATCATATGGCTTCCCATGAAAACAAACCATTTCGCACTAGATATTTTTGGAATAAAACAAGTCATTTCCCTGAACTTTTGTCAGGCAGACCTAAAAGTATGAACAACTTAACAAATAACAATAAACATTCACTTCTACAATCACAATACGAAATTGATTTCCCAACAATACAAGAGTCCCTTAAACGCAAGAATTACAGAAATAGACGAGAATTAAATCCTAATAGTAACGGAAAAACTAAGCATAAAAAGGCAAGTACCAATAGCACTAGTAAACACCCTATCCATGAACCGACCGCGGTGACGACACCATCAGCTGATCGCAAGGTCACTGCAACGAGCACGGGAGCATCAGCGTCTACGTCATCCTACGTGACGTGTGAACCAGCATCAACATATCAGCAACTGCCTGCGTCACGAACAGCTGATACGGGCACCGACACTGCTGCAGCCTCTGACATCATCGCTGCCGTGACCGAACCTCCTCCGCCGTTACCTAAAGCTACCTTCAACCAATCAATGATTAAGTCATCTCTTCCCAATGAACTAGTTAATGCCCAAAACCAAACCTCCCAAATTCATGACATTTGTTTATCCAATAGTGATGCACTATCTCTCCAAAGTATAATTGAAAATGAAGTATCGGAACAAAGCATTAAACACTTAAATCTAAGAAATCTAATCAAATGTGAAAGAAGGCAAACAAAGTGTACTTTATCTGATATTTATGACCTAATTTTTAACGTAAAAGAAACCAAGAAATTTCCCACCTTAACTATGAATATTCAAGTAAAAGAAACAGACAGGGTATACGCAGCAACACTTGACACCGGTTGTAATTATTGCCTAATTAAATCAACAATTGTAGATAACCTTCCCCTTCAAACGGACAACCTACCAGTAATAGTAGCAGCCAATGACCAACCAGTTAAAGTAATAGGAAAACTATCGTTACCCATAATTATAAATTCACAAGAGTATCCATCAGAGTTTTATGTAATAAAAAACCTAGCTATTGACATAATTTTGGGAAATTGGTTTTTATTCCAAAATTGCATGGAACTTGATTTCAAGAAACAGCAAATTAGAATAACAAACAAAAATCAAACTCACACTATTCCTATGAACAAATCGTGGTTATTGAATTTGAAACCAGTTATACTCAACACAAACACTATCACCAAACCAGAAAATTTAGTTGAAATTAAAGTAAACGAGGATATTGTTGTAGCTCCACATCAACATTACAAATTAATGCAGTTACCACCTGAACACTCAATATACGAGTTAGATATTGACCTCAACATCAGAGAAAAGAAAAAACTCCATGTATATATATCTACAGACGCCATAGGGAACGACAAATTCATTCAAATATATAATGCCAGCAAATTTCCAAAGTGGCTAAAGCAAAATTCCGTGTTAGGATATTTGAGACCTAATATGGAAATTCCAATATACAAAAGTAAAACACCACCCCAAGTACCTAAACTGGACCCCAGTAAAATAATTCCTGTAGACAGAAATGGCATTCCCCTTGATATTAATCCGAAACTTACAGTTGAACAACATAATAGGCTAGCGAAAACCCTGAATAAATTTAGTCACATGTTCACCAACAGAACCGAAGATTTAGATCCAGCTAAACTACCACCAGTAAAATTAAAAATAAAACCAAATGCTAAACCAGTTTATCACCCTCCATATAGGCAAAGCTTAAAGGAGCGTAAAATACTTCAAGATGAAGTACAAAAGCTAATAAAAGCAGGCATACTCGAAGAGGCCCCTGACTATACCGAGTGTGCAAGTCCCATGTTTGTCATAACAAATTCAGATTCTTCTACACGAGTTATATCTGACTTAAGATCTGTTAATAAATGCTTGGAACAACAAAATTTTCCAATAGTTTCAGTTGACTTAGTCTTATCATGCTTATCAGAAATGGAATATTTCACTCATTTGGATCTGAAGAATGCATTTTTCCAATTGGAAATCGCTCCAGAAGATAGGAAATATTTAACAGTAATAACTCAAACTGGAAAGTACCAATTTAGGCGTATGCCTCAAGGTCTCTCAATTGCTACCGTAGCATTTCAAAGAGCAATAACAAAAATACTCTCCAAACATTTATACAGTAAATGTATACCATTTATTGATGACATAACAGTTTTAGGGAAAACATTCGATGATCAGCTTGAAAATATAGAAATCATATTACAAGAGCTAAATAGAGTGAACCTAAAGTTAAATTCCAAAAAATGTCAGTTTATGTACAGTAAAATAAACATTCTTGGTCATGAAGTTAGCGCTAAAGGCTGCTTACCCTTAAAGTCTAACACAGAATCAATCACTAAATTTAAAACACCAACCACAATTAAACAAGTTAGATCATTTCTAGGAGCTGCAAATTATTTCCGCCGATTTGTAAAAAATTTTGCCAAAATAGCCATGCCTCTAACAAACCTCATAAAAGAATACAATTCTACAAAGAAGTTTCAGTGGACAAGCGACTGCGAGAAATCATTCCAGGAACTGAAGACCATTCTCACCTCACCACCACTTCTGAGTCACTTCAATGAAAACAGAGAAACCAGAGTTTATACAGACGCATCTAATTTTGCAATCGGAGCTGTTATGACACAGTACGATTCTGAAACACGCACGGAACACCCAATTCAATATTTAAGCAGAAAATTAAAACCTAATGAAGTTAATTATAGCGTATCAGAAAAGGAGTTTCTCGCTCTTGTATATGCCCTAGTAAAATGGCGTGAATTTCTTTATGGGAGAAAAGTAAAAGTTTTCACAGACCACGCAGCTCTCCAATATTACAAATCATTTAAAGGAGCTTCCTCTAGACTCACCAGATTATCTAATCTTATATGCGACTATGACCTGGAAATAACGCACAAGGCAGGTCGATCCTTGGTCTTTCCCGACTTTCTTTCCAGAAATCCGGTTGATAAGACAATAGAAGAGGATTTCACTTTCAACCTTTCTTCAGTAAGCGCCCTTCATCAAGTGGACTTGAAGATCTTGCAAGCCCAGGATGATGACCTGAAACGCGTCTTACTTGCTCTCGAAGACCCTGATCTTGTGGAAGAAAAGTACAGGAAATTAGCCGCAAATTACAAAACAGAAAATGGAATTCTTTACAGAAGCTATAAAGATGGTGAGAAACACAGATATGTATTGGCTATTCCCCAAACATTAGTTAAAGACATACTAGAAGAATACCACAATTCGCCTTTATCTGGAGGACATCTCAACACATTCAAAACATTAGGAAAAATCAAGGAAAGATATCATTGGATAGGTATGTCCACGGATGTCGAAAACTATGTAAAAACCTGCGAAACGTGCCAGAAGAGAAAGAATACCCCAAAGAAAAAGTTTGGCTTCCTTAATCCTATCCCTCCCACAAACAAAATCTTTGAACGTATTCAGCTTGATATTATTGGCCCATTAACTCCCAGTAATAAATTTAAATACATTTTATCAGTTACGGAATCTTGTAGTAGATTTGCGTTTGCATTCCCGCTCGTAACTGCTGATGGAAAATCAATTGTTAAATGTCTATTAAAATTAATCTGTACTTATGGTGTGCCAACCATTATTCAAACAGACAGGGGTACTGAGTTCAATAATAATATGATTCATGATTTAACCACAGCAATAGGAACATGTCATATTTTAAGCAGTGCCTTTACACCTCAAATAAATGGTCAAGTAGAAAACTTTAACAACACCTTGATAAACATGCTATCTCACTATGTTGCTGAAAAACCAAACACTTGGTCACAGTATATTGATTATGTACTATTTGCTTATAATAATAGTATACACCATACCACAAAATATAAACCAGCTTACCTGTTCTTAGGATTTGAACCTCAGTTTCCAAGTGATACATTGTTTGTTAACCATAATGTTGAAAAAGACTTACTAGAGAAATTAAAAATTATAAATGAGATTAGGAATACTATTCCAGATGTAATAGCTAAGGAACAAAAGAAACAAAAAATGTATTTTGACAGGAATAGGAGAGATTTGACTTTAAACCCTGGCGATCAGGTACTAATCTGGTACCCAAAAAATCTCAGAGATAACCAATCAAAATTTTCATTCAGATACAAGGGCCCATACACTGTACTAAAGAAAGTTACGCCAGTATCATATTTAGTTGAAATCTTAAAAAATGGTAGATTAGTAAAAGAGGTAATTCATGTATCCAGAATGAAACTATTTCAAAGCAGAATTGTATAATATAATATAGATAGAAACATGCGATATTTAAAACAATCTTTGCATCAATAATGGTTAAAATAAATAAATACTTATTGCTTATATTCGTTTTACAGCTCTACTTTTTTATAAACAGATAATTTCAATAATAACTTATAACAACATTTGATTCATATGCTTATAATTATTTTAAATATATATGACATGTTAATATGTTCAATTACGTAAGACTTCCTCTTTTGTTCTTATAAAATACAAAGGAGTTACCAACTCACCCACACACACACCCATATGTAAATAATGTATATAGTTGTGTAGCTACACACATTATTAATAAGTTTTATTCTTTATTCAACACATTTATGTCTCACAAATTGTGCAAAGACAATATGCGTGGCCACGCTCTAACAAAACTTAGACTGTAACTTGTGAAAGCATTGAACTAGGTAGGAAAGTGTTATGCAAGTGACTTACAACAATTGTCTTCTTAAGACAGTTCATAGACGCTCATAGTTTAGGAGGAGTGCATAACTGTTACTAGATACGATGATACATTTAACGAGAGAATTACTCTTTAGTTCGTGAGCCGGCCGGCATGTAACTGGGAGTATTTCATTGTACTCATCCTATCGAACATTAAATTTATTTGAATAGTTGTTTAGCACATTTGCCTTTGAACAATAGTGACGGACTGATCAACCTCATTGTTGTTTCAAATGCATATGAAGTTCCCATTATGTGATTTTTTTCATGATTTCAGCCTAACTAACGCAATAAAAACAACCCATGACAAGTCATGACTAGATGAGTTTTTGTTCTCTTTAAATAAATGGACTCTCATATCTAAGAGACATGATATCTTCAATATGAACTTTGTGACAACAATGTAGATCCAGTAGGTTCTACAGGACTTTATTTGTCATATTGTGTAATATATTACAATGATAGCTTTTGCTTCAACAGGTACTTATGAACTATTAATTAATAACTAGTTTTTATATACATATTGAAAAATATTATATGTAATTGAAAAAAAAAATAGTTGATAAATAAGCATATGAATCGCCATTTAAATATCGCATGTTACAAAATACAACAGGAAGCAGAGGAACAAAATTAAATATTAGATAATTTATAATAATAATTCCAGCACACTCTACAACCGCGGACTCATCGCAAAGCTCATCCACGCATCAGCGCCGTGATGTCATCATCGCACCGGCCGCTGCTGCCTCGCCGCCGTTCCAACAACTCAGCGGTGTCAGCATCGTGTCTACTCGCCGCCCTCCTCATATGGCAATCTACTCCGTCAGTTGGGACGCAAATACCCTTTCATATTATATCGGGCGTAACCTTCAATGACGTATCTTCAATTTTAATTCCTTATCATTCTGTCGCGCCTTTGTTTTACAAGATCAATTATCGCACCAAAATCACTCAGTCTATTCCAAAATCACAACTGTCCCCACGTCCACAGGATTGCAATAGCCTAATCCAAGTAGAATCTCAAAATTGCAAGCAAAAGATCATTCTATCGGAAATTCAAAACTACATCCACGAAATGCTGCTGGTAGAAAAAGTTAACTTTGACCCTTACACAAAAATTAATCATAACACCACCAATTATAGAACTAAAAGATCGATTGAATTCATTGGTAGAGGACTGGAATGGTGTTGCAATGTAGCGACAATGACTAATCTCCATGATCTAGCCGAAAATGAAGAACAAGTTGATGATAAATTAAATTCCTTACTAGATTTTGTCAAAAATGAACACACAGAATTTACTTTAGCAGAAACTAAACTGAACAATTTCTCAGCAAATATAAACAGTGTTCTTCAAAAACTTCAAGACACGCTTCAAAATTACGATTCTAACTTAAAACACGACTTAAATGAGACCTCAACCCACTTTGAATTAAAGCTGGCCAAATACACTCAGGAAACGTGGCTATATGTTTATCTAATTTTATACTACAACCAATTATACAAAATTGAACAGGATTGTAAAAAAAAATAAAATTCCAGAATCTATCTTGTCCTCTGCAGCACTAAAACAAGACCTAACACGGCTTCAAATTAAAATACAAGATCAAAACTTGTCTTTAGCAATTCCTTTAGCCAAAATTGAAACTTACTTCACACTTCCTATTTGCAAATGCCACTACGAAAACGAAAATATTATTCTACAAATCAAAATTCCTCTAAAACGCAGCAACTTAAAATACACTTCATATACTTACAATCCTATGCCGCTTATGTGGCATGACAAAATTTGTCAATTAACAGACACCAAAATTGTTATAATCAAAACTAATCAAACTACATACGTAGTTGAAACTGAAGGCAACGAAAATTGCAATGAAAAACAATCTAATCTTTGCTTGATTCCAAGACACAATTCCAAGCTTTCCAAAACCTCCAGTTGTGCACTTTACCTATTAAATGGAAAAAACATGTCTGATTTAAAGGATCATTGTGAATTCCACTGTTTTAACACACCAAACCATATAATTATTGAAGAAAAATCAGTCAACACATTTTTAATTACTAATATTCAGGAGGACTTAAAAATCATTTGCAAAAATCAATTTGATATCAAATCTATTCCTAAAATGAGAATCGGAACAGTAGAATTAAAATTACCCTGCGATTGCACAGTTCAACAAGGACAATCTATTATAATTGATAGTGTAATCCCATGTGACTCAAGAGACCACCAAACACCTCTAATTTACCACTTGATTCCTCTTTCATGGACTAATTTAAACAACCTTAAAGTGGATCCGCTAGACAAAATTGACAGAACGGAATTTTATAACATTTCAAACTTCATATTAGACGATTGGAATTTTACGACACCAACATTTGTTGTTAAAAATCTAGAACCAGTTAAATTATTTGATCATATTCAAGTAAAAAACTCCTGGACCGATATCGTAGACGACCGTAGATTAATCTTAGCCTATATGTATTATTAGCATGGATAACAATTTTGACAGTTTTATTGTTAATTGCTGCATATTTCATTCACATCCTTAATATTAAATTGAATGTTTTAAACACTCAGTCACGAACCCCACCAAGAGATTACATGTAATTCTACACAATACTTTAACTCACTTACATATCACCGCAATTCAAAACAAAATTACTATTTCAAAACTAAATTTAGCCAAAATTTCAACTAAATTTACTTAAGGAGACCGAAAGGGCGAAAGAAGACGTGACCGCTCAATGAACAAGTCAGTTGATCTATTCTACCGCGTTCCGCTGGAAGGGTCGTGAGTAGGTAGGATGCGCCGGTTCAAGACCGCGGCGCGGCGCTGGAAGGGGGGATGAAGAGTCGGGGCGAACATCAAGATTTCCGCTCGCTAAAGAAGATGTCCGTGTCATCCTGAGGACCGCGAAAGCTCCTTAAGTAACATTTTCGATTTGGTCAACCGGTGGTAGGTTGACGTTTAAGCCAGGGGGGTGTAACTACGTGACGAAAACTTAATAATTTTCCAAACTCAAAACTTAATAAATCATAGACTCGATAGTTCGCCTCATGAAACTATAACTTGTCCGTCTGTCCGTCTGACCGATCGTCTTTCATTCGTCCTTTCCCAGCTGACGCGAGCAAGATGTGCCCGGTAGGGAGTTCTTCTAAGAACTGTATCAACAACCTTTAAGACACTCCCTATCGGGGATGACAGCCAATGAGGAGGCAATTATCTGCTCGGCGGGAGGAAGAGAGAAGAGGAGTGGGAGAAGGGGACCTCTGGACGAGAGGGAAGACGCGGGTGTGTGATGGGAGTGAGCTAGGAGTGTGTGCTGTGGGTGATTTGGATTTCTTTGTTATTCTATAAGAAGGTAGTGTAAATATTTCAATATCATGTAAATATATTTTATAAAAAGGTATTATCTAATTTTTTTTCCAATTTGAAGTTATCAAGTCATTCATTTATTATGTAATCAATGTATTAATAACTTACAAGTTAATTATTAATGTAAATTTTAACCATTGTTATTTTAAAACCAAGTTTGTCAGGGCAAACACTGTAAATTCAATTTTATTTTAATTTTGTTCCATTTAAATTTTCCTGTTTCTTTTGAATTTTGGTTACCTTGATATTTTTTACTTTGTTTATTAAACCCTTTCATTTGAGCAGTCTTGTGACCTACTCTTTTCAGTTACCTCTCGCCAATGCATAATTCATTATTTAGCTTATGTAGGCCCAGGACTGCAATATATATATATATATATATATATATATACCAACATCCTCTTTTATACTTATAGATATAAATTAGGTTTCTTTTTTGAGTCCATTCATGGTCTGATCATAATGAAATTTGGTACAGACTTGTAAAGTGGTAAAAAGTGTTTTTTTTTTAAATTTTTTACAAAGAAAAACCAAATTTATCCAATTTTTGTTGGCACCATTGAATTCAGCTAAAAAAAAACAAACAATTTATGATTTTGAATCACTGGTCTATGTTCATTGGTTACCGAGATATTGAAAGTGGTAAACACAGTACGTTGCCCCAATGTTAACGTTATGGGAAATAAGAAAAATTCTATATCATGCTTATTTCTCAACATATCTCGATAAAACTTGGGTTGTGGCTTCATTTAGATGAGATCAATATATAATAGTCTAAAATCCCCGATATTTCCATTTTCGTGGCAGCAAACTTCCATACTCATTCCTCAAGTTACTCTAAGGAACTTACAAATACCCCCGTTGCAGCAGACCTGCATACTCAGCGAATTTCAAATGCAAAACAACATATGTTAATCCAACTTATCGAGATTTGACATGTTTTTTGTAAGCTCCATAAGAATAACATGGGGAATGAGTATGCAGGTTTGCTCCTACAGGGATGTTTAAACTGGTTGGTTTTAATTCAATATTTAGTAGATCTGAACTATAAGAAGCCATTTACCAAGTTTTATCAAGATACGTTGAGGAATAAGCGAGATATAGAATTTTACTTATTTCCCATAAGGTTAACATTGAGACAACGTACTGTTTTTACCACTTTCAATATCTCGGTAACCAATGGACATAGAGCAGTGATTCGAAATACAAAATTGTTTGTTTTTTTGAGCTGAATTCAATTGTGCCAGCAAAAATTTGATAAATTTAATTTTTCTATGTGTAAATCTCAAAAAACCCATTTTTGGGGGGTTTACCCCCCTTTACCCCCCCTTCCGGTGGTCCGATTGGGGTGGTTCACGAACTCGTCTGAGTGATTACCATTTTACACGTCTGTACCAAATTTCATTAAGATCGGACCATATTTACGGCCGCTATCGTGTTAACAGACATATATATATATATATATATATATAAATATTTAAAATTAACATGAGTACCCTTTTGTTTTAAAAATAATTTTATTTCACTGACGCGTTTCGACTATAATAGTCATTTTCAAAGTGCGACATGTTTTACATAACCTCTTATCAACTGTAAATAAATACAATATTTTATACTTAAACAATGAAACAATATACAGTGGAAGCTTCCACCATGGTTGGGTTCAAGCAGCTAGCGCTTACGACGACTACAATGCAAACCAGTTTATACAATTCAATTAAAAGTAGAGTAGGAATCACCTAAGTTGGCCAAAACAAAAGTAAACAAATTATTAGCTTTTTACGAATTTAAGTATAAAATCCAGCTGTGCTGAAAACATTGTCAACGAACATCTGTTTTAGTGTAGCACTTGTAGCAAAGGTTTGGTGCAATATTGCATCTGGAAGTTCACTTGCGCAGCTTAAAATATTACTCAGGAGCTTTTCCAAATTAATTATCTATTAACAGAGAGAGGATGTGTCATGGATGCGGCCTGGTAAATAGTCTTAGATTTTCTTATGAAATAATATTTACAAAGAAAAATAGGTGAGTTTTTGAACAGCCAGTACTACTTGCTGCAAGTCAGCAGCTGAAAAGAGAGATTGTTTCGTATTGCTGTCAAAACTTATAAAAGGTGTTTTCTTATTGGCCCAGGAAAAAATGAACAAGCAGTAAGACAAACTAAAAACATGTAAATCAAGAAATAAAATCAAATCAAACTGTGACAGCTATGTAAAAATGTTGAATGAAAATAAAAAAATTCTAAAAATAGGCGATATTGTAAACATTCCATAACCTATAACAACATTGTAAACAAACGCAACGTGGCGATTTGACAGTTCTGAGAAAATGCAAACAGACACCATGTGGAACCAACTATGTTTTCAATGTGACTTGTATAAAAATTGTTGATGAGATGATTAGTACATGCTTTGGCCAACTTAGGTGAATCCTACTCTACCTGGTGGACCGAGCCTTGCTCGGTGTTATTTCATGTTTACCAGTTCATCCAGTTACTATAAAATATTTCAATGTCATAAAATTGATAAATAGAAACCTTTTTTATTGCTCCATGGACTCTTCATCCCACTTGCTGTATTTTCCTTTGATGGCTGTAGATTCCAAACAGCTGTTATGATTACTTCATTTCTTTACACGTTTCTTGTTTATTTTCGTTGCTATCACGGCAACCCATAAGGCCAATGTTAAAATTTTACAACTTTAAAATTCGATTTATTACGTTATTAGATTTTCTCTGGCCAAGTAAGCTGCACAGAAGACGTTTTTGAGTTATAAATTACTTATTTCCGGACTTGGAAGGAAATCCTCGGAGCCGTTTTTGAGATCGTTGTGCAAACATACATACAACCAAGATAACATTGCTCATATAAGAGTATAGTACCTGGTGGACCGAGCCTTGCTCGGTGTTATTTCATATTTACCAGTTCATCCAGTTACTATAAAATATTTCAATATCATAAAATTGATAAATACAAACTTTTTTTATTGCTCCATGGACACTTCATCCCACCTGCTGAATTTTCCTTGATGGCTGTAGATTCCAAACAGCTGTTATGATTACTTCATTTTTTTACACTTTCCTTGTTTATTTTCGGTGCCATAACGGCAACCCATAAGGCCAATGTTAAATTTTTACAACTTTAAAATTCGATTTATTACGTTATTAGATTTTCTCTGGCCAAGTTATCTGCATAAAAGACGTTTTTGAGTCATAAATTACTTATTTCCAGACTTTGAAGGAAATCCTCGGAGCCGTTTTAGACATAATTGTGCAAGCAAACATACAAGCACGCACGGCCGGACGATAACATTGCTCATATAAGAGTATAAGATAGGATAGAGGATATTATGTGTACGGTCTAAATTCAGCCTTCATACAGCAAGGTCCGCTAGTTGTATGAGCCCAGTACTACGTCATGCAGTACCAGCTGACTGTACACACACCCTTCTTTTTTCTTTACACCATGGTACGACTTCAGAGATCAGGTGTGGTTTGCTGATGACTTTTGTTTCACTTCGACTGCTTCAGGTGTAAACTGTTCCCATAGCTCATGATTTCACGCACTATCTGTAGGTACAGAACCTCAAAGAACCGTCTTATAGTAGGAATTTAAACAATATTTAAAACCTATTTTTTCAATATGTTAAAAATAAAGCTCTATACTGTATAATACCAGTACTACTTTAGAGCCTTTGATGAATACTGCTATTTCAATCTTTTTTAGGGTCTACGGTTTAGTTTCAGACTAAGAATAGGATAGAAATTGAAAACATTATAAAAAGTTATAACACAAAAACTGTACTGCGTACTTTAATGTGTTCTGCTATTTTTAAGTGTCTACTGTCATACCTATTTCATGTATGATATTTTAAGTCTTTACTATATTACATATGCGTGTAACATAATCATCTAAGTGCTATCTGAAAATTAAATTATTAAACAACTTAGTTTGCAGTTCAAGCGTTGAAATACTCTTCAGCCCCCTCTTACCCGCTTTTTACAAACCGTTGAGGGAACGAAATTGAGTCTGGTATTGACAGCACATGAATATAAATAATGCCTCTACTACAACCATAACGCCCGATCCTTTGCATGGCCCAAACTGTGCTCACAAGAATACTTTATATAAACTTTTTATTTCAAAAATTCTAAGCACAAATCATTAAAATTGTATCTCAATCTTCTCTTGGTCCTTCGAGTTTTCTACCCTCTTTTTCTATATTGTCCGACAATTCTCAAGAAATTCAGTACAAAAGAGTAAAGAGTTTACGCTAACGTTTATTTATACTCGAAAAGGTTTAGATAAACTTTTACATGAAAGTGGATTTGTTCATTCATCTTACATGAATAATTAAATACCCGTTTTTAATGAAATTTTTATTTTTTCAGGTATCAAGATTTTTTATTTTGCAAGGAATTAACGTAAAACCAACTAAAGCTCTCCTTAGATAGTACAGTGTACTTAGATCATGTTTCTTAAGGGTAAGCGTTGAGGTAAGTTTTATTGTGTTATTTTCAAATAAATGATGCAATAATGGAAAGTAACAGGTATTTAGTAAACATTTAAATAATGAGTAATTTATTAGTCTCACAAACAGCCTGTAAAAGTATGTGTAAGGGAAAAATACAGCAATCTCGTCTGCAGAATTAGCGAGGTCGATCCTCTTAACTTAGTTTCTCGGATTCACTGCAACAAGCTTTTGCTTAAATCTTCCACAAGTAAAACTATTTGAGCTATTATAACAAAATTTCTATATTATAAATTATATTTTATAAAATTTTATAAATTATATTTTTATCCTGGATTGATAAATTAGTAATGTCAAGACCAACTCATTAGTAAAAGTTGGTTTAGGCATTCTCTTTAACCCATAGCTGTGTCCACTATCTCTCCTATACTCTTATATGAGCAATGTTATCGTCCGGCCGTGCGTGCTTGTTTGTATGCTTGCACATTTATCTCAAAAACGGCTCCGAGGATTTCTTTCAAAGTCTGGAAATAAGTAATTTATGACTCAAAAACGTCTTTTACGCAGATTACTTGGCCAGAGAAAATCTAATAACGTAATAAATCGAATTTTAAAGTTGTAAAATTTTAACATTGGCCTTATGGGTTGCCGTGATAGCAACGAAAATAAACAAGGAAAGTGTAAACAAATGAAGTAATAATAACAGCTGTTTGGAATCTACAGCTATCAAGGGAAAATACAGCAGGTGGGATGAAGAGTCCATGGAGCAATAAAAAAGGTTTATATTGATACATTTTATGACATTGAGATATTTTATAGTAACTGGATGAACTGGTAAACATGAAATAACACCGAGCAAGGCTCGGTCCACCAGGTACTAGTATTATAAATGATATATTCATAACCCTACAAGTACTATGAATTGTCAGTGAAAATGACCGTGAAATTCAATCGCATGTACATATTTCGGGTAAATGGGGAGAAATTCTTGGATCTGATCATTCGCGAGGTTTGGTCGAGTCGAGTCGTATATATTAAGCTGGAAAAAGCTCAATGCTCGAATACTCGCACACCGCTAAATTCCTTTGAAGTTGTGTTCTTATTATAACGAATCATCAAACAAAATCAATAATTATAAAAACATCAGTAAAATTTACAAAATTATTAAAATTTCTAAATTATTCATTAATTTATAATTTTATTTATCTATACATACTCATCTGTCATTCATACTTGGCTTAAAATCCCTATACCTGAGTAGGTCGCCATTTCAAGTAATGTATCTAATGTATCTTTATATACACTAGAAATCGCCAGTGGTAAAATTCGACCAATTTTAAAATCGAGAAATAGGGATAGTTACCGTGATAAGGATAGTTAATTCTGAATACGATCTTTGCACCAATGCGTTTATAAATAAATTTCATTTAGGAAACTTTTTCTATGTAAACATATAATGTAACTACTAAACGGGAACCGAAAGCAAAAGAGAAAGATTCAATCTTGGACTCCTTTTTTATTTCACCTCTGGCGTATATGTATAATTAATTCTTGGTTATGGATTATTAATGAGTATTTTACTAAGATTCCACTTTTGTTATTTTTAAAACTGAACCGAATCAAGTTAAGAGAAAAGTAAATACCACCGTTGCAGCAGACCTGCATACTCAGCGAATTTCAAATACAAAACAATATATTTTAATCTAACATAGCGAGATTTGACATGTTTTTGTAAGCTCCATAAGGTTAACATGGGGAATGAGTATGCAGGTTTGCTGCTACAGGTTTGTTCAAACTGGTTGGTTTTAATTCAATATTTAGTAGATCTGAACTAGAAGAAGCCATTTACCAAGTTTTATCAAGATATGTTGAGAAATAAACGAGATATAGAATTTTACTTATTTCCCATAAGGTTAACATTGGGACAACGTACTGTGTTCACCACTTTCAATATCTCGGTAACCAATGGACATAGAGCAGTGATTCAAGATACCAAATTGTTTGTTTTTTTGAGCTGAATTCAATGGTGCTAACAACAATTTGATAAATTTTATTTTTCTATGTAAAAAGCTCAAAAACCCCATTTTTGAGGGGGTTTATCCCCCTTTACCCCCCCTTCCGGTGGTCCGATCGGGCTGGTTCACGAACTCGTCCAATCAATTACCACTTTACATGTCTGTACCAAATTCCATCAAGATCGGACCACTTTTACGGCCGCTATCGTGCTAACAGATACATATATAGATATATGGCTATATATATATCTAAAAATTCGAACGAATGGTGTTTTTTGCTTCTGGGGGTTGCAAAACGAAAAGTTATCATGGTCTGGGGCTTAGGTCTTACCATGAGACCTACGGTAATAGCTTCTTCCCTATAGGGGAAATTCGCTAAAATGAAGTAATCCAATCAGTTTGTCCCATACCCCTTCCTACCACAGTTCCCTATCTCCCTCCATTCATACTTCCCTTGCTCTATACTTTTTTTCTTCGTCCTTCATTCTCATCCCTCCTTTCCTACCCTTCGGACTTTTTCCCTCCTTCCCTATCTTCCTATCACCATCACTAAATTTTGATATTTTACCCAGTCTCCACCAATAAACACGTACTCCAGTTGCACGTCAGTTATTACTTTGGATGGTACATTGAACTTTGAGCACATGTGAATACGATTTTTCAATCTTCTCCAAAAATTGTCCAAATTTCAATCAAATACAATATTTTCCTCCACCAACTAACTATCTAAAGTCGTCTTTTAGTCCCTGGAATAGAATACTAAGGTATTCCATAGGATTTACTTTCTTACTTTTTCTCCCACGTGACTAAAAGTATCGACTTTTTCTCCCATGGGACTAAAAGTAATTTCATAAGAAGTACAAAGGGAGAAATCCGGCAACGCCGCGATGGATAGTGAGAAAATGTGGCAACACTGTCGATTTTCATTTGCTTACTTTGAATTTATTTCAAAAACTCCGAAGTTTCAACTTAAAAAAACAAAACCGTATGCATTTAATAGCCAGTTGTTTTTTTTAATAGCATTTAATAGCCAGAAATTTAACAATTTCTTTTTGTATGAATTAAGTTGGCAACACTGAATATAAAAACACCTGATTTAGAGTTTGGTGTTACCAATATCTCGAACGCTGTATAAACATGACTCTTACCTACCGATTTTGGGAGGTATTTTTTAATTTAAAAAAAGTGTTAAAAAATAGTGCGAAAGTGTGAATACACGGTTGTTTAAATTGCCTAAGTACCTTATTATGCTATATATTTATACATGTAATTATAATCTAGCCTAGTTTAAAAAAGAAAAGAATCATAAGAAGGTAAAGTTATATTGTCACATTTATTGTTAATGGTGTAGGTGGAGGAAAAATTTTGTGTAAGGGACTTAAGTCCTTTTTCTCCCTCGGGAAAATTGTCGCCATCGGGCGACAACAGTTTCCCTCACGGAGAAAAAGTTGCACTTTCGTCCCTGGATGCACACATTTTATGTTTTTAAACCCCTTCGTAGAGTAAAATCTATGTACCTAATCTTAGAACACCAAGTCATAATTACATGTTGCTTTAAACTTTTAATCCATGCAGATTCATTCAGATTGGACTTTTTTTACGAAAGTTATTGTCGTACAGTTGTTCATATGTATGAAAATGAACGAATGGTGTGTTTGGGGTTTACGGACCTCAAAATAAAAAATATCAGTAGTCCCGGGCTTAAGTCTTATAATGCCGCCTACAGCAAAAGGGAGAATTTTCTAAAAAGAGGGAAACATTTGTCTCTCTAAGGTTATATCAAAGAAGAGGTTACTGGAAGTTCACTGGGGTTGTAAATTATTAAATCAAGATTAAGTATGGAGATTTTATCTTCCTTATTTCCCTAAGTAGTAATACCCAGTAACGGGACATTATGCGACGGCTATAGAGGGCAGTAACGAAGCAGCTGCTATGGCTCCAGTGAAACGATATTAACTTTCTTATTGCTTCTTATATAAGCTAGGCGATTATCTGTTTATTTACTCTATAAAGATGCTTAAAATACATTATTAACACCTCACTACTTTCTTTATTTTAACCATAGTGAATGAATTTGTAATGCTTAGTTAAACCAATCTTGCCAATAGATAGATTGTGCTAAATACATTTTAAAGCTAAATATTAACTATAATTAATTGATTAAAATTCGATATCGATAATAGTTGACTACTAAAATGTTTCGTCACAAATCTTTGTCTGACATATTTTCTATTGAATACTTTATTTTTTGTTAAAAGATACATATTTAACATAATAAAATAATATAGTTTTGTTTGTCAATTTTATACGGAAGGGGACAAAAAAGGAACACAATTTTTTTCCAAATTCTGGCCTGATTTAAATTAAGATAAGAAGAAGTGGCTTCGATTTGCTTAATTTACTGAACTAAATTAAGGTTATCATCAACACCAACTGTTTTTTTTGTTTTTTAGTTGATGAAATAAAAACCATCTCTTTAGTTTGGAAATAATTTGTTGTTTCTCTTTAACATTATAACCCTTTCTCATTATACGTCTTTCTTCTTCCACTGTAAAAGTTTCTACCGATAACATGTTTTTATATTTTTTAAGTTTTGGAATTCTGAATGATATACACAAAAGAAATAAGATAAATATTACGATATGTTGCTTATTGAATTGTAAAAAAATATTGATTGTATTAATGAAATTAGTTGATTGGTTAGGGCTGCTGTTTTATTTTTCCTTACAACTATTACTATAAAGAATCGTCTTTTGGTTTTTCTCTTGTTTCGGTAAATTCTTGCTTGAGTTTAAACTCAATTAAAGTATTATTGATGTGTTTAGTTAAAAATCTATAAATATAAATTCTCAATTTTCGACAAAGAATATCTTGCTCGAAATAGTTTCTTGTTTTTTATGGTTATTTATTTATATATCAATAGGATTTAGATCAAAACTATTAAATCATTCATCTCAAATAGCCTATATCTCATATATTAAAAAACTTTTGTAAAACTAATGTCAGCGACCCTGGCCGTTCTACTGGACCGATTTACATGCGGGTTGTACCAAAACGAAGGTTGTCGGCCCTATATGTGTAGGTTTTATTTGAATTTTGAAAATATTTATGTTAACTAGGCCAAAAATGGAAAATAAACTTTTCTTATGGAGATTTAACATGGGAGAAAAAATCTACTTTTTTTAACTTTTCCAATCCTTTGGACAGTTCGTCTGAGACTTCCACTGAACCCATTTTTATGCAGTTTGTACCAAATAAAAGCTCAACCTTTCTATATTTGTAGGTTTTATTTACTTTTTTGTTATCTTGCTTTTTATTTATTTTTTTTTTGTCTTTAATTTTTTATTTGCAACTGTTTACAATAAACAACGAGCAAATGTGCTACAAAAGGTAAAACATTATCATGAAATAAATAATTAAAAGAGTAGACTCAGTAGTCGTCCTCTTTCAGCTGGCTCATCAGGGTTCAGTTGTCACCCGAGGAGGTCCCTGCTCCAGTTTCTCCGAAGACGCCTGCGAACTACACCCGGCAGCCACAACGTGAATATATCACGCACTAATTGGTTTGGATGTCCATCAAGATTGGCAAAGAACCTTGTGTAGTATTTTCTTGCTACATCATGAACGCATTCCATGTTAAAATCATTGTGGAGTGTCTTATTACTCACATAATAAGGAGCACCAGATATCAAACGAAGGATTTTGGATTGGAAAATTTGAATTTTCTTCATGTGACAAAATTTTGCAGAACCAAAAATTTGAATGCCGTAAGTCCATATGGGTTTTAAAAGAGTTTTGTAAAGTAATAATTTCGATTTCACTGGTAATTTTGAATGGGAGTTAAGCAGACGAAAAAGTTGTTTGGATCTTGCTTTAAGAGCAGTCTGTTTTGTTGCAATGTGTTTCTTCCAAGTCAGCCTCGTATCTAGATGAAGACCCAGATAACGAGTACTGTCACTTTGTGGAATTATTGAATTATTTATATACACTGGAGAACAAAAGCCTCTCCTTAAGGTAAATGTCACATGGCAAGATTTTGTAGCGTTCACTTTCACTCTCCAATTTTTTAACCATTCGCTCAGAACATCTATGTGGTTTTGAAGGACGTTACTTGCTTCAATAGGGTCTTCTGATGAGCTTAATATAGCTGTGTCGTCTGCAAATGTAGCAATTTTTGTATGTGCGGTTTCAGGAACATCAGCCGTGTAGATACTGTATAGAAGAGGTGACAACAATGAACCTTGAGGAACCCCAGCATTAATTTTCTTATAGTCCGAGTATTCTGTCCCTTGCTTAACCATAAAAAACCTATCCTCCAAGAAGGAACGCAAAATCAGATAGTAAGTAGGTGGAAAAAGGGCTTTCAACTTCGATAAGAGACCAGGATACCACACTTTGTCAAAAGCAGCACTTACGTCTAGGAAAACGGCACTTGTATATTGTTTATTTTCCAGCCCGGACGCAATTGTATCGACCACCCTATGAAGCTGCTGCACACAAGAATGACGAGCTCTAAAACCAAACTGGTGATTTGGCAATGCATTACAATCCTCAACAATAGATTGTAAACGTGTTAAAAGTATTTTTTCAAACAATTTTGACACTACAGACAGCAGGCTAATTGGTCTGTACGATGAGACCTGGTCAGCCGGTTTTTCAGGTTTTTGTATAAGAATTACTTGGGATAGTTTCCACTGAATCGGATAGTGAGTTGTCCGAATGACTGCATTGAATATTTGAGTTAACAAAACGATACAGGGACTAGGTACTTCTCGTAAAATTTCACTTGTTATCAGGTCGTATCCAGGCGATTTTTTCCTTGGCAGTTTGGAGATGGCTCGTTTAACTTCATTTACAGTGATTCGAGGAGGAGGTAAAGACATAGGGAGTGGAGTTTCAATAGAATTTTGAATTTCAGCTGTGAACATCCGGTTTTCTTCCTCATGGGGACGAAAAACATTTGAAAGGTGGTCAGCAAAAAGATCAGCTTTTTCCTTGTCGGATTTGGCCCACGAATTATCCGGTCGTTTGAGAGGTGAAGACGTGGAGGTGTAATGTAAAATTTTCTTCGTTGTTTCCCATAAGGATCCGTCTGTAGGAGAAAGATTAGCTAGTTTACTATTAAAGGCAGAATTTTTAAATTCCCTGATTGCATGTTTTAATTCATTTGTGCAGCGATTGAGGGCACGTTTATCTGATGGAAGCCTGGTGTGATGCCATCTTCTTCTTACCGTACGTTTTTGTCTTATTAATTCACATATATATTGGGGGTAGCAAGGTCCAGCTCGGTTCTTAAGAGGTTTAGGTGTTAACGAACCCCAGGCAGCCTGTTGGATAGCCTTTGTCAGATGGTCAACAGCTACCTCAACATCCTCACCATTTTTCAAAGGAAGATTGATATTTATTGTGGATTCAAGTGTGTTTCGGAATAAATCCCAGTCTACTATCCCGTTTGTAAGAGATGGGGCCTCTACTTTTTCTAAAGGAACACAAGAAATTCTAAATAGCAATTGAGAGTGGTCTGAAGGCGAGTTGTCAAGCGAGGTGATAGATTTATGAAATTGATTTACTCCTTTTGAAATGAAAAAGTCGAGTAAATCAGGCATTTTATTCGCTGCTGACGGCCAGTAGGTTGGTGTGCCAGGTGAATGAACGTTAAGATTGTTGGAAACAACAGAATGGAGCAATTGTCGTCCCCTTGGGTTGTTTATTCTAGAGCCCCATTGTACATGTTTAGCGTTAAAATCCCCCCCACAGATGAAATGAGAACCAAGGTTTGAAAATAGTTCAGTAAATTCATTTGAGTCAATTGCATATCTTGGGGGAGAATAAACCGCTGAAAAGGTTATATTAACATTATTGAAAACCAACGTTGATGCCGCTGACTGGATAGAGTTTGTTGGATTAATGGATGGATGAGCAAAGTGTTTGATGTTGTTCCGGACAAGAACGGCTGCGCCACCGTATGCCCGATTATCCGGGCGATCAGACCTGTATATATTATATCCCGGTATGAAAAACCTTGAACTTGCTGTGAAATGTGTTTCAGTTATCAATGCAACATCTATACGTTTTTCATGTAAAATAAATTCTAGTTCTTGTGCATGTTGGTACAAACCATTTGCATTCCACAGCAGGACTGACAAGAAAATATTTGACAGATTATTTGTCATTTTTACTGATAAGGACTTGCATAAGTTGAGTCATCATGGATAATAAAGGAGAAAATAGGGCTTTAATTTCCGTGAGGACAGAGGTCAGTTGGGTAACTATGTCTGCGTGATATGAAATGTTATGGCTGGAGCTTTGAAGTACCTTAGCGTAGTTATGTTCTTCGCCTAAATGAGAGCGGTTTGAGGGAAACTCCGGACGGTCATTGGTACACTGAGTTTGGTGGGCTTTTAACGTAGGAAGCTGGGGGAACGATGAAGGGGATAGATCAGGAGGTGTGGGGCGCTGGAGAGAAGGTAGTTCCTCTTTTGGAGGCTTAGATTTAGAAGACCTTCGGTTCTGCAATTCCCTATGGACTGAGCAGCCCCTGTAATTAGCAGGGTGGTTTTCGCCACAAAGTGCACAGGTTGCTGGCGTATTACTAGGTTTTGTGCACGTTGAGGTCTCGTGGTCTTTAGCGCACTTAACACACTTAGGAGTACGGTTACAATATTTCCTAGAGTGACCAAATTGTTGGCAACGCATGCATTGAACAATGAGTCGCTTTGGTCTGGGTTCTTCAACTTGAATTTTCGAATGAAGGAGGGTGCTAAGATCAAAAATATGGTCATTAGATTGAGATTGTGTGAGGTCAACAAAAAAAAGGGGAAGCCGAGTTTTATCCTTAGACCAAACGTTGGTAACATTTTGAACCAAAAACCCTTTGGAGCAGAGTTCATCTTTTATTGAGTCGGGCTCAATAGAACTATGGAGTCCACGAATGACTACTCGGAAAACTTTATCTTCTGGGAGCTGAAAAGTGTGAAATTCTGCTTTATTTTCTCGAAGGAAATGTACAATTTTTCTGTACGCATCAGGCGAAGCTGGGTGGATGGTGACGTTTTTTAAGGAAGAGGAGCACCTGTACTGATCACTTCCAACTAAGTTAGTCAGTATCTTGCAAAGTTTTAAGAAGTTAACATCAGTTTTCAGTATGATTGGGGGGACTTTACGGGATTTCGGGTCAGTTGCGTTGCTTACACTAGAAGTAGCAAGAGGCTGAAATCTATTAAAAAGAGGCACTGGCTGGATTGGTTTTGTTGGATTTCTATTAAAAAGTTTGTTAGGCCTATCGCTAGTGGTTGAGTTATTGCTATTACTCCTTTTTCTATTGAAGACAACTTGGTTCCAATTTAGATCATTAGAGGTTTGGCTTGCAGTCGTGTCTGACGCATGATCCATGGAGTCGTCGCCAGCGACAGTTTGTTGTGTACCTGTCGCCATAGCAATGGTACAAAGTAAGGTTATAAACCAAAGATAAAGGTAAAAAAATTAAACAAAACTAATAGTCCTATGGAAATAAGTATTTACCAAAATGTCCAGTGAGTAAATAGTCACATTTTACTAGAATAAGACACAGAACACGTCATAAAACTTAAAAAATTATGTAAAAAATAAGAGAATTGAAAATCACGTCTGTTTACAAGTGACACCAACAGCTGATGCCTGCTTTTTAAATTAAAAAAAATCCACATTTCCAAACCTTTGCAATGATATAATTTGACAGTCATTTATTCAGCTGATTGTGAAGACACGAGGTACTTTGTCTAACGACAGAAAAAGAGCAAACGCTCAAGAAACATTTGGTTTATCATGGTCAGTATACATAAAAATGTATGCATTATCATGTATTATTCTTTAGATTAAAACAGTTTTATATAATTTAAATTATAGAGTTTTATTGGTGGAAATAAAAAATAAGATTTGATTGCTAAATTGTTTAGTATTAAAACTATTGAAATCATGTGAAACAGCTGATTTCAATAACGTTGATGGTCCAAATGTCTATTAAAATGGCATATTGTAAAAGATCGATTTTAATGATTCACACTCATATTGAATGACATTTTGAGCCCTACGATGAATGTTACATTTCAACACATTTATGTTAATTGGGTTCAAAGGAAAATGTACTTTTCTTATGGAGATTTAACATAGGGAAAAATTAAACTTATGACAGCGAGCCTGATATGGTTCTATTGGGCCGATTTACTCACGACTGGTACCAATTAAAAGGTAATTGTATCTATATTTGCCCATTTTGCTTAGATTTCAGCTTTTACTCCACTAAATTGTCCAAAAACGGAAAGTAAAGTCTCTTAAGACAATAACACGGGTAAAATTTTAAGCCTATTTTGAGTGAGATCTGGAGTTCTATGGGACCGATTTACATTTAGGTTGTGTTAAATGAAAGGTAATTAACTTTATATAATATGCCCGTTTGCCTGAAAAGTTAAATATTCCTTCATTTTATATGTTAAAAATGGTGCTACGTTCCAGACGCTTTTGCCGCTAGCTTCAGTGGAGAAGGGGGGGGGGTGGTCTAATGTGGGCAGATTCAAAGAAAAATCCAATTTAAAATCAAAAGTTAAGAAAAAGACAAAAATGAGTCTAACTATTCTTGCATGGATCAATTTACCATTAATTATCCATTAAAAGTAAAGATAAATTATCAGTATTATCACTTTCACCAAAATACCTCAACTGAATTACCTTATCAACACTAAGTCACAAAACAGATAAGTACTGATACCAAAACTAGGATAAAATCCTTCAAACAATCAGTTATAATCAATTGATCAAGAGAGAAGCAAAATATCTTTATAGTTAAAAATTCACCTTTTCATATCTAGCTCTTGTATCAAAATAAATAATTGAGAATAAAAGAATAATTGAATATTAATCAGCTTTATCAGTTTAAACTCAAATCTCAATGTAAATAACCAGAATTTATCTTGTGTAAACTAGAGATATTTTCCAGAGGCCAAGGCAAATTCAAATAACACTACAAGTTAGCCTCAAAAATTTAATGAAACATCAGCAAAATGAAAGCTAATTCAAATATACCCAAACATTGTTCTTGAAAGAATACAACTGAAGATAGTTCCAAGTTCCTCATAATAATTCAATTGTATAGCATAAACAGATCATATTTGTATGTTATTTCACTTATCAAAGTAGTGGCCACCAATTATTATTAGACATAAATAAATAAACACACACATGGATAGAAAATATACAAATATTTATATATAACACTTAAGCTACTGATGAGACGCAGTTGTCTGGTGTGGATGCGTTGATCGGAGTATCCTTGTGGTCAAAGGTCCAAATCCTCCTATCTCTCACTATATAGGGATATCCCACACAAAATGTCTTAATAGGCCTATTAATACTAAAGACTTATCGAGTGACGACTCGTAGCTCCCATCTCATGTCCAAGTCCCATGTTAGTCCTGAAGTTGCCCAACAGTCCGCCAGGTAAGGTTCCGAAGGCCCCCCTGGTGTGGGTAGCCGTCACCAAGTCTCAGGTAGGTAAGGGAAGGCTCCACTCTCCTCAGCAAGGTAGGTACCATCCAGCAAGATAGGTCCAGGTAGGAAAACCCTCTTCGCAAATTTGCCAAATCCTCAAAATGTGAGCCGAGGGTCTTCAGACGTAGATCCAGTGCCACTTTCTCTTCTAATGCCGCAGTGCTGAATGAGAGTCACGACAATGCTCAGTTGACCGTTGGACGCCAAGCCGGCAGCAGCATGCACGGCCGCCGCGTCACCCAGCAATTAGTCACGTAGGCCATGCCGACCACTAACTTGAATTACGTTTAGCGCCTGCAAATCTGGCAAGGCAAAATGCACGCAGCCATGCTTCACAAATGGTATCGGCCGGGCAGGGGCGCGCATCCCTCCCAAGAAATTCCGTTAAGGTGATCAATCTTAACTTTGCCGATCAGTAATTTGAAAAGTAGACATTGCAATGGATTATACAATATTTTCTATTCATTAGTATTGTTTTTACTAATCAACTGAGTATTACAGCACAGATCAGCTGATTATAAAGCTTTGTTTTAAAACACATGTTTTACTTTCATAGCATGGTTTGTTTATGTTGTGATTTTACTTTATTTTAGGTTAGTGATGACTGAATGGGTGAGTTCACCCGCACTCACCGGTCACCGTACGGTGAGTAAATCCTGGTGAATGACGTCACGGTTCATTTTTCCGGTAACCTACCGGTGCGAGTGAACGTAAGCGGTGGATTCATTAACAGCTGATTCAACGCCGGATGTAGAGCAGCTCTACATCCGGAAAAACAGTACGGCAGGGAAAATAAATAATTTTCTTATTAATAGGCTGCCCGAAATGGATGAAGTGAATTTGAGAATTTTTACTCATGAAATTACCGATGATAGTCATTTTGATTTAATTAATAATATAGTTCCTGCAGCAATTGACCTTATAGAGCCTTTTCATGTAGGATTGAACCCAATTCAACAAGAACGAGGAGATCCTGTAAGGAACCGTAACTATTTCGAAACTACGGTTCCGATATACACGATTTCCGAGTTTAAGAGCCAATTTAGAATGTCTAGAAATGCTGTTGAGGTATTCTTTCATTTTTCACCTTCATATTTCCTTTCTTAAGTTGGTTTTATTTTTTCAAGCAATAATTTATTTTATAATTTAAGGTTTTAAGGCCAAAATTACATCGCTTAATATGTTCAGTAAGTTTATTTGGTATTTTTTATCAAATTGTTGCCTTACTAAGGCAAAGGCCAATTTAAATTTATTAAAACCCTATTTAGAAATATGGGGATTGTCAATAGATGTTTAACTCAACCAAATGTTAAATATCATCTAGACAAACGATCTCGGCATACTTCACGATATTAGCAATCATTTGGCAAGTACTCTCATCTTGGGTAATAGGTGCACATTAAGAAACTGTATTACTGAATTCCCACAGTTTTTTGCTATTGTATAGTACCTATACTATCAAAATTTTGACTATCCAGAATAGGCTTAATTCACAATTAAAACCAATAGTAACTTTGAAAGTTTAGTAATTATTTCTGTACTTACTAGTAATACTAATATTTGTTGATTAACATCAAATCAGTCAATAAATAAATTATCATCTGATTTTTCTTGATACTTTTGTTCATCTTTTAGCAATAAGTAGTGGGCAAGTGGCGTTTCTGGCCCAATCAAACTTTGACAGGCAGTCAATTTTTTGACAGCTACTTCCGGTCACGTGACCGGAAGTGACGTCATCAGCTGTGACGTAGCCGTGACGTGTTGTAGGTGGGTATTTAAAGTTTAAATGCCCTGCTGTGCTGGGTATTTAAATTTTAAATGGCCGGAAGTGTGTCAAGGTCTTTTGGGGATGTTTTTAAAAAAGATCTTGCATTTTCGGAAAATCCGAAAATGCAAGATAATTTTTGTTTCTTTTTACAAACTGTTGTTTTGTTGATTTTCACGTCTGTTAAAATACCATGTAAAAAATGGAATTGACAAATTAACAAGAAAATATCCTGCTACAAAGTATCCAAATAAAGATGCAATTACATAAACATAAGAATCTCTTCAATTTGCGGCGTTGATGTTTCTGTAACTGGTGTGGGATTCTGAAATAATTGGGGTTGATCTTCATTAACAGCATCAGCTATTATTTCGTTAATGGAGGAGGAGAGGACGGGAGTAGAAGATTTTTGCGGAATAAAATCGTTGATTGCAGAAAGGCTGATCGATACCGAGATGGAATGTTGCTTCATCAGAGGTTTCTTGAGCAGACCCAGAAGAATAGGGCAGGATGAAGAGGCAGATGAGGAGTCCATAATTAGATAAAGGAAATAATAAAATGGATATAATGAAATAGAGAAAACGTGGGAATGGATAGTAACAGCGATGGTGGCGAGTGGCAGAATAACACAAGGCGGGCGAATGGGGTTCTTATAGGCAGCAGACACAACAACCTTGTAGTCAAGGTAGTGACCAGGTCCAAGTAGGCACACAACAACCTTGTAGTCAAGGTAGTGACCAGGTCCAAGTAGGCCAGACGAAGTTGTGAGAGCGGTGGCTAGCGACCCGGCCAAGGCTACCGGCCTCGGCAGAGCGACACGTTGACCTACTAGTCAAGGCTCGCTAGCGAGGTCGAGTCTCGAGCTCGCTGATATAAGCAAGCGCGCAACGTTTCTCTTTGGCATTACGGTGAAGGTGTAACTGGTCCGCTTACGTGGAGGGTTATGCTGTAACGTAATGTTCGCCATGGTGTGTGGGATGGCTTATGTCAAGCACACACTGCGTTCGGCTATTGTGGGAGAGGCGCCCTCCTATAATAGTCGGTCGCAATGGCAATCCACCTACCTTTCCATTTCCTGCGTGGTTTAATTGTCAGGGTTAATATTACGGTGAGGTGTGTGAGTTCGCTTACGTGATGATCACACCGTAACTGTAATATTAAGTTAGGTGTAATATTATAGGGAGGTGTGTGAGTTCGCTTACGTGATGATCACACCGTAACTGTAATATTACATAGTATAAGATAGAATAGGGGGAACGTTAGGTAGGGGTTAAGATATAATAGGGCGGTGAGGTGTGTGAGTTCGCTTACGTGATGATCACACCGTAACCGCATGCATGATAGCATTTAAGGGGTAGCATAAGTTATAATAAAGTAGTATAGAAATAAAGTAGTAGAATAAGGTAGGGACCCCACGCTTCCCCACCCCCCTTTTTTATAATTTTTAAATGACCTTGACCTAGTTTTGATTGTTCTACTTTCGGACTTAGAATTATTTTAAATGACCTATTTTTTAGACTTAGATATTTTAATTTCAAAAGACTTACTTGTTTGACTCATATATTGATTGATTTTAAAACTCTACTTTTGAGACTTAAATATTTTGTTAAAGTTTTAAATAACCTAAGATTTTAGTTTTGTGTTGTATCTTTTATTAAATAATTATTATTTTTAACATTTGGGTTTTTGTAAATGTTTTAATTTCTGTTGATGGTGAGTTTAGTTTTCGCGTTGGTTATTAATATTTTTGAGTTTTTGCGTCATAACTTTTATACCGTTGGTTTAATCAAAAAATGTTACTGGACCTTTTTTGTTTGTCTTTCAATTCCGCTTAATTTGACTACCCGCACGATAGATTTGGAGCATTTTTTGTTATATCCCCCCCCCCGCGAAACCCCCCCCCCTCCCCCCCCCCGCGAACCCCCCCCCACTCCCCCCCTCCCCCCCCGCATCCCCCCGCATCCCCCCGGCAAAACCGGTTACTTGATTTCGTCGCCGTTCAACTTTAGAACTGCGTCGCCGTACACGATGGCAGTGGATATAACAAAAATGCTCCAAATCCATCGTGCGGGTAGTCAAATTAAGCGGAATTAAAAGACAAACAAAAAAGGTCCAGTAACATTTTTTGATTAAACCAACGGTATAAAAGTTATGACGCAAAAACTCAAAAATCGAGGCTATAGGCAGTGGATATAACAAAAATGCTCCAAATCTATCGTGCGGGTAGTCAAATTAAGCAGAATTAAAAGACAAACAAAAAAGGTCCAGTAACATTTTTTGATTAAACCAACGGTATAAAAGTTATGACGCAAAAACTCAAAAATCGAGGCTATAGGCAGTGGATATAACAAAAATGCTCCAAATCTATCGTGCGGGTAGTCAAATTAAGCGAAATTAAAAGACAAACAAAAAAGGTCCAGTAACATTTTTTGATAAAACCAACGGTATAAAAGTTATGACGCAAAAACTCAAAAATCGAGGCTATAGCCTTGGGCTCACAGTATATATAAGGTGTGCTGTAGTCTTGTGGTTACATTTGCCATGGAATCCCTCATGATCTTTGGTGCCGTGCACAACTTTGTCGAAGCCAAAAAAGTACTATGGTACATAAGAACGTATCATAGCAATCTGAAGTGTATTAGTGGAGTACTTGAAGCTGTTAAAGCAGACGGTACAAAAATCTGTTGCACTTCGGATTCTATGGATTACGAAGGACTCGAAACATGGGTCCTTTATTATGTACAATTTTGTACAAAAATTCACATCAAAGTTGACACGGACTAAAGGGGTTTTCTAGGAGGAAAGAAAAGAATAGATACCAACAATGCATGTTGGTAGCTATTCTTTTCATTCTTCCGCTAAGATTTAAATGACCTTGACCTACTTAGGACTTAGAAAATTTTCACTAAGTTACAATTGACCTTCAAAATAAGTAGGTCAAGGTCATTTAACTTTAAGCGGAAAAAAGAGAGGAACAGTGTTATTAATTAACACTGTTCCTCTCTTTTTTCCTAAAAGGCAGGGGGAGAAGTTCCGTTAATGTCTACTTTTATGTGGCAGAATCATATCCATCATCATCTGATTCATTTTGAAAGTTGATGTAATCTACATCAACCCAAAGATAATGGAATCCTTGTTCAAAAGCCATAGTATCAATGTATGTTTCAAGTGTTGAAAACCAATTCGGATCTACGAAAGGGTTGATGGTAACTAATAAACGTTGATATGTTAAATTTACCATTCTTTCCCCAGTAACATTAATCGTAAGAAAATTAATATTCTGGAGGACATGGATTAAATTTAACATAAATTGAATATGTTGTTGAGGAGTGCAAAAAACATTGTAAAACATACGGAAACTTTCCATGATTATCGGTGAGGGAAGTGATGCCTCTTCATATAATCCACGGTTTATATATACATTTTCCCCACCATAAAGTTTTAAAAGTGGGTCAAGGTCATCTGAAGATACCCTATGAACGGGGAACAGAGCAGTAAGTGGTTAGACCACAAACTGCTGTGTTCCCCGTCCCTATTTAATTTCTCATAATTATATGTGTTTATAAACACATACAATTAATTTCATATTTTGCCAGGGGGCAGAAATTGCAGAGATGACATTTTTCTTGAGGTGCCGGCATTTGTAGTTTATACCCAATTATTCCGCTTCTATAAGCAATAGTTCGATAAAGCTCTTCCCCCGGGCCGGCAAGAGGAAGCGCCTGAAAAAAAAATTATTAGTTTAAAGAAATTAAAAAAATAATATATTGTTAACAAAATAAACAATGCAGTTAATGAAAAAACGTACCATGTGACATACGGCACATATTCTGCCAACATTTGGCCCTTCAAACCAAATTTTGGTTTTGTAGACGCATCGTCTTTTATGCTCATAAATGAGCTCTCCTTGCAAAATTGGCGGCAGCGGCTCTGACACCCTTCTGATATGCCGGAGCATAGGGTTATCGGTGCAGATACGCTGCAGACACAACTCGTACAAGGAGCTCATAGTTATGGTCTGGCTATGCAAACCTCAAAGCTTTAAATACGTACCAATCACCTTGATGGCGAAGGTGATTCCCCCTCCCCCCGGGTTTCCACTATATATTGAGCGGATAGAAGCTTTATAGAATTAATAGTTTGCTACATTTTTGAATCAACAAAACGTTATGGAATCTTTCCAAAAATACCTGATTGATCAAAGATTAAGTAGAAACCGAAGGGAACAAAGAAGACAACACAGATTAAAAAAAGCTTTTGAAAAATTAAAATTAGTTGTACCGGAAAGTCAAAAACAAAAAAAAATTAACAGACAATCTATAGTTCAAAATGCAATAGATTACATTAAAAAATTGGAAGAAGACTTGAAATCACCAACATTTAACTTAGAACAACAAGAATTTGAACAATCCGAACAGACATTTTTACAGGATATAGAAGAATTCCAACAATTCGAACAGAAATTTGTACAGGAAATAGAAGAATATCTTCAAACTTCGCAAAATTTAAACCAAGACATTTATGAAATTTTGTATCAACCTTTTGAAACTGTTTCCTTGCCAATGTTAGAAAGCTTGGATGAATATTTTTTTGACGTCGAAAAGTAGAGGGGGTAAATGGGTGGGGAGCTGTTATAAAGGCAGGGTAAACAGAGTAATCTTTACTTTCTTCGGATCCAGCGCTATGGCAGGCACTTCGTCTTCGTCCAGGTCTTCTTCCTCGTCATCAAGAACATCATCATCATCTGTTGTTTCTATTGTGAAACAAAAATCTCCTTCTCCAAAAAAATCTTCACCGAAAAAATCTCCTTCTCCAAAAAAATCTTCACCAAAAAAATCTCCTAACAAAATTTCTGAAAAACTTCAAAAACTTCAAAAATTAAGAAAATCCTGTTTTAAGAAAGAACAATGTGCTCATATTTTAAAAAAAGGAGCGAACAAAGGTGAAAGGTGTGTGAAGTTGTGTAGTGTAGGTGAAAAATTGTGTAATTTGCATAACAAACGTGAACCTTCCGAAAAAGTCCTTCTAAAAAAGTCAAAATTGAACCTTCCAAAAGTGAATTGCCAGAAAAAATTGAAAACTATAAAAGAATTAAAATCAACAGATTGAAATTAAACCACAAATATGTTTTTGTAAAAAAGATCAGTAACAGGGATGTTGTTCTTAGATGTTGTGATGAACTCTACTTGCTCAAATTACCAGTAAATCTTCAAATTCCAAATATCAGTAATGTTCATTATTATTTAGTAAGAAAATCTCCATCTGATAAAGTTAAATGGTCAAATTAAACACAAGACAAAAAAAAATGGAGCGGGGGAATAGACCACTTTGAAAATCCAAGAGAATTACTTAGCGGTCTATTCCCCCGCTCATAGGGTATTTTTGAATGACCTTGACCTATTTTCAAAATTTACAATGGAGGGTTAATTTCTTATAAAAGCGGGATAACAAAATGACTTTTTACTTTTTACAATCTAGTCCTAAAAAGAACTATGTTCGTATATTATTAAAAAAGGGTAAAAGATGTGTTGTGTAAATCAAACATTATGCAGTGCGCACAACAAATACCTCCTTTTGTTAAAACTGAGAAATTAGTGTAAAAATGAAATAAAAAAAAAATAGGAGCGGGGGAATAGACCACTTTGTAATTCTAAAAGAATTACTTAGCGGTCTATTCCCCCGTTCATAGGGTATTTTTTGGTGACCTTGACCTACTTTTTACACTTATAAATTTTCGCTAACTGCTATTGACCTTGAAAATAAATAGGTCAAGGTCATTCAATAATTAAAAAAGAAAATGGAGGTGTACGGTTTTACAGAACCGTACACCTCAGAAACCTAACAGAAGAAAAGCTAAATCTACCTATATATAAATGACCTTGAGACTTAGAAATTTTCACTAAGTCTTTTTGTTGACCTTGAAAATAAGTAGGTCAAGGTCATTCGATAACTAAAAAGAAAATGGGGGTGTACGGTTTTACAGAACCGTACACCCCCGGAAACCTAAAAGAAGAAAAGCTAATTTACAATACAATCTGCCTAGAGTTTAAGAATTAATAAAAATAAAAAAATAAAGAAATAAAATTTAGTTTAAAAAAAAATAGCTAGACAGCCCAGCGCTGCACATTATGATTACAGTGTGATCATCACGTAAGCGAACTCACACTCCTCACCATAAGCGCACAACGCTAAGCTAAAACAAAAATGTTATTTTGAAATAGCAAGTTGCTTAATTAAATTTAGGAAAAAATGTTATACAAATATGTTTTTTATTTCCTAACACTAAAGGAGCCAGTGTCTCGCCATTAGCGACGCAGAACAACTGAGGTCTAGCGAAACTCCGGAGGTAGGCGAACTACCCATCCAGCACGTATAGAGGTTGTAAGTGACCCGCTTTGGTGAGCGTAATCACTACAAAAGCGGTAGCCGGTTTTACCATTATTGGTTTTACCATGCAAAAGATGGAAGGAAAAAAGGAAAGGAAATTGGAATTGAAAGGTGTCCCTAACTAAAAAGGAGTACAAGACAAGAGAGGGAATGCCCTCAACAAGCTTGTTGGAAAAAGGAAATTGGAATAGAAAGGTATTAAAAACATATCATATAACATTCCTAAAAACAAAAATTTTACTTTAAATTTAAACATTCCAGGCAGAAATATATTGTAAGTAAAAGAAAGATTTTAAAATAATACTAACTACCAAACCAGCAAATTAAAAACAAACTACAAACCCTAGGGTATCTACAAGCACAAACAACTACCATGCCTTAAAATTAATCAGTCCTACGTCAAGATGTTATTATACAAATAACACCAAGATATTTTCACCAAACAGCAAAAATGATAAAATGTTCAGGGCGCCTTCTGAACATGTTACCACCTCACTGTCTAGCGAGCAACTGATGCCGAACCACACGCGCAGATCCCGGACCCCAACTCGGCTTGAGGTCATCCCCCCTCCTCGCTTACCCCCTCCCAAACCACAGGACCCTTACTGCGGGTTTGGTTTCCATCATTCTTTTGCCATTGTTCCAACAGGCAACAACATTTCTTTCTTTACTTTACATTGGATTTGTAAATATTTTAAGTGTTAAAACTTCTCAATATTTAATATTTTAGGACTTTGAAAAATTTTCAAACCTATCATTCTTTTGCAACTGTTTAAACAGGCAACAACACTTCTTTCTTTATTTTTACTTTACATTGGACTTGTAAATATTTTAAGTGTTAAAACTTCTCAATATTTAATATTTTAGGACTTTGAAAAATTTTCAAACCTATCATTCTTTTGCAACTGTTTAAACAGGCAACAACACTTCTTTCTTTATTTTTACTTTACATTGGACTTGTAAAACTTCCTAATAATTAATACTTTCGGACTTAGAAAAATTTTCAAACATTTGCTTCAACATTTATTTTACAATATCAAGTTTCTTTTATAATGCCTCCAACAGACAACAATTTTCCTTTTGGATGTACAATTTGTGAAAAAATATATAAAATAGTTGAACCAGAAGACTTAACGGATGACGAAAGTATTTTTGAAAATAGTTTGATTCCAGTAGAAGATACATCTGATGCTACATCCGATGCTACATCCGATGCTACGTCTGATGCTACAAGTGATGAAGAAAATATTTTGGAAATACCAGTAGCAATAGGCGAAGAAACACCGTTAACACATGTTGTAACAATTAACTATGATCCAGTACAATATATTCATGCTCTTGTTCGGCGACGTTTGTTTCCGGCATCGGACATGGAGGAAGATGAAAGCGATAACGATTTGGAAATAACATATTTAAACAACAGCAATGATGATCACACTTACGACGCATAATATATGTATTATTTTGAACTTAAATTATTTGACGTTGGCACTTAGATTTTTTTTTAAACTTCCATTATTTGACCTTGAGACTTAGAATTTTTTTAAAACTTCCATTATTTGACCTTGAGACTTAGATTTTTTCTAAAACTTTCATTATTTTACCTTGACACTTAGATTTTTTAATACCTGCATTATTTGACACTTAGATGTTTTTTTTAACTTGCATTATTTGACCTTGACACTTAGGAGTTTTGAAATATAAGAAATTTAACTGTTATTAACACTTTTTGTGTTTAATACAGAAAAAGTGGTGGGGGTAGTGCTATAAATAGGGGTAGTTTAAGAGTGGTTTTTATTATTACTGCAACGTTTGTGGAGAGCACACCTACGTCATGTATTACTGCATCAGTTGTGAAGAATCTTTTGAAAATGAAAACTTACTACAAATACACAAAGAAGTGTACCATAACAACGAAACAAGAAACAATGCAGAAGAAGAAGATTTGGAAGAATTAGATCAAATGCTGGCTAACCATCAACAACAACTAAATTCAAGACCAAGTGTTATTCAATACGCACCCGGACCATCTTTGGATGTGGAATTATACGCCCGAGCTTTACCAGGCAGTGTAGTAACTCATTTTAAGATTGACAATGCTCAATTGCAACTAGCACAATTTATATTGAAAGCAAAAACATTAGTAACAGAAACATTGAAGAATGAACTAAGAAGATTAAATTTTATAAAGTTTGGAATATTATTAGATACTGTATTTACAAATGTTCAGAATGAAACATCACCAAGAGGATTTTTAACTAAAAACAAAACCATCATGTTTGCATCGGATATAAGCTCAATTGTGGATGATTGTTTTGAAGAACTTTTAACAAAATTACAAGAACATGAAGGAAGAGGTTCTGGATGGAGTTTGTTAAGTATAACAAGCTTAGATGTAAGAGTTCATAAACATGGATATGGAATGAGAGGTAGTAGTTATATTGCTTTGCCAAGGAAGATTCGAGTAACCAAATCTTGTGTTAATGTACAAAATGAAAATGCTGAATGTTTCAAGTATGCAATGCTTGCAAAATATGTAGAAGATCATGTGGAACGACCGAGTAGAGCATACGATGAGGTTTCCTATATGTATAACTTTCAAGGCATGACTTATCCTGTTTCAATTCAAGACATATCAAAATTTGAAAAGAAAAATCCTTTTGCATCTGTAAACATCTTTGGCTTAGATTCATCCAACAATGTCTATCCCTTACGTATAACACCCACCGAACGCAGAGATCATACTGATTTATTATTTATAACTAAAGGTGATATCTCACATTATGTATATATTAAAGATTTTGAAGCTCTAGTTTGCAAACAGTTATCAAAACGTGAACAACCAAAAACAACTTGTAAAAGATGTTTCTGTTTTGTAAACAAACCTTTAAGAAGAGGAGGTTCAGAATGGTTAACAGAACATAAAAGATTATGCAATGGAAACTATGAAGTAAGAATTAAATTACCACACCCTAGCAGATCACAAGTAAAATTTGATAAAGTTATCCAACAATACAGAATCCCCGTTGTAGTGTATGCAGATTTTGAATCTTCATTGCTTCCACTTGAACAAGAAGAAGGAGAGGAAATTACAAGCAGAACAAAGTATCAACTTCACAAACCAAACAGCTACTGTTTAATAGTAAAATCCACTCTGCCTGAAGAACATCTTCAAGAATATGGTTTGACATCTACACCAAAGATCTATCGTGGAGAAGAAGCAGCTCGATACTTTGTTGATGATTTATACGACATCGCTGGGAAAGTGGAAGCAATGTATAGCAATGTGGTTCCTATGTCACCTATGACACCGGAAGAAATTTATCTTTATGATTCGACAACAACATGCTATTTGTGTAACAATCAATTTACAGAAACTAAAGTTAAAGTTCGCGACCATGACCATCTGACAGGAGCCTACAGAGGTGCAGCTTGCAACGGATGTAACATCAACTACAAACTACCATCTTTTATTCCCGTGGTTTTTCACAATCTTAGCGGATACGATGGACATTTTATCATTCCTGAATTAGCAAGAGACAACGGTGAAATAGACGTTATAGCACAAACTATGGAAAAATTTATAAGCTTTTCAAAAAAGGTGGGCAAAATTAAACTTAGATTTGTTGATTCTTTTCGATTTATGCCTTCCAGTCTTATGAAACTTTCTGAAAATTTAAGAAGACAAAATTTAATAAAAACAAGCAAAATTGTACCTGCAGAAAAAATGGATTTGGTTCTTCGGAAAGGAGTTTTCCCGTGTGATTACATCGATGGACTACATAAATTTCAAGAAACGTCACTTCCTCCACCAGAAGCTTTCAAAAGTAAACTTACCGATTTGGACATTTCACCTGAAGACTATCAACACGCATGCAGAGTTTGGGACGAATTGGAAATGAACACTCTGGGAGATTATTCTGACTTTTATGTAAAACTTGATGTGACCCTTCTCTGCGATGTGATGGAAGAATTTAGAAACACCTGCTTTGAAGCTTACGGATTAGACCCTCTTCATTCTTATACTTCTCCAGGACTAGCTTGGCAAGCTATGCTAAAAGAAACAAAGTGCAACCTTCAATTATTAACAGATATTGACATGGTGTTGATGATCGAATCGGGCGTTAGAGGTGGATGACCCAAAGTGTTACTAGACATGTTAAAGCTAACAACAAATATCTTCCAAACTACGATAAAGAAAAACCATCAGTGTTCTTAGGATATTTCGATGCCAACAATTTATACGGATGGGCCATGTCTAATCCACTTCCTTTTGGAAACTTTGAATGGGTTAATCCAGACTCTCTTGGTGATATTTCGCAAATTTCAAAAGACGGAGACACCGGATACATATTGGACTGTGACTTTGAATATCCAGAACACTTGCATGATCTTCATTACGATCTTCCGCTCCTTGCAAAAACAGAAGTTTCACCAATTGGCAAACATCCAAAATTAATGATGACTCTTGAAAATAAACAAAGACACGTAGCTCACTTTTGGGTTGTTCAACAAGCACTCCAATTGGGTTTACGTATAACCAAAATTCATAGAGTTTTAAAATTTTCCCAATCTTGCTGGTTAAAACCGTACATTGATTCAAACACCTGAAGAAGAGCAGCTGCAACATCAACATTTCAAAAGGACTTTTTTAAATTGATGAATAATGCGATATTTGGAAAAACATTGGAAAACAAAAGAAAACACAAAAATGTTAAATTAATTACAGATCCTATAAAACTAGAAAAACTTGTACAAAAACCAAACTTTGGAACATCCGTTATCATCAATGAAAACCTTGTGGCAGTATCTATGAAGAAGACAAGCGTGAAAATGGATCGTCCGTTGTACGTTGGAATGTCAATCTTGGATATTTCCAAAACCCACATGTATGATTTTCACTACAACAAAATGGTCGCCTTCTACGGTAGAGATAACATCGGAATCGCCTACATGGACACGGACGCTTTCATCTACTGGATTCTTACTGAAGATATGTATTTGGATCTTCGAACATTTGTTCACAAAAATGAATTTGATTTTAGTGACTATCCAAAAGATCATTTAAATTATGACAATGATCGGAACAAAAAGAAACTTGGAAAATTTAAAGACGAAGCAAATGGAATTTTACTGAAAGAACTTATTGCACTAATGTCAAAATTGTATCCACTACAATTACATAAAGAAGAAAACAATATTATTAAAAAAGCTAAGGGAGTAAAAAGTTTGTATCTTAAGAAGAATGTAAATTTTGAACACTACAAGCAATGCTTATTTGAAGAAACGACTATAACTGCAAAATTCAACACCATCAGAAGTTTCAACCATCAACTGTACAGCGTAACAGAAGTGAAAAAAGCACTCTGCTCCAATGATGACAAACGACACATTCTTCCAGACAAAATTCACACTCTACCATTCGGCCACTACTCTCTCAATCCTATCAATGAGTAAAAAGAAAAAGAAAAAAAGAAAAAAAAGAAAAAAAGAAAAAAAAGAAAAAAGAAAAAAGAAAAAAAGGGGAAATCACAGCATGCTCGCTGTGATTTCCCCTTTTTTTTAAATATGTTGAAATGACCTTGAACTATAAAAGCGGATGCAGAAAAAGAAACACTCAATACTAACTTGACTTTGTTAGTAAAATCATCATGACAGACTTAAAGGAAAAGATTGTTAATGAACTTCATAAACCTGCAAGTATAAAGTTTCCACGACGAAATACTGTTGTAAAAGGAATAAATGATTTATATCAAGCAGATTTAATTGAAATGCAACCGCATAGTAAAATAAATAAAGGATTTAAATACATACTTACGATTATTAATTGTTTTACTAAAGTTGCAGATGCTTTGCCATTAAAAAACAAAACTGGTAACAGCATAACAAAAGCTATGGAAGTAGCTATAAAAAGAGATAAAAATAAAATTAAACATTTACAAACTGATGATGGGAAAGAATTTTTTAATAAACATTTTGCCTTGTTAATGAAAAAATATAACATAAATCATTATTCCACAAATTCTGAGAAAAAGGCAGCTATAATTGAAAGATTTAATAGAACCTTAAAAGGTGCAATGTATAAAATGTTTTCGAAAAGAGGTTCTTACGTATGGGTTGATATCTTACCAAAATTAATAAGCGATTACAACAACAAGTTTCATAGAACTATCGGTATGGCACCTAACAAAGTGAATAAGAAAAACGCTAAACTAGTTTTACAACGAATTAAAAAAAATACACAGCCAAAAGCGGAACAAAGAAAACCAAGAAAATTTAATGTAAATGATAAAGTTCGAATTAGTAAATACAAAGGAGTGTTTACTAAAAAATACCTGCCCAATTGGACAAACGAAGTTTTTACAGTGTATAAAGTACAACCTACTGTACCGGAAACTTATATTTTAAAAGATAACAAAGGAAATTTGTTACAAGGCGGTTTTTACGGACATGAATTGTTAAAGTCAACAGTAGGCGATGTTTATCTTGTTGAAAAGGTGTTGCAAAGGAAAAAAGACCAAGTTAAAGTACGTTGGTTGGGGTTTGATAAAACTGAAGATTCGTGGATACCTATAAAAGATTTGATTTAGTTTTAAATCAACTTATTTACTCTTCTGCCTTTGAATAAGATGGAGATTGTTCACCATAAAGATAAATTTAATATTAATAACATTGATGATTTAACCGTAGATAACGTTAAAATCAACATTGGTAAACACGGCAGTTTATTTCCAAACACTGTACGATGTATAGTCAGCGGTCCTTCAAACTGTGGCAAAACTAACGTTGTGTTTAACTTAATGACAAACACAAAAGGATTGCGATTTAATAACCTATATATTTTTTCAAAGTCCTTACATCAACCAAAGTATCAATTGTTGGAAAAGATCCTGACTGATGTGCCCGATGTTAACTATTACAAATTTAATGCTAGTGACAGTGTTATGCAACCAGACCAGGCTAAGCCGTATTCTGTATTTGTATTTGATGATGTATCTAGTGAAAATCATGATACTATTAGAAACTATTTTGCCATGGGAAGACATAATAATATTGATAGCATATATATCGGACAAACATATAGCAAAATTCCAAAACAACTAATTAGAGACAATGCAAATATTTTAGTTTTATTCAAACAAGACGATACAAACCTAAAACATATATACAACGATCATGTAAATGCTGATATGTCATTTGATAAATTCAAAGAGCTTTGTGGAAAAGCTTTGGCGGAAAAATATGGATTTTTGGTAATTATGAAAGATAAAGCTATAACAGATGGTCGTTACCGCATAGGTTTTGATAAATTTGTTTTAATACATTAATTAACAACATTATCGTACAAGTCTTCATGGTGTAAACATGGTTAATCAGGAAAAGCTATTAAAAGAAATAAAATCACTTAGTGATTCTATTAGACATAAAAACAGAGCGTTAAGATTAGGAATAAGTGAAAGAGAGAAATTTCTGGAATCAACATTTAAACCTATTACTGAGCCATTAAAACAATTAGGACAAAATGTTAAACATTCAACATTTAATTTTTCCGGAGATGCTATTTTACCCATTTCAAAATTTGAACAAAAAGAAGAATATGAAAGTGATACAAGTTTTACACAACAAGGAGAAACAACTGAAGAAGAAAGCGAACTAGGTGAAGAAACGGATGTTTTAACAGAAAAAGAAGGTCTTTATACAAGCGAAGAACAACAAGAAGAAGAAGAGCCTATTAATCCATCCAACTTGAGCAAATTGTGCTCGGATATTGCGTATAAAGGGCCGCTTGCAAGACAATTTGTATTAAAAATGTTACATTCTGCACAACCAACTCGAAAATATCATACTTTTGGTGCTAGAATAGAAGAAAATGGGCTAATGATTGGAGATAGCCAACTTGATGTAGACGAACATGACAATATTATTATAAATAATAAACAATACAAGGGTACAAAAGGATTGTTTGAACTTATTTTTAAGCCGAAACCTAATAAATATACTAAAAAGGATTTAAACATTTTTAAACAAATATTGGAGGATACAAATGCGCATAAGAAAAATTATTCTAAAAATTTCAATGTTCATAGAAATGCATCAGAAAAATATAAAACTATTATTGCTAAACTTTTCCCACCAAAAAGAAGGGAACCCATAAAAAGAAAATCATTATCTTCTGCTGAAATAAATATTTTACATAAAAGAAGAAAAACAAATCAATCAAGTTTATCAGGAAAAGGATTATTAAAAAACTTGTATGATACTAATATAATATACTACAACGATATAAACAAATTGGTTGACAGAATGAAGTTGATATATGAAGCTAAACAAGCCGGACATAGTGGTTTAGAAAATGAATGGGTAGCTTTGGTCGGCGAACTGCGAAATCGAGGAGTAATTGCATAAAAAAAGAGTATATATATAATACAAGTATAACTGATTAAATATTTAGTATAACCATGAGTGTGGATAAGTTTGGACGGTATTCCGAAACTGGAAGCAAATCAGGATCTTATGGAAAAAGAGGTGGTTTACCACTAACATCCGATGGAGATTATGATATAAATAACAAACGTTTAAAGTTTGTAAATGATCCAAAAGATGATAATGATGCGGTTAATTTTAAAACTTTAAGAAGTGAAACATTACCTAGCTTAAAGCTTCAAAATGAAGTGTATAACGCTAATTTTTATAGAATTGCAAATCTTCCAAAACCAATAGATAAGAATGATTCGGTAAATAAAGAATATTTAATGTGGTACATAAACCAAACCTTAAGATATGATCCTAAAAGTAATAATAAAGCATATGATGCAAAAGATCTTAGAATAGTCAATATAGCAGATCCTGTTAATGATCAAGATTCAGTTACCAAAAAGTATTTACATTCAGTCATACCTGAAAAAACAGATAAATTTTCCTTTTACAACTTTGTAATACACGATATTGGAGACCCTAAAGATATGAAAGATGCGGTAAACCTTCAATATGTTACAGATCATTGTATTACACATGATATTAAGTCAATTGATTGCAAAAATAAAGTGTTAACTAACGTTAAGGAAGGAACTGCAAAATCAGATGCAGCTACAATAAGTCAAATAATGAAATTAAAAGATAACAAATGGAATGCGGATGCAAAAATAATTACTAATGTTAAAAAAGGGTTGGATGAAACTGATGTAGCAACAATTGGACAAGTCCCTGTAATAAAACAATATGAAGACGGTAAACAATACTTTGATTGCAAAGGGAAACCACTATTCAATGTTGCAGAAGGAATAAGAGACAGTGATGTAGTTACAGTAGCACAAATGCGTGAGAGGGGAAACATGTACTATAATCTTTTTCTAAGAAAAGATTTAAATAAGCAGTCTTTTTTTTGTGAAGACTTGCGATTGACTAGCTTAAAAGACCCTATTAATTTTACTGATGCTGTTAATGTAAATTACATTGTAAGACTCTTAAGTGTAGTATTATATGATATTTATAACACAATAAAGCCCATAAAATCTTATCAAAAATTAAATTGGGTTAAAAAGAATGTTATGGAAAAATATTTTTTAAATAAGGAAACTGATACTTTAAGAACTTCTAAAGATGATGATGATGAAGAAGATACAATCCTTCCACAAAACTGGAAAAAAAATTTTTACCCATAAACAAACATACTTATAAATAAACAATGTCAAAGGATAAGTGCATCATTCATTATAAAGCATTTATAAAATAAACAAGTATCGACATTTCCTTTCACTATAAAAGACCATGTTGAAAGTTCAACGCATCAGTCATAATCGACACGTTATAAAGAGAGGAAGAGGAATAGCATCAACAGCACTTTCTCTTATTACTAAGCCGGTTGGAGCTATAGTTAATAAAGCTATCGATTTATTACCTGTAGAACTACATTTACCAGGAGGTTATCAATATTGTGGTCCTGGAACAAAATTGAAAAAAAGACTTGCTAGAGGAGATCTTGGAATAAATAAACTTGATCAAGCCTGCAAACAACACGATATAGCATATTCAAAGTTTGCAGATACTAAAAATAGATCAATAGCGGATAGAGCACTTGCTGAAAAAGCTTGGCAAAGAGTAACATCCAGTGACGCTAGTATCGGTGAAAAAGCAGCAGCTTTAGCGGTATCAGCAGCAATGAAGGGTAAAACGATGTTTGGAGGTGGAAAGAAGAAAGGAGGTGGAAAAAGGAGAAGAAAACCTGCAAAGAAACGTGGAGGAAATATAAGAAGAAAACGACGATCCACCGCAGGTAAAAATAAAAAGAAACAAACAATATGGTCAATGATAAAAAAAGGAGGAGGAATATACCTAAGACCGTATCGTGTGTATTAAACAGAAAAAAACAATTACTAATTCCAAATAAAGAATTAACAGATAAAAAATTAATTACTTATGTTTCTTGTTTAAAAATTCCATTTTTTAGAGGAGTGTTTATGAAAGATGCATTACCTGTTAAAATATGGAAAAATGAAACCGGAATAGTAAATTTAGATAACAGTAAAGGATCAGGCACTCATTGGGTATGTTATAAGAAACTAGGATCAACTATTTACTACTTTGATAGTTTTGGTAATCTCCCACCACCAAAAGAACTACAATATTACTTTAAAACAGCTAAAAATGTACTATACAATTATAAAAGAGAGCAACCTGATGATACGGTAATCTGTGGACATTTATGTTTAGATTTTTTAACAAAAAGCGTTAGTCAACTTTAAGATGTCTTCCTATACAGTATCATTAACTGGAACTTCATCTACTTTGCGAAGTGTTCTTTTCCCTGCGTTACGTTTGGAAAAAGATAAATTATGGGAAGCCGCATTATTAGATATAACAACTTATAATTCTATTCCCAACGTTACTGAAAATGTTAATGACAAAATACATTATTACAAAACAAAAGATAAAAATACAAACAAATATTCAGATATACAAGTATTTAGTTTACCCACTGGAGCATATGAAATTGATGATATAAATGAAGCGATACAAAATCATATGGGAAAAGATAATATAACAATAAAAGGAAATAACAATACTATGAAAGCTGAAATTAAATCTAAATATTATATAGATTTTAGCAAAGAACATTCAATTGGTAGTTTATTAGGATTTCCTAAAACAACAAAAATTTTAGAACCTAATATTAACCATTCAGGTGCTAGAACTGTAACAATAATGAAAGTTAACAGTATAGATATTACATGTAATATTATACATGGTTCTTATAGAGATGGTGAAAATACTCATATATTGCACACATTCTATCCAACGGTCGCTCCGGGTTTTAAAATTGTGGAAAAGCCACAAAACTTGGTGTACCTACCGTTAAACACCAGTTTTATTTCAGACATTGTGGTGAATATACTAGATCAAGACGGAAATCATATTGATTTTAGAGACGAACCTATAACTATACGAATACATATAAAATCAACCGTATAACAATGGGGTTATCATTTAAAAAGAAAGAGCTGACTGGTAAACAAGTCAGTAGCACTTCAGCTATAGAAGGATTAACAAGTGATAACATTCGTTTTCTAGAAGAAATTGGATTAAAACTTATTAATAATGGAAATATTGGATATAGCGCAGGGTCCGACATTCGACGAAACCTTATGGGAAAAGGAATATCATACGCACAACCCTTACGCTTCATCAAAATTAAATAATAATGATGAAATTAGAATTCCCATACAACAACAGGATATTAATACACTTCCATGTGAAAGTTATTTGTATATCGAAGGAAGAGTAACAAAAAGAGATGGAAGCACTGCAAGTACTGTTCCGTTCATAAATAACCCCATGGCATATTTGTTTGATGAAATAAGATATGAAATTTCCGGAGTTACAGTAGATTCAACAAAAAAGGTGGGAATTACAAGTACATTAAAAGGATTAGCACCTTTAACACCGAGTGAAAAAAATATGCTGGCCGCCGCAGGATGGGTAGCACCCGATTCCAGTACAATCACTCCAAACACTTCAGGCAATTTTGACTTTTACATTCCTTTAAGATTACTTTTAGGCTTTGCCGAAGATTACCGAAAAATAATAATAAACGTAAAACAAGAATTAGTTTTGTTAAGATCATCAAACGACAAAGATATTATTCAAGCAACTGATGGAACAACGGAAGCTACTTTAGAATGGAAAATGCAATTAGACAAAATTGTTTGGAGAGTACCGCATGTACGGTTAAACGATCAGAATAGAATTTCATTATTAAGAACTTTAAAATCAGATCGTGATATCGTAATACCATTTAGAAGTTGGGAGTTTCATGAATATCCGGTTTTACCGGAAACACAACGTCATACATGGACTGTAAAAACTTCTACTCATTTGGAAAAGGCAAGATATGTAATATTTGGATTACAAACAAAAAGAAGAAACGAAATAACTAAACATGCTGGTGAATTTGATCATTGCAAACTTACAAATTTTAAGGTGTTTCTAAACTCTCAATTCTTTCCATACGACAACTTCAACATAAACTTTACAAAAGACAGGTTTAGCGTTTTGTACGATATGTACGCAAGATTCCAAAATTCATATTATGGAAAAACAAACACACCTTTATTAACGCCAAACCAATTTAAATCTAACTATCCGATTGTTGTAGTTGATTGTTCAAAACAAAACGAATCTGTAAAATCTTCCAGTGTAGATATAAAAATAGAAATGGAATTTGAACAAAATGTACCCAAAGATACATCTGCTTATTGTTTAATTTTACATGATAAAATTGTTACATTTACACCTTTAACAGGAATTGTAAAAGCAGTTTTGTAAAATGAAAAGGAAAAAAAAATACCCCCACCACTCGGTTATAAAAGCAGGAGCGGGAACAAAAATTGTTTAGTTTACTGTCTACAGTTGTATGGGTAACATCGTCTACAGCATTATAAACAAAATGAGTTCTTTATCAGTTGTACAAGACGTTTCCGAAACAGCACCTTTATTGGAAAATGATGATAAACATTTTGAAGAAAATATTGTAAAGAAAATTGATGACTTTTTAAAGTTTGGAAAACAAAATAAAAAGTTGGAAAATAATAAAACAAACGTAAGAAAGAAAAGAAAACTTGAAGAAAATATTCCACCAAACATTTTAACTGAAGTTTTCCTTCGCATCTTTTATCCTATTTCATCTTGCATGAGTAAAAGTGTGTCGATAGAATTGGTAAAATCATTAGACTACTCTCCCGCAGTAATACTAAGCCATGGAACAAAGATGGTTTTATTTTCAGAAAATGCTTGGGATTCCTTTTTAAAACATCTACATCTTATTGAATGTTATTTAGCCAACAGTTTCTTTGGAAGAAAAACTAACATTCGACTTTTGGATTGTGACAATGAAATTGACATTATTAAACATCGTGGTCAACAACAAGTAAGAATTAGAGACTCGACACAATTTGAAAATAAAATTCTTCTAACACGTGAAGAATTTTACATTTTAAACTATGCAACATCACCTATTACCAGGTATATGAAACAATTAGTATTTTCAAGCTCTGTTATTAAGGAATATCTGGTAGATGCATGCGAAAAACAACCAGAAAGCACTTTACAATACGGACCAATAGATACATCCATCTTTAATAGAATACCTCACGAAGTGGAAATGTGGAGGCAGTTAAGAAACTTTGAACCTTTTACCGAAGTTGCAACGGAGGCTACAGAAGAAGAAACCAACAACAACAACAACAGTACAGAAGAAGAAACCACCAACAACAATAATACAGAAGAAGAAACTTTGCTAGGTTAAAACTACAATGTAATTTAACAAAAGAATAAACCGTGGGGTAGGCCTACTGGGGATGGTGCCCACGTTAAACATACACCAACGCGCCTACAACTGTACGGCCTGGTTTATATATATATATATCTAACCTACCGTGGTGTGGAAAACAGTTGATCAGCAGACACCATGATGAGCAGACAGGATGAAGAAATGGCAGCAAAACCTTGTGTAATTGAATTTCAAGCATTTCGCGGAAACGATGATAGATTTATCATAAAAGAATTGGTAATTTTGGATTTGCTTACACAAGTAGCATACCCGTTTTTATTTGAAGCACCGTGTTCTGTCCATGAACTAAAGTCAAAAGCTAAAATAACAAACAGATGGCTAACAAATAATTTTCATCATATCCATTGGTATGAAGGTTTCCTACCGTACAACAATGTACACAAAATTATGTTTCATTTTTGCAAACAATTTACACACATTTATACCAGAGGATTGGAAAAAAAGAATTGGATACGACAGTACACAAACAAAGAAGTTTTAAACATAAAAGTGGACAAAACATTTCACTTTGATGCTAGAAATATTTGTGTTTCTACAATAAATCCGAAACACAACCAATCTCAATGCGCATTACAAAACGCGTATCACTTGGCTGCTTACTTACAACAACAAACGGAAGAATGTAGTGGGGGTTCCGAAGGTTATATAAACGAAGAGGCAACACACCCCGAGTATCAGTCTAACTCCATACTCCGAACAGACAACATCTCCTGTGAAGGATGGCATCACAACAGTTTCTCCAATGTTTAGTTGAACAATTCAACTTGCATTCAAAATCAAATACTCTAATTATCAAGAAATGTTCAGAATTAAAAGAACAGAAACATTATATTGTTCATGAAATGAAGAAAATTGATACAACGCATGGAGACGCAGTCGTCGCATCTTTATCCGATGCACCATATACACCGGGTGATGAACCAAAGTTTCAAGTATATCTTCCAAAACGATTCGTCCAGTTGCTGCAAAATGAAGATCTGCGGGAAATTCAACCAGGATCATTATATTTGGTGTCACACGGAATGAGCGGAAACAACTCTACGGAACTAACTCTGCACATCGCACAAAAATAACATTGTAAAAAAAATGTTTTAAATAAAAAGATAAAAAAACAACATACCAGTATATGTTTTTATATACTGATATGTTGTATTTTTTAAAACCTCAAACGGATGACCTTAAACTTTTTAATCGATAGTATTATTCGATTATTTTATTCGATAGTATTATTCGATTATTTTATTCGATAGTTTTATTCGAATATTTACATAAATACGAAACTTTAACGTTGAGAGGCTCAGTTCTGTTTAAGACAAGCTACAACCAACATGTCATCCAAAAGAAATAATCTAACACTTATAACTTATTGTTGCAAAGAAAAATGTTTTAGAATACCTGAAGATCAAGTTGACGGAAAAGCTTGTACAAAATGTAATTCTTTCAGCTATTGTAAATGTAGTTGCAAAACATATCAAAAGAACCGGTTGGATAAACTAGAAGAATTGCAACATCGACTCGGTCTATTGTGGCAACGATTAAATTCAAAGTGATTAAACAAACACCTGCCATTACCCCCACCACTACCCCCACTACCATCGGAGGTACCTGCAGCACCGGCTTTGCAATAGTCATTCCTGCTACACCTCTCGTCGAGTAAACAACTCTAGTCATGTCTCTTAACATTCGCGGGATTCACTACAACACTATCAATCTTACAACCTACAAGGATTTGGAAATTTTTAGTGAAGAACTAAAACAACTTATAACCACTGGGTTTGGTTTATCTTTAGAACTTTATGCAACAAACAATCAAAACGAAAAAAATGTGTTTTTGCCAACTTACAACAACAAGAAGAATGAAAATAAACAAGAAATTTCAGCACCGACAACAACTTACTTTTCAAATTTGGGAGCAAACTTTACTAACTTGTAAAATAATACTTTTGTAAAAAAACAAATAAATAAAAAAAGAAAATATCTTGCATTTTCGGATCTTCCGAAAATGCAAGATCTTTTTTAAAAAACATCCCCAAACGACCTTGACACACTTCCGGCCATTTAAAATTTAAATACCCAGCACAGCAGGGCATTTAAACTTTAAATACCCACCAACAACACGTCACAGCTACGTCACAGCTGATGACGTCACCTCCGGTCACGTGACCGGAAGTAGCTGTCAAAAAATTGACTGCCTGTCAAAGTTTGATTGGGCCAGAAACGCCACTTGCCCACTACTGCAATACAATTTTATTCATAGGTTTTAGCTAAAATTTTCGTAATTTCTGGCCAAAAATGAAACATTTTCTTTAATGGCCAGGTTTATTTATCAAATTCAACCTTCACATTTGTTTCAATGCTTCAAAGCCCCTAATGACCGACAACTGTTTTCTTAGTTGGCCATTATACAAATTTCATAATTTAATGTTGTGGTACTTATACTATTTTATTCATAGATTCTATGAGAAGAAATGATTTATGTTAGATACAATAGGCCTATTTGTAAAATCCTTCTTCTCTGAATAAATCAAAAGAAATTAACTAATAACGTTAATTTGGACAGATTTTTTAGTCAATAGCCTTTTGGCACCAACAACTATAGTTTTTGTTTTATTTCCATTCCAGGGAAGAAACTGGAATGGATTATGGGGATGTTAAACAACAAGTAAACATTATCATCTTGAGCTTACATAGGCCTATATAACACTACCTCAAATTAGAAAGTATCTTAAATATTTCACTTTAAAAAACATTGCCAGAAGGGCATTGGAAATAGGCTATTCTTTTTTTCATATCGTGTTGATAGGTTGGTGTGTGGAAAGAAAGATTTATCAATTTGTAGACCTCTCAAAGGCAGTTAGGAAAACTCCAATTCATTACAGTATGCGAGCCTCTTGTCGTTTTATACAATCTAACTTTAAAAATTTTGCTGGCTATTAATTAAGAAGAAATATAGGTAGGTTTTATAATATATAATAATAATTTTTAAATTATTTTTATTGACTAATTTTCAAACTTACCTGAAACAACTCAGATTTCTCTCATGAGCATTCTGATTCCAATTGATGTTATGATATCCGTAGATTTATAGCTTCCAATTTTTTAAGTGTTTAATTTATAGGATTTTACCGTAGATTTTTAACTTCCAATTTTTTAAGTGCTTAATTTTTTAGGATTTTACAGAGTTAGTATTCAGGTTTATGTAACTGAAGACTATACATAAACCTTTTTTGACATAAGTCAAAAAAGTTATGGTAATATGGTGTGTTACCAAAATCAGACTCCCCAATAAGAAATTTTCAATTATTATAACGGGATCTGGAAACTGGAAGTCTTTGAGTGCTCTAGATAAATAGAATTATTTTTTTCCTTAATTCCAGATATTATCAATCTAATGATTGGATACTAAATTTTTTAACCTTACAGAAATGTAGCTGAACATTGAAAGTTCGACTATTATTAGTCGACTATTAGAAGACTTTAGTGATGTTGATGGATCGGAATGACGAACTAAGGGGAGAATATGCAACTGTTCATCAATAGAAATAAGAATAACACCAAATTTAGATGGATATTGCCAATTAAAAAAATACAAATAACCCAAACAATTTTTTGATAGTTTATTAGTTTACACTGTAATATATAGATTTAAATTTAAATATATTTAAAACACATAAAAAATATATATACAAAAAAAACTAATTTAGTTTTACAAATAAGTACCCATCTTCAGAAAGGTACAATGAGATTACATATGCACCTATGACTGTACAATTTACAAAGCAATTTAACAATATACTTTTTGTTTTTGGTGTCTCACATACAGGTAATGATCCAAACTGTTGGGAGGCAGTTGGACATTGACCACATAATCCCAATAGAAAAAAAGTGTCATTTCACGCTGTGGATGCTCAGCAAACCAGAAACGTTTCTTGCTGCTGGCGATAGATTTAACTTCGCCAAGAGCACTGGGCACAAAGTGTTCACGCAAGTTGTCAATGCACTTGTGCAGAGCATTGATGACTTCATTGAATGGCCAAACGCAATGCACCAGCGACAATCATCGCAAGTGAGTTATGATAAGTTGAAAAACCTGAGATGTTGATATTATAATACACCTTGGATTATTTGGACTGATGCGGTGGAGTACTGATCCAGATGAATAATCCAGCTTGTCTGGTTTCACTGGGATCCAGATAATTTAGTTTGAGTAATCTAAGGTGTACTGAGCTTTATTTATAAACAATGAAATTTCAAGTACAGAGCTTGTAACAGTTCTTGAGGTTGAAAAAAATAAAAAAATAACTCAAATAAGAAAAAAAATAACCAAAAAATAACCTTTTGTACACAAAAAATGCTGCTAAAAATTAGAAAACCGGCGTTATACTGAGGATAATACATTCTTAACCTTGGTAAAAAAGAAAATCTTGACAGACTAATCTCAAATCTGCCTAGATTTGACGGCGAGACTTGGTTTTCACGCAACGAGACTTAGTTTTCACGCATTTTAGGATAATGAGATTCGTCTGCCGCGATGCTGCTACGAGATCGTCTGACATATGAATACTGTAAACAGGGCTTGTAGCAGTTCTTGAGGTTGAAAAAAATAAAAAAAATAACCAAAATTCCAAAAAAATAACAAAAATAACCGAATTACAAAAAAAATAACAAAAAATAACCAAGAGCAAAAAAATAACAAAAAAATAAAAAAAATAACCTGTTACAAGCCCTGCAAGTAATTTAATAGTTTAGAAAAAAATACTTATACAGGAATGATTGATTAAAATTTACAGAATGAGCAACATTTTTATGTTTATTACAAACTTACAATCTAAGAGCATTACAGAACTAAACTATATTTAATAACTAGTCCGCAAAATTCGTTTGAGAATGAATGAAGGAAATTTGAGAATTTTTACTAAGTGAAATTACTAATGAAAATCATTATAAGAGCATTATAGAACTTATATATAATTAATAAATAGCCGTATTAAATTAACTTATCAGTCATTTCTATTTTATTAAATCATGATCTTACTTCTTTGAATAGGGCCACTCCTAAGACCGCCAGTAGTAAGGTTCAGCTTCCATCTCACTCACGGAGTGTATAGGCCAGGGAGTAATAGCGAGTTGGCCTGCTCCAACATGTTCGCAATCGGATTTAAAAAAATTATTTTCATGTTTTTACAGGTATTTCAAGCTTTGTCACAAGGATTTCCAGGCATAGTAGGAGCAATAGATGCAACTCACATCCGCATCAACCAACCCAAAAACAATGCCACAGACTATTTTAACAGGAACCAAGTCCATTCTGTCATATTGCAAGCAGTCTGTGATGAAAGATGCAAATTCATTTCTGTATCTACTGGATTTCCTGGCAGGTTGCACGATGCTAGGGTGTTCAGAAATAGCAACCTGGGTGACTCTTTGGATCAACTCATTGAAGATGATGATATGCATCTAATTGGTGATGTTGCGTACCCTCTGAAAGTTAAACTCATGACCCCATTTAAAGACAATGGACACCTCAGTCGAAATAAGATTAGATATAATAAAAAACTCTCATCGGTAAGATCTACAGTTGAACGAGCTTTTGGTCGCTTGAAGGGGAAATTCAGGCGTTTGAAGCTGTTGGAGCTTTCAAAATTAGACCTTATTAGTAATACCATAATAGCATGCTGTGTTCTACATAACATGATAATTAATGTGGACGATCTCAGTGATGATGAATATTCTTCTGGTGAGGATGATGTGGATGACGACTCCTCTTCGGCAACAGCTGAAGTCATTAACTGTAGTGCCACTGCAAAAAGAAACCAAATCGCTGCTGTAGTTTAATCCTGTAAATTAGCGGTTCTCAACCTTTTTTATCATGCGAACTCCAAACTCAATAGTTTTTCATACATTGTACCCCTAACATTACTAAATTTATTGTAGCCTTGAATAGAAAAGTTCAATAAATTATAAATTTTTATAGAGTTATAAATTATAATAAACGGTATCAGGAAACTGACACACACTTTCTCCCTTCAAGTCATTTATAACCAGAAAACATATATAGTGAAATTAAACAAATTAACAATTAATAATCGCACAAATATATACCAAATTTTATCAAAATCGGTTAGTAAATAACGGAGATATTGTTTTTTTTGTCCCCCATAACTTTTGAACCTGAATTTTACGTATTTTCTATTAACAATTTATCTCTTGCGAACTCAGGTATCCACTAATCCATGGGGATTTACGAACCCCAGGTTGAGAACCGATGTTGTACATAGAAAGATATTGTTAATTTAGTCGTTAGATATTGTAAATAATATAGGGTTTATATAAAACAAAGAATTCATATTGAATATTTATAATTTTTTTTGTAATTAGCTACATATTTGTTTAAATTTAATACAGATTAATTTAATTTAATATAGATTTACTAGTTACTTCTACTCCAAAAATAGAATCACAAAGAAAATAATTAATTGGATTGCTTGATTCTTATGGTCATTTAGCATGTTTTTCAGAACCATCTCGAATTACACTTAATTCAAACACATGTATTGATAACATTTTAATCAATAAGTATATTACAGAAAGACAACCCTTTTTTATCACTCTTGATTTGGGAATATCAGATCACAGAGCGCTTTTTATTTGCATGGAAAGTAGAAATAATCATAAATTAGATAAACCAATTCCTGTTAAGAGACGGTTGTTTTTAAAAGAAAACGTCAGTAGTTTTATAATGGAAATTGAAACAATCCAATGGGAAATTTCTAGAAACTTTAGTTCCCAGCAGAATTTTGATATCTTTTTGAAAAATTTTATAATGCTTTTAATTCAAATTTTCTGTTAAAATTCTTTTCATCAAAACAAAATAAAAATAAAAAGCGTTGGTTCACAGAGGAAATTGAAGTGAATTGAATTCTTAGTAAGTTTCAAGTGCTAGAAAGAGAGAGCTGCATAAATTAGTAAAGAGTTCAAATGAGCAAAATCTTAAGAATTTTTAAAAGGAATAAAATTCAATATTTAAACCCGTTTGTAAAGAGGCTAAAGCAATGTTCAATTCTAATTTTATAAATAATTATGAAAATAAAAATAAGGCTGTTTGTACATTAATTAGGATTCAGCTGAGAGCTAAAGTGACAAAAGAAAATTTCCATAAATTTAAAAGTTGGAAGTAAAAGTATTAAGGAAGGCAAGGAAATAGCACAGCATTTTAATAACATGTTGCAAAAAATTGAATAGAGATCCAGATATAAAGAAATCTATTTCTTTAATTGAAATTTGTGATAGATCTAATTACAGTTTTTCTTTTAAGCATGTTTCAGAAAAAGATATTTATAAAACAATTATATCACTAAAGAATAAGAATCCTGCTGGCTGGGATGGGATTCCTATGAATATAGTGAAAAAAGTAGCATTTCATATCTGTCAGCCAATATGTTTTATTATCAACCAATGTTTTGATAAAGGTTATTTTCCTTATCAATTTAAATTTGCTGAAGTTAAACCTTTATTTAAGAAAAGAGATAAGGAAAATCATGAAAATTACCATCCAGTTTCAGTTTTGGTCGCATTTTCAAAAATATTTGAAAAAGTGGCTTTTTATTAAATAATGCATTTCTTTGAAACAACAAACCTTTTTTCCAGTAATCAATTTGGCTTTAGATCCGCCTGTAGTACAAATTCAACAATATCGAATCTCGTTGATCAAGTGGCTTGGGGCTTGGATGGATCACAGAGTACTGCAGCGGTTTTTTTGTGATCTATCCAAGGCCTTTGACTCTGTATATCACAACATTTTATTAGAAAAACTTAAATATTACAATTTTTATCCACAAGCTTTGTCTTGGTTACAATCTCATATTTTTAAAATACATTAATTACAAACCAGCATAAACTCAATTACAGTACAAGACGGAAGAATGATTTTTTTATTTCCAAAACATAGATTGACTTTAACGGAAAATTGCCCTTTTTATATGGGAATAAAATTCTTTAATTAACTCCCCCATGAATTGAAATTAATTGACAAAACAGAGGGATCTAAAATCAAATTGAAAGAATTCTTAATAAATAAAATGTATTATTCAATAGACGACTTTTTGCAGGATGAATTTTTGTTGTAATGCGATGAAACAAGATTTATGACTCTGTATAGTTTGTAAGTTAACTAATGTCCATTTAGTTTTATTTTATATATTATTTGACAATGTCGCCTGTCTTAAATTGTGAGCTGACAATTTGTAAAAAGATGTTATGCGAGAATAAAGGATTATTATTATTATTATTTAATTGTCAATATTGCTGATCACATAAGCACCATAATAATCAGAAGTTGTGTTTCTTCAATATAAGATTTTTATTTGATTATATTATACAGAGCTCTACTGTATAATATTATGAGATTAAGGGATCGTGGTTTATTTGGAATCCTGTTATCCAGACAAGTCTCTATCACAATAGTCTCTATCTACAAGAGGTAGTCTACTGTAAGCCTGTAGGCAAGGAAGTTAGAATCAAGGCTGGATAATTTACTTCACTACTGGTTGAGAGGGCTGAGTGGAAGATGGTGGAGGGAAGTGGGAAGTGACGAGGGTGGTTAATTCCTTATGTCACTGTACTTACGTTGTATATCACATCCTTCCTGTCTTTTGTTGAAACCCCTCCACCATGACCATCTAGTGCTGGACAAAAAATAAATGGCCCAATTTGAAATGTGTACATAACAAGTTAAGTATTAACAAACAAAAGCTAATATAAATAAGTAAACAACTGTTACTCAGTAGTGTAAAAGGAATATGAGGAAGGTTCTTCTTTTCATTACTATCTAAGCAGAAAAGACATAGTAGGCCTACTGTATATGTATTTTGAAAATGCATCATCTTCATGGAACAATAGTTTCCTGTTATGGGGTATGTTATGTTAAAAGATTTTGAATACTAAAAGTTTGAATTAATTTTAATTGTTAATTTTATCCAAAAGGGACCTTAGCAAATTATTTCTTTCCCTTTGAATTTCATTGCTTTCTTCGATTTTACGGGTTAAATTATTAATTGCATTTATTCGTTCTTGTTCCAATTTCAATTGTTTTTCCCTTTGCTTCTCTAATCTCTTTGCGCGGTACGACTTTTTCAAAGGTTGCGCTGCTTCAGGATCATCAACATCTTCATCATCTGAGCGTACCCTCTTATTGGCACGCTCCTCCTGTTGGCCCACCCCCACCCCAGACTCCACGATTAGTGTACGGTCTAGATTGACCGCAGAGTCGTCATGAAATATATCAGCAAATATACTGTAGTATGGCCAGGAGATGGCAGCCCTCCCCGTTCGCCTCTTGCTATTGTTGTCTTTAATCGACACAAAGGTTTTTTTCATGTTTCTAAATTTCGTGTCGAGAACGACAACTGTAACCCCCTTGTACCCCATAGTTTCAAAAACTTTAACGATTTCCCTCCACAAAGTTATTTTTTTTTTTGTTTTGGATCCCTAAAAGAATTTTTTCTTTCCCTATAGCTTTCTAGAAGCAGTTTTGTGCTCTCCCAACTCCACTGGAACTGTTCTGAAATTAATGAAAAACTAAAATGACTACTGGATTTTTATGTATGATACATAGAAATAGTATAGTATTTAACTAGTTTTTTCAAGTGGTATATCATAGATATCACTTCTTAAATAACAGGATGTAATCTATGAAAATACTGAATGTCCAAAAATGGTCCATCATGTTTTAGAATAATCAAATATCGATAAACAATATTGCTTGGTCTGATATAAGCTGTATAACTAACTGGTTTGAAATTTATTATAACGACTTGACCGAGAACTAATTTATCAGATTAACTTAGAATGTTTTATAGACCCGACAACAATTAAAACGTGGGAATTAAACTTTGCCCTTCTCATAGCAACAAAAAGGACCACAACATGAGGACAGGATGTGATACAAATATTCCAAAACAAAATCCTGCGGACGGCTTCAAATTCACCATGGTACATCAGAAACGCCCAAATTCATCGTGAATTTGTCATTGATACTATTCCGGCTTTCATCTAAAGGATTACTGCAAAATTTCTTCTAAATTTAGAACATGTTCCAGGTGCTGTAACATACCAACTAGGAAATATGACCTTAACCAGGTGACTGAAGCCAAGACTTTCTCAGGATGTTTATGCCAATTGTTAATGCAATTGATTATTTAATTAGTAATTATCTCATTTATTTGTTATTATTTTAGAATGTGAATCTTTTTCTATGATAATGTTACTAGGTGCTTCAAATTGAACCAACTTGATACCTCTTACTTGTAGTTTTCTCAAACTTTCTGTGTAGGTATAATGTTTTATACATTGAACCAGAATAAAGCAATATAATAACAAAAAAAAGGCTTATTAATAAGCCTTATCTTATTTAAATAAGACCATAATTTATAAGACAAAATATATTTTTGTTGAATTACAAGCATTTTGAATCAGATGTAAATCAACCCGAGAACATTGTAAATATAAGAATATTAAATTGTTGGTCTAAAAACCTTAAAGCATGATTTCCATCCCTGATTGGAATAATTATTATGAGACGGAAAATTTGTGGGATTAATGATAAATGTATTGTTAACCTGATGAATAATATGTGGAAACTCAGTACAATGAACAATACAGTATCACGCCAAACTTATAATGTTAATCTGATAGTCTGATGAAGTTATAGGCCTATAAAAATACTTATATAATACCAATTCCAATGAAGAAATACGTCATTTCACGATTTTATAAATAAACAAGGGTCAAAATCTGAAAAGGGTACAATCATTTTTTGAATACATATACATAATACAATACATAATATTTTTCGAAATTTAACTTGTGAGTAGCATTTTTTAACTATGATAAATAATTTTTTAATGAAAAGATTTTTAATTCTGTTTAGTCATCTGTTTTTGCTACAGTTTAAAAAACAAGTTAATACATTTTGAAAACTATAATGATTTTAATGTGTTTCAACTTACTCTAAGAATGGCTGAACGGGTTTCTTTTCTTTTTTAATTTTATTTTTATGCTCTAACTATAACTTATTTAGGCCTAAGCCTATTTTTATAAATTTTTAATGAAGCCTCCATTTAATCGTTGAAACAGTTTTGATACACAACCAGATTAACATACATTGATCATTTAAATGTAATTTTGAAGAATTTCAAAATAATTTTTCATGACTAAGTAATAACAATGAAAAATTTTGGAAATTGAACATCCTATAGGTCTACATCATAAGTCATTACAAATATTGTCTATTATGCACCTAATGAATCAGTTAAGGTTATTTTAAAACTATTGTATTGTCTTGTAATCGCTGAAAAAGGCCAATATTAGAAATCAAATTCTTCCTATTCCAGACTATGAATGGAATAGATGAAGATTTTATATTAAAACAAAAATTAAAGAAGGATCGGGAAGAAGCTTTAGCACGAAGAAAAATAATAGAGCAACAAAAATCTGTAAGGCGAAATCTCAAGAATGCCAAACTAAAAAAAAAAAAAAATGCTGAAATAAAGAAAAATCGTTCATTGGAATATGTGACAAATGTTCGAGGTTCACTTCCTACACCTTTTGCCACTTACCTTCAGATTCATGGGCGACGGACTTCCTACTTCCCTCACTTCCCTCTCCCTCGTTCCTTGCCCCTCCTAGTGATTTTCCAGTTTGTGGCGCTGCTACAATATGAAAAATACACTCTTTTATTTCCATTAAGAAAAGTTAAGGTCAATTTACAATCTTCATTGAATCTACAGACAATAAATAAATAAAAAATTAAGAAGCCAAAGTAACTTTGTGGCTTGAAAACAACAACTGGAAAATCATAACATATTTTTATTGATTTTTATAGATTACTTCAGCATACATCAAAACATCCTCATGTGGTTGGTGTTTTAAGTTGTTATTTTATTCTCTGAACAAATTTATTTTATGGCTTATTTGTAACTTATTACCAGTGGTTTCAGATCTCATACAACCTACTTTTAATATTAAGTAACCTACCTACACCGCTACAATAATATAAGACAATCAAATAAAATAAATAACGGACATGAAACTTTTTGAACCATTTTTGTATGGGATGTTTTCCAAAACTACAAAAAACCAAGGGAATAATAGATTTAATTTAATAACATCGAACAGGGTGTCTAGCAAATCATCTTACTGAAATTCCCTGACTTTTCCCTGACCTTACTTATTTTGATAAGTATTTTTTTTACTTTAAATCTTTTTGTTTAAAGTGTTTAAATATTAAACACTTTAAATCTTTTTGATTAATCTTGACTTTATTGAATTTGGGACATTTTTTCGTGATTCTATAATCAACTATCAAAATGTTTGTCTGTGATTTTACATTGTTTTAAATAAAAACTTATATTTCCCGTATATACATTTTTATCATATTTCAAGTGCTGTTTTCAACATATCAGAAACAAAATCAAAATCAATTACTATATATTATAAACAAGAAATACATCTTGGGAGGCCTATCCAAAAAAGATTTAAATGCAGATGGCTAAATTCACTCCCTAGTAAAATTTTATGGACTACGGCATTACTGTAGTTAATTAAATTAATCAATATTTGAATATATTAATTTTCCCTGACCAAAGTGAAAATTTCCTGAGTTTTCACTGACTTTTCCATAATATTTTTATTTCCCTGAATTTTCCTTAGTTTCCCCATTGCTAGTTACCCTGATCCAAAATATGATGATTTCCTTGGTGGTTGGTTTAGCCTCCAGCTTATAAAAATCAAGAAATCCTTTAGATAATATACAACAGATATAGAAATCAATGAATGTTTACAACATTCTCTTTCCATAAATAACCTACCTTCTTGGACGGCAGGCTCCTTCAGATCTCCATCCTCCTCCGTATTCGGATTTTGGGCACCTTCTAAAGGGGAAAAAAATTAACTTTTACTGTATAAGTTTTTAACAATCTTAAAAATATACTTGGAAAAGCAACAACAAGTACTAACTGCTACATAATATTATATAGTTCTCCTTCTCCATTAATTCTGTGGCAAAGATGGTGAGGTCTGATAGATACTTTATTTAGGCCTATAAATAGAAGCTTGGTTAAATAAAGTCACATTAGGTAAAATCCATCTTTAATAATCAGACTGCAGTTAAAGAGAAAAACATTTACAAATTCAGTTTTCAAATTCAAATACATTCAAGAATATTCTGATTCTGAGTGAATTTATTACAAATTACCTTCATCTTCTGGATTGAAAATAATGGTATCGGCATGTTCTGCAAAGTAATATTCTGCAAAGGGTGGATCTGGGAAAAGAAAATAGGACATAAGGGTTGGGTTGGGTTAGGATGTGTTGCAACAGGGATGTGTTTAAACAAATTGATCAGACGGTTAATATCTTATTGTCACGGTCGATATTAATAGCCTATATGAAGAACGATTTTAAACTTTGATAAACTTAGTTCGATGCTAAAAATCGATTTCATTCTCTGGAGACGTAAGGTAAACCACCTAAGTGCCGGATGGCTAAGGGAAATGTTACTGCAAAAGTCAAATATCGCCTGATTGGATATAACTTGGCAAAATCCACAGAGAGAAATGGTTTCGCCGACAATTTCTCCACAATTTTATATCATAAATAAATATTACATTTTAATCGATAAAAACTAATTAGTAACGAATATTAAGTGTCGATCGATCTGAACGACAACAGCCCAAAACCGGACGGCGACAGTCCCAACGCCGGAAGATGGCTTCCCAACATAGGACGACTCTTCTCTCAGCATTAAACCAAAGTTTTTCGGCACTGTATGACCTTTAAATGAAGTTTGAAACAATTAGTTTTTTGATTAGATAGAAATCATACATTGTACGTCCTGTTAAATACTGGAGCGTGAATCAAGGTAATCCATCTAGTTAAGAAACTAGTAATCCCGTTGCTCGGAATCGAGCAATTGTCAAGTAGCTATTTACCCCTAAATAAGGTACAGTATTCTAGAACTTTTTTATTAATGATATGGCTAAACGTCAATGCCACTTCCGGTAATAGAGTCGCAGACACTAAATAGGGCGGGTGAGTGAGTGCGCTTCTGGCGAAATTATTGTTTATTATTTGTTTGGGTAGTTAATCAACTATATGATCATGTGTTAAAGAAATAAACATAAGTTTACAAGTCCTGAAAAACGTAAACAAAGTTTTGATAGTTCAACAAAATCATTACATTTGGTTATATCAGCCATCAGCTGAGGTAGCTCTATAGCAGACGATTTGGTGAGTTTACAATTTTTGCCGCCCGCCCTATTCGGTGCCCGCAACCATTGTGAGATTATTTACTAAAGTCTTTAAAAAACAATCGAGCGCCTTCTTTATACAACTTAATCCAGCGCCTGAATACGGCGACTACATTTTCATTTTTATATCATTACTTACAAACAAATGTCACACTAACTGTCACCTTAAACTCCAAGACAATTGTATGCTCAATCCAGTTCACAAAGGCGCCTCTGTCATACCACAGAAAAAGAAGATATTCTTCTCTGTGGTCATCTTACTTTAGTGGTTCAAATATTATTAGAGACAACATAATTTAAGAAAATAAACAATTAATAAGGCCCTCCACACACCAGATTGGTGTGCATGGCAGAAAATTAGGTGGAGATGCGCAGTTTCCTACTACTTTATGTATCTCCAATTATTTTCATTACATCGGTCTAAAAAGTAAAAGACCAAAAAATAAAAGTCCATAATCTAGTTTAACATTATAAAGTTATGTATTGGACTCACGGAATGAAGATTTAACAAGAATTAATATATGTAAAATATTAAATTAACAATAAAAGAACATGCTGTTAGGACCACATGTGTTACCTAATTCTAGCTTTTGAAGAAACCAGAAGTTTAAAGTATGTCAGTAGTACACGTTTATGATTGATTACAGCTTAGCACATTCTTTAAACCTTTTCATAAATGCAAGTTAATTAAAGGCCTAGGCATGTGTTATATTGAATACAGTCAATAATCACACGGACCTAACTAAAAAAATGAGTTAATAAATACTTATCAGTATTGCGTCTACAATCTCATTCATTCATATAAACTTTTACATCATTCTTTTAGTCTTAAACAACTATAGATAAAATGATCGTATTGATTTTGGTATATTTTTATGTGAATTAAACCTTTTTTACATTTTAAAATAATTTTATCAATCAAATAATTTTTTTCAATTCTAAGGCCTTCCGTTTTTGGGAAACTTCTCCTGTCTAACTCACGAACGATCGTCCGGTATTGGGCAAGCCGTGCTTAAAGCGTCCCTAAATTCGGACGCCTTGTAATTAGTAGTAAATATAATAAAATTAATGTTTATTATACATAAGAAAACGGATAACATGTCTGAGATATTTAAAGAAATCCAAAACTCACAATTAGGTATGACAATATATTATTAAAACCTTATTTAACTTACCTTGCTACTTAGTCAAAATTGCGCAGAGTTTCACGCCGAAATGACAATTTGAAACTCAGCAATTTGACCTGTCCACGGTCTTAAATATCTTTGTTTCCATTTTACAGAATTGAAATATAAGTTAAGGGGTTTTTCATGCATAAATAACCATCACAAACCGCTGCGATCGGCGTTTCAGCCGAATGTCTTGTTTTTGGCCTAAAGAGCGTTCGTCCGGATTTGGGCGAGTTCCGGAGTTGGGGCGGTTTACCTTATTCCTAAGGGGTTTTCAGGATTTTTGCTAGAAAAACAGTCCATTCTCTAAATGTGGCTAGGCTACATAACTTACTTGAATTCAGGACGAAAATTTGCATAATTTGATTAAGCTAAGCAGTTTATTAATAATAAAAATTGATATTATATGAATTTTTCAACGTTCCTGACGAAGAAAAATTAGTAACTTATGTTAAGGACAAAGAACAAAATTTTGAATATTTTAAGAAGTAACTTAACTGGAATCGTTTTAACATTTAATTTTAATCTGAAGATATCTTAACTTATTTCAAACTAATCTTAACTTCATAGCAGCCTTCATAGCAAGGCCTAAATGGGGCCTACATCACAATCATTAAAATTTTATATTGGGCGCGTTCAGCCGCAGTTGCCGGTGACGACCCGTTACTATAGTCATTAACAGGCAAATCCAATGCAACGGTCAACAATGTTCGATTACTTACCAAACCCACCGTAAACGTAAAATCGGTGGATGCACAACAATGATCGGTAGACAGTACCATTCCAATGGCAATACAATTCACCAATAGCATTCACTTATTAAAGGTTGATAGATTACTCACCAGTGACTGCGGCTGAATGCACCCATTTCAATTCTATTGTTTGGTTGTAGGCCCAGGCCATTTACTTCGATAGCCCAGGCCCAACAGTAGAAAAATTAGACTGAAGCCTTTGGAGCAAAGGTATTTAAATAGGCCTGCATAATTAGGAAAACACATCAATACCATATTCTAATATCATGACCTTCAAAAGTAGGTTCTACCTACAACAGACCTTCAAACTGAACATATCAGACTAATTCTCTGAATCCAAGCCTAACTTAGAACTAGGCCTACTTGACTTCAGACAGAGTAAATAGAACAAAGTCAGTTTATACCTAAAGTTTGATACTAATCAGGCCTTAAAACTAAAAAAAGCTAAATTATTATCACAGTTAGTGGTTTTAAGCTAATAAGCAAATAGGCCAACGGCTTTCGATAATAATATAACATTATTAACTTAGGGATTGTTGCTCAAAGTAAGTTTTCTTCAAAATACACCCGTACAGTTCAATGCATACTAAATATTAATCGTTAAGAATTAATTAGTGAAATCTTACCTTCTTGAATTCTATTATGGATCTCCTGACTTTCAAGTATTTTGAAATATTTTCCATCGTAGAGATAGGTGTATTCAATGTTCATGTTGTCGGCCATCTTGTTGAATGATCTTGTGGAAAGAAGAAGACGAGCAGACGACTTATAGTAGGCACGTTTTGAAGATTCGCCCCCCCAAAACAGGTAGACGGACAGTCCTAATCCCATGTTGTCAAACAATGCCTTTGTTAGTGGTGGCCACCGTTGTGCGGGCGGTCATCTGCCTGCATTCCATGAAAATTATGCGTAGCTTGCATCTCGAATATTGGGATATATATTGTTATGCCAGTAACTAGAATTGCAGGCGGATGCAGAGAGTCCCGGCTGGCCTCCCGTAACAAAGGCACTAAGGCATTGTTTGTCAACAGGAGATTAGGACTGTCCGTCTACCTGTTTTGGGGGGGGGGGGGGCGAATCTTCAAAACGCGCCTACTATACGGGTTCTCACCAACAAATTTTACGGTAGCTCCGGTGAGTAACCGGTCGGTAGTTTAGGGATTCATCGGGATTCGGTGAGTTTGTGTTCACTCGCATCGGTGACTCACCATACTCACCGTACGGTGACCGGTGAGTGCGGGTGAACTCACCCAATGTGTAAAATTTTGTTTCAAAGAACATGACAAACAAATAACATATTTTAACTTTCTAGATGTTATACCATTGTTCATAGGTATCCTTTTTCATTTTATGTCTGACAGTAAACTTATTATGAGGAAACCCCTTATTTTTTATGCTGACCCCTTTACCATAGTACATGGAGAAAGTATTTTTTGTCAAAATCTTTGAATTTGTTAGTGGAAATATTTTTTTAGTGTTCCCCGAATCGAAAAATATTGATTTCGTAGAAAGGATTGTTTTTGCCAAAATGTTTTAATTTGAGTTGTTGGTGGATATATTTGTTTTAGTGCTTTTCGAATCCAAAAAAGTTGTTTTCAGATTGGTGTCTGTCCATCCGTGTGTGTGTGTGTGTGTGTGTGTGTGTGTGTGTGTGTGTGTGTGTGTGTGTGTGCGCGCGCGCGCGCGTGTGGGTATGAGTGTGTGGATGTGTGGATGTATGTGAACAGAGCTAGAGATGACACCAATGGTCCGATTTTCATGAAGTTTGGCATGTAGGTTTAAAACCATGATACCTCCAGATGTTTTTTCACTTTTTTGAATTTTAGATTTTTATGGGTATTTACCCCATAAAACCCATAAAAAACTACAAAAATCAAAATTTTTCAAAAACGACTCAAACGATTTTGACAACACTTTCATTCATGATTTGAAGTGCTTAAGATGCCAAACAAAATAACACCACCCGTGTGTCTGTAAAAATAAAGGTTCAGAAGTTATGAAAATATAAGTGTTAACAAATACAAAATTTTCTGTGTAGAATCCAAAAACATCATAAAATACAGGGTGTTACATTAGAAAAAATAATCTTTTCCGCCATATTGGAAAATTAAAGGAAATTTCAAAAATTGAAATACATACCTAAAAGCAGCAAAAAAAATAATGGGTTTCCGCTGAAGATGTTTAAGTCATACTTTAATTAAAATGTTAGCTATTGGAAAACTTAGGCTGGAAACCCGGTATAGTGAAGACTAGTCATATAACTAACATTTTTAAACAACATGTTTGAGATTATCATTAAGTTAAATTTTTATTTGGTTAGCATGACTAGATTACAACTAACTACGATTATGACAAATTATAACATTTCGACATAACTCCAATTATTGGAGGTGGAAACTGTCTATTCAGAAGCGCTTCCTATTGTTTATATGGACACGAAAAAAATCATTATCACCGAGAAAATCACCGAGATTGACCAACGGTGATAAAAGAGATTTGATGGCCAAATCTCTAAGAAATAATCATGAAATCTACCAAAGAATACACAATTGAGAGATTTTCTAGCCTCAATTTAAAAATTGTGTTTTCTGAATTCTTGCAAATTTTGCATGTTTGGGAGAAGCTCGATCTCCCCCTGGGTTCGCGCCTGCTTACTTCCTTGGTTCATGTTGTAATTGATTACAGTTAAGTAGTTCAGTGGTTATTAAATGTGTATAATTGTGTTTCTAATTACAGAACAAATAGCACAAAATTTGTTCAACTTTTTAGAGGTTATATTATGCCAGTGTCTATGTAATGGAAAACAATAGTACAAGTATAATGTTTTTGCGGCGCTTTGCGCTGCACGGGGTTAGTCTAGTATTCAGTTAAATTTTAAGTTGTAACTGTTACAACTACCAACCACATAATGTTTTTCTTTTGTTTTGATAATTTGCAATGCGTGGTTATAAAAGTAGTCCAACTGTTGTCCGATTGCTTATCTAACGTTTGTTCGGTATTTCATAATAGAATTTTAGAACAAATCATGAGAACTTCAATATATATTTGAGATAAATGATTTTATAGTTTTGATCTAAATTCAAACAAAATGAAAACTACCGCATGATGTTTTTCTTGAGCTTTCGACAATTTGATATGCATGGTTTCAAAAGTGGGCAAACTACTGTCTAATTGCTTACATAACGTTTGTTTGATATTTGATAATAGAATATTAGAACTTAAACAAATATTTTAAATTATTGATTTTACAGTTTTGATCCAAAGCCAACCTAAGTGAAAATACCCCCATTGCAGCAGACCTACATACTCAGCGAATTTCAAATGAAAAACAACAAATTTCAATCCAACATAGCAAGGTTTGACAAGTTTTGGAAAGCTCCATAAGAATAACATGGGGAATGAGTATGCAGGTTTGCTGCTACAGGTATATTAAAACTGGTTGGTTTTTATTCAATATTTAGTAGATCTGAACTAGAAGAAGCTATTTACCAAATTTCATCAAGATTTGTTGAGAAATAACCGAGATGTAGAATTTTACTTAAGGTTAACATTGGGACAACGTACTGTGTTTACCACTTTCAATATCTTGGTAACCAATGGACATAGAGCATTGATTCAAAATACTAAATTGTTTGATTTTTAAGCTGAATTCAATGGTGCCAACAAAAATTCGATAAATTTTATTTTTCTATGTAAAAAACTAAAAAAAATATTTTGGGGTAACTGTTTACCCCCCCTTCCAGTGGTCCGATCGGGCTGGTTCATGAACTCGTCCGATTGATTACCACTTTACACGTCCGTACCAAATTTGATAAAGATCGGACCATTTTTGCGGCCGCTATCGTGCTAACAGACATATATATCTCTTCTTTTTAGGCAAAGCCCTCACTCACTCACTCACTCACTAATCATTCATTCTCCAACTTCCCAATAACCCAGAAGGCTGAAATTTGGTACACTATTTCTTTAGGCATTAAATAGGAAAACTAAGTAGTTTTCATCCTGATCTGATCCTCGGACTCCGCCACAGACCCTCTCAAAGATTCCATATTATCCTTATTTATTTATTTATTATTCTTCATTTGTCACAAGGACAGGCACGGCAAATAGCCAAGTAGCCCGAGACACAATTATTTACAGGTTACATAGGCAGTCTACCAAATTAGTGACACAGTAACAATACCCCCGTTGCAGCAGACATGCATACTCAGCGAATTTCAAATGCAAAAAAACATATGTTAATCCAACATAGCGAGATTTGACATGTTTTTTGTAAGCTCCATAAGAATAACATGGGGAATGAGTATGCTGGTTTGCTGCTACAGGGATGTTTAAACTGGTTGGTTTTAATTCAATATTTAGTAGATCTGAACTAGAAGAAGCCATTTACCAAGTTTTATCAAGATATGTTGAGGAATAAGCGAGATATAGAATTTTACTTATTTCCCATAAGGTTAACATTGTGACAACGTACTGTGTTTACCACTTTCAATATCTCGGTAACCAATGGACATAGAGCAGTGATTCAAAATACTAAATTGTTTGTTTTTTGAGCTGAATTCAATGGTGCCAACAAAAATTTGATAAATTTAATTTTTCTATGTGAAAAACTCAAAAAACCCATTTTTGGGGGGTTTACCCCCCTTAACCCCCCCTTTCGGTGGTCCGATCGGGCTGGTTCACAAACTCGTCCGAGTGATTACCACTTTACACGTCTGTACCAAATTTCATTAAGATCGGACCATATTTACGGCCGCTATCGTGTTAACAGACATATATATATACTAGAGGCTTGAAGGGGCTATTAGCCCCTAAGCATAATCCTTCTTTACTATAGTTCCAAATACCTTTTTAGAAAATAGGCTTTTGGATCCACAAAATTATTATTATATCTAGCATTTGGTTTTAAGTAAACAAAGCAGACCTTTATACATACCAATAGTTTTTAAATGACGGCTATTTTACGTTATTTCTCATTTTATAGTAAGCTCAAAGCAATTTCAGTATTCTCCCCGAGTCCCTGGGATGTAGACCTTTAATTTCAGCCCCCTCCCATCATCCTGCGACCTTCCAAACGCCCATAATTTCGGCGCAAAAATTTTCCTTACGTAATTATATATATGTATAGATCATTTGCTATCAAATCTGCATCGTTATAACATAAACTAAACAAACATACTTATCTTTGTATTATTTTAAATTATGAAAAAACTCAAACCTTTATAATTATTATAAAATCAGAAAATCTTAAATTTAAAATATTTTTTGTTATAGTACATTGAACGTGCATAGTGAGCTGCATTTTGAAAAAAATCCCACATGTCAACATCTACCATATGGCTTTGAATCAAGCATTAGCACCACATGTTAAATGTAAACAAAGCAGACGTTTTTCAATCCCAATGCATTTTAAATGGAAGATATTTTTCGTTATTTCTCATTTTCAGGTATATTTGGACATAATCTGATATTTTTCCCGACCCCCTGGGACCGAGACCTTTCATTTGAGCCATCTCCCATCATTCTGCGAGCTGTCAAACTCTCACAATTTTGATTGAAAAAAAACGCTTACAGAATTAATAATATATATATATATATATATATATATATATATATATATATATATTCGAACGAATGGTGTTTTTTGCTTCTGGGGACCCCAAAATGAAAAGTTAACATGGTCTCGGACTTAGGTCTTACCATGAGTACTACCGTAATAGCTTATTCCTTTAAGGAAATTCGCTAATATTCCTTTAAGGAAATTCGCTAAAAAATAAATTAATGTCATAGTTAAACCAATTATAGTTTCACAGAATCTTCTTTAACGTACAAAGGTAATGGATCAAGTGTTTCCATAAACAGTGATTTTTCACCATCAACAATTTTCGCAAATCGAAATCTACTTGAGGGTTCTGCAGGGACAGATCCGCTAGCAATGTTGCCCGGGCTGATGCATATTTAGGGCACCGCACAAAAATGTGCTCTATCGACTCATCTTCGTTCAAGCCACATTCCATGCATGAAGGCGAGTCTACCATCTTCATTAAAAATAATTGATCTGCAGTCAGGGCATGGCCGAACCTCAACCTACATATAGTCGTAGTTTTTACCCTATTTAAATTGATGATAACAAACCAGGGTTTTAAGGGCGCCTCAGGCTGGATTTCTTTGTACCACAGACCTTTGTCGCTGCTGTCAAAAATTCTTGAAGATTCATTGAAATTTTTCTTAGAGATCATCGCATAAAGATCTGTTTACAACATAAGCCTGGTAGGTTCGGCCGGACGCACATGGCTTGTAGCAGCATCTTTAGCCAGTTTATCCGCTTTTTCATTGCCATAAATGCCAATATGGCCGGGCACCCAAAGTAGCACAATATTTTTGTTAGCTAAAGATGATGTCAAAAGACTTAGAATTTTGAGAATAATCCAATCGTTGTTCTTCCCAACCAGACCATTTTTAATAAATTGTATTGATGATCGTGAGTCTGTTAGGATAACATAACTATCATCTGTGCCGTCGGAAATGTAACAAAAAGCCTTATAAATTGCAAAGAGTTCTGCTGACAAACAAGAGAATGATTTAGGTAATTTGTATGCAAATTCGGAGTTACTGTCTTGGACAAAAAATGCAGCACCAACATCCGAACCTATCTTGGACCCATCGGTGAATATCAATTTGAATGACAGTCGTGTAAAATTACTAATGATATTATTCACTTCTTGTCGAAGAACCAAAGGCGACGTATCCTTCTTTGAGCACACACTTGATTCAAGTTGGTCGTACAACTTGATTGAGAAATCATGAGTCCGTAAAGGGAATGGAAACTGAAATATAGACGTTAATACTCCTGCTTCCTCATCAATACCAGTATTTTCAAACATCTGCAACATACTTCTATAGCCCAACACTAAGCCTGGAACGGGTTTACATCTCCAGAACGGGTGACGGTGACACAACATTTCCAAATGAACCAATTTAAAATAGACTGGATGATTTGTAGTAATTTTTAAAGCCATTTTTTCGGTAACGTATTGAATTCTATATTTCAATGGAAGAATAGCAGCTTCTCTCTCCAATGCTCCAATAGGGGTTGTCCTAATAGCACCCAAAATAATCCTCAGATCAGTGTTCTGAATGATGTTCAGAGGACTAAGAGTTGAAACTGGAAGATGATAATATATAAACCCACAGTAATAAATTTTAGACCTAATTATGGATTTATAGACAGTTAAGAGGAACTTTGGGTGAGCACCAACATACTTATTGGCAAGTGCTTTCAGAATGTTAATTGACTTTAAGCAATCTAAACGTAACTTTTCAATTTGTTTCTTAAAAGTGAGTTTATGATCAAAAACTATACCCAATATAGAGTGACTTTCCACAACAGGCACATTTTTGTGACTTATTGAAAAATTGTATCTCATAAGACTTCTCTTTCTAGAAAAAATCATCACTTTACTTTTTTCAGCATTAAACTCCAAACCTTGATCATTGACATATTTCGTTAATCGATCTAATGAATCCTGCAAAAATTCATAGGCGTCAATTTCAGACTCACTCGAAGAGTACAAAAGGATGTCATCAGCATACTGTAACGATGAACAATTTCCCAAATTTCGGTTTATGTCACTCATATATAAAGAAAAAGTATAGGACTAAGCACACATCCTTGAGGCAGACCTCTGTATATTTTCTTCTGTAAGACCTTGTTGCGCTGATAAAGAAGTACATCTCTACTTGAAAGCCAATGAAAACAGTACTCGATTATTGGCGTAGGGATGCCAATAACAAATAGTTTCTTGATTAAAACGGGAATCAAAACATCATCATAAGCGTGTGTTAAATCTAATGAAGCCACAGCAGTTGTCATATTGTAAGTTTTCGCTATTTGAATGTCCGTTAAAAATGTAGCTATGTAGTCTGCGCACCCTCTACCTTTCCTAAATCCAAACTGAGACCATGGCAAAATGTTATTATGCTCGACAAACCACTCAAGTCTATTCTTAACCATAGTGTTTAGTAATTTGGCTAAACAAGACATTAAAGCTATTGGTCTATATGAACTTTCAACATCAGGGTCCTTATTTGGTTTCAAAATAGGAACTATTTTGACTTTTTTCCAATCTTGAGGAATATTTTTACCACGAGAGCTCCATATATGATTAAAGTTATCAAGCAAGACAGATTTAGCGATGTCTGGCAGGTGTTTTATCATAGAATAGCTAATACCATCTATACCTGGAGTGGAGTCAGTCTTCTTAGATTCTAATACAATCAAAAATTCTTTCATAGAAAACTTGTTTCCAAGAGAATCATCATCAATGTCAAATATTGGGCAAACTAGTTCCTTGGTGGACGGAACTTAGCTCGGAGCAAGAATGTCAAGAAACTTTTCTGCTAAGTTGTCACGGTATTTAAACAGATGTGAAAAAGCAAGAAATTTAGTAGAATGTCAAACCAGCTGTCAGGAATAGAACATAAAATAAACCACTGACTAGAGATACTTATAAGACCTTCCTTCCCTGTAACAGCTGTTATTGAAATAGCTAATTTAAAACAAATTTATTTTATCTACATCATTAGAAAAAAATACTTTGCCTTTGTCTTTTAGCGAATTTCATTGATGGAATTATTACCATAGGTCTCACGGCAAGACCTAAGCCCGAGACCATGATAACTTTTCTTTTTGGAGATCCTAGAAGCAAAAAAACACTATTCTAACTATATTTAAAGCTGAAAACACAGTACATTGTCCATATAGAAATATTCTATATCTTGGTTATTACTCAACATACCTTGTTAAAACTGGTATGTGGCTTTTTTGGTTCAGATTCACCTGATATTGTTTTAAAACCACCAAATTTTTGCATGACTGTTGCAGTAGACCTACACATTCATTCCCCATGTTATTCTTTTGGAAGAAATAAAATAAGGTCATGCACATATTCTGGAGGTCTGCTGCAACGCGGGTATTTTTATATTAAAGATAGACCCTATAAAAACCTTACAATTTTTTGAAATTTAATCAAGGCAATTTCTACGTTTTACGTAGGCCTACATATACTTTCATGAAACAAAAAACTGCTTTAGGATTCTCTTAAGTACGCAAGGTCTGCTGCGACGGAGATATTTATATTCCTGCTTATGGGCCACTATATACCATGCGTGCGAGCAGATTAAACGATATTGGGCATAAGCCTTCCCAGGGCAGTGACACCCTTTAGGCCTTTATCGGCGGGGCGCCGAATATGCTCACGCATGTATAGTACAGGGAGGACAAATAGAAATACCTCCTGCGGGGTGCAGCAATAGAATAACTCCAGTCGCAGCAGACCTTCGGTCTTTGAGGATTCCCGAAAACATCTTTCTGATTAATGAAAGTCCATCTTCTTTATATTTGTCCAATACCACTGACCTATCACCGAACAGCCGAAACTACTTGACGTAGAACCTTGGACCTTTGCATGGACGATCTTAAGGGCCTAAGCATCCGCTAAGAACGGTTTTTTTAATTCGAAGTTTTAAGGGGTTTTGGCGGGGTCGAAGTTTATAAATTTTCCTACGCAAGTGGAATGGATGATCTTTTGTTTAATTTTCAATGTTGATTCAACAAGCAGGTGGTTCAGCTTCACATATGGATACGATTTCACAGCTGATTTATAATTTGGTTACTTTCATAATGGTGTTATGGTTGTGTTGTTGATTTTTAGGTGATATGTACTATATAGAAGTTAAATTTAGTTTAGTTAGTTAAATTAAAGTCGTAATTAGTTTTTTTTACCTTATCTGTTTAATAATAAACTCAGTATGTGGCCCTATCTTCATTTAGGCAGCGGGAGTTACAGTTTTTATCGTGAGCAAAGCCACGGGCAACTGCTAGTATATATATAAATTCGAACGAGTGGTGTTTTTTGCTTCTGGTGGCCCCAAAACGAAAAGTTATAAGTCTTACCATGAGACCTACGGTAATAGCTTCTTCTTTATAGGGGAAATTCGCTAAAACCAATATGCGTAAATCATGTTCTTGATTTTAAAAGTTTGTAAACAGTAAATAATGGACTCTTATGAAGCATGAGGTCGTCACATTCTAATCTTTTATAGTTTGCAGTGGAATTTACTGATGTTAACGATGAAAATGTACTTAGAAAAGTCAGTCTAATATATATAAAATAAAAAAGGATTTAATGTCAATATTGGGTTACAAGAACAAAATTTAAATTTTAAACTGCAGATTAAGTTATTTTTAGTCTTTCAACCCGTAAATTATTAACACAAAGCAAAGCTGATAGGGTTTTTAATGACATAGTACCAAGGAAATGCATGCAATGTGCAGTTGAGTCTTCGGGGAAAGTTTATACCCTGTTGAAGTTCAAATGACTCTCTGCCACTGATTGTTCTAAATTGATTTCAATGTTCATAGTTACTCAATTAAAGTTTTTGCTCACATTTGTTGTTTTAGTAGTTGAAAAGAGATTTTTTCTTAAAATATTTTAACGCATGGTGCTAGATATGTATCGAATTAAAATTGTGTGGTTATATATCAAAAACCCAGTAATAATAAATACAAATTTAAATCTTTGACAAAACTTTGATAGTGGATGAGTGGTTTTCGTCAATGAAACAGTTTTTGTAGTTAAATTACAGGATCCGCAAGCTTTCCGACTCTAAAAATTATAGTTTTGGATATCTGTAAATAATTATAGCTGCAATATTGTGTTTGGCCCATTTAAATACCTTGGTGTTTTAACCCTTTTGGTATTTACCTTCAAGTGTGAGCATGCATCTTTGATTGCGAAACCTATTTAATACACTATCCCGGTATATGTTTAAAGTATTTCAGAAGGAAATCGTGAAAGGTATTCTGAATTGAACACAAAATACAGTATTACCAGTAGGAAGGTCAAAGGAAACCCTCCGTCAAATTGAATCAGATTGGACTTGGACAATGTATCAATGATTCGCTGATTCTATTTCCTTTATTTACAAGTGACGGCCGAAATCACCGTATTTCCCAGCCGCTTTCTCCAGTTTACAATACCAATATTTAACTTATCGTCAGCTTGTTATACATGTTTGTCAAATATGGTTTATTACATGTTTGTTGTAATGATGTAATGTTTTCGGTTTGTTAAAATGTTAACATGGAACTGGCTATAGCCGATGTTTATTTAATAATAATAATAATAATAATAATAATAATAATAATTTTTTTTTTTTTTTTGGTAGGAGGTGGAATGCGTTTACGCACACTGAGGGGCTCGTTGTCCCCTCAGTAGTGTCGGACTCCCACGAGCTCGATGTCCCGTGAACTACCGACTAAACCACCTCCCTCGGCACCGAGGACACTAGCCTGGAACTGTTTCACACATTACTTCAGGCTAGGCCTTTGATATTACGCCACTAGGGCAACCTCCTTGGGGAAAAGCTGAGGATTAAGGCCGATCGAGGTCGACCTTTTTCGCCCGAAGAATGGCCTGGACGTAGTGCTTGACACAGTTCCAGTTGCCCTCTCCCTGGAGCATAGCTCCGACGATGTTGTTTGGGCTGACGATCACGCCGATCTCAGATGAAAGCGAGGCTCGGCGGACGTGCCAACGGTCGCACTGAAAGAAAGTGTGCTCGGACGTGTCTGGGATGCCGGGGCAATACAGACAGTCCGGGCTGGCGACTTTGCCCATCCGGTGCAGATAGGCTCGGAAGTACCCGTGCCCAGAAAGAAACTGGGTCACGTAGTAATCGACCTCGCCGTGCTGCCGTTCCACCCATGGTCGGACGGAAGGTATGAGCTGGAAGGTCCAACGTCCCCTCAGCTCGGCTTCCCAGTCGCGCTGCCAAGAGTCGAAGCTGCGATCGCGCTCTTCCCTGGCAGCTGTTTCCCGGCCCACTTCAGGCCTCCTCCGGTAAATCGCCTGCCTCTCCCTCGCGAGGAAGAGGACGGGAATGACTCCGGCGATCACCATCACAGCAGGCTCGGAGACTGTGCGGTAGGCCGAAGCGACCCGCAGAGCTCCTCGGCGCTGGACTCGGGCAAGCCGGTCTCGGTAGACTCGCTTCTCGAGTGCGTGAGCCCATACCTCCGCCCCGTACAGCAAGACTGACTGGACGGCAGTCATGAGCAAGCGGCGCTTGCAGGAGCGAGGACCGCCGACATTGGGCATAAGCCTACCAAGGGCAGCGACACCCTTAGCGGCTTTGTCGGCGGCGCGCTGGATCTGCTCGCCGAAAGACAGTCTGCTATCGACCATGACTCCCAGGTACTTTGCAGCAGGCTTAGTCTCGAGTGTGACGTCACCTATCTGCACCGGGAACACGGTGTTAATCCTCTTTTTGGTGAGGACGACAATCTCCGTCTTACTGATAGCCAGGGACAAGCCGTGATCTCGCATCCACCCGTTGACCTTGGCCATCACTACGCTGAGCCTCAGTTTTGCCTGCTCGACGTTCCTCGCAGCGATCAAGGCAGCGACATCGTCAGCATAGCCAACGAGGCGGGTCTCATCGGGCATGTCTAGCCTCAGCAAGCTGTCGTAAGACACGTTCCAGAGATCTGGTCCGAGAATGGACCCCTGCGCAGCCCCGGAAGTGATGGGAATGCGCCGCTGACCTTCGGTCGTGTCGTACAACAGAACGCGGTCTGACAAATACGCCTCCAACATACGCAGGAGGTAGGAGGGAACTTGGAACGTATGCTCAAGCGCCCACAGCATATCGCTCCACCTGGCGGAGTTAAAAGCGTTCTTCACGTCGAGCGTGACGAGAAGGACCACGCGGCGCGACCAGTGGTTGTGGTCCTCCGCCCTCCGCACTGCCTCAACTACCTCCTGGATAGCGTCGATGGTAGAGCGACCGGATCTGAAGCCGTACTGCTGCGGGGACAAGTCCCCCGCAGAGACGATGGCCTCGGTCAGCCTGACACGCAGGAGCTTCTCAAGCACTTTCCCGGCCGTGTCGAGCATACACAGGGGTCGGAAAGAAGAAGGGGTCCCCGGTGTGCTCTTCGCCTTCGGAATAAGAACAAGGCGGGCAACCTTCCACGAAGAAAAGAAAACGCCTTCCGCCAGACACGCGTTGAACATATCGAGCAGAAGCCTTGGATTCACCTCCGCAGCGAGCTTGAGCACCTCCGCCGGAATGCCATCGGGACCGGGCGCTCTTCTGGGTCGTAGGGATCGGACGGCGGCGGTGAGTTCCTCTTCCCGGAAAACTGGGAAGGCGCCTACCTCTCCGAATTCCCTGACTGGCCGGACTGGGTGGCTGGGAAACAGTGTATCTACGACGACGGCCATGGCTTGTGGTTCCATGACCGCAGGTGGTGAGCGAGCCCCTAGCTTCTGGGTTACAAGTTTGTAGCCCATCCCCCAGGGGTCGTTGTCGATATCCTGACACAGCTGCTTCCAGCACCTGACTTTACTCCGGTTGATGGCACCGCGGAGCTCTCGGCGGGCCGCTCTGTGCTCAGCCGATCTGGCATTTGCATCAGGGCGGTTCCTTGCTCGCTGCGCAACTCGTCGGAGACCAAGGCATCTCCTCCGGAGTTCCGCGATTTCAGGCGTCCACCAGTAAACCGGCTTCTTCCTGTGGCGGCGGGAAACTCCGGGCATCGACTGCTCACACGCGGTCGCGATGAGACGCATCGTCGATGCTGCCAGATCTTCAGCACCTGTGAAATTCACAATGCTCTGGTCTTTGATTACTTCTTTAAAAGTGTCTTTGCTCAGACGACTGGTGTTCCAGCGTCGAGCCAGAGGAGCAGGTTCAGCGCGCAAGCGCGCACCCTCGGGAAGGACCTTGAAGAGGATCCCCTGATGGTCGCTAGAGGAATACTCCTCGCAGACACGCCAGTCGGAGATCCGCTGGACAATCCCTTCAGAGGCAAGGGATATGTCAGGGATCGTCTCTCTGCACCCTGGACGGCGAAAGGTGGAAATGCCGCCCGTGTTAAGGATACAGAGGCCCGACCTGGCAGCCGACTCGAGGACGTAACGACCTCGAGTGTCGGTCCGCGGGGAACCCCATTCCACGGCTTTTGCGTTAAAATCGCCACCGACTATGACCCCGCCAGAGATTTTCATGATCTCATCCTCAATGGAATCGACCATGTGGCGGTAGTCTCCGATCGGTTGATTTGGCGTGAGGTAACAGGAGAAGACTGTGAAACCCCTGCTCCTCACCCAAACGAAGCCGTTGCCCGATCCGGAATCGAGAACAGGCACCTTCCCGAGGTCCAAGATCCATATCGCCGCAGTGCCGGAGGGATCCGAGAACCACTGCGCGGAGCGTCGGTTCTGGTACTGCTCACTGAGAAGCAGTAGGTCAGCACCCTGCTCCGTGGCGAATTGGAACAGCAAGTCGTTTGCTGTCCTGCTCCTCTGCATATTAAGTTGCAGAACACTGATCATTTTTGTTGTTTCTGGCGAAGCTCCTGGATGGCCCGCCTGTACTGCCCGCAACGACCAGACCCAGCGGAATGCTTGACCTGGTCGCCCTTCAAGCCGGCTTCTGTACACAGGACACAGGACAGCGCTGCATTGCACGCGCTGGCCCTGTGGTCCTGGCCGCCGCACTTGAAGCAGAGCTTGCTTCTATCGGGTCCAGAGCAGCGATTAGCGACGTGACCGAACCCCAGACATTTAAAACATCTGGAAGCCACGAGCTTCTCACGCACCCGACAGCTCACGTACCATACCTTAAGGTGGCCCTTCTCCAGGAGCTTCGCAGCAGCTCTGGCTCCCAGCGTCAGGATTGCCACCTTCTGACCCCGAGCATTTGCCTTCGAGACGAAGGTTTTCACCTCGACGTTTTCTCCGAGGACAGCTTTGACGGCAGCGGTCACCTCCTCCTCGGTTGTCAACTCGTCGAGGTCTCTCACCTCCAGCGTAGACTTGGGCTCGAGAACGCGGACTGTCGCGTTCGCCCCCAAGATGGTCTTCAGGTCTTCGCTGAAGGCGGACTTACTCTGAGAGGTGTCCCCGAGTTCGACTAGTAGGTCGCCGGTTCGGGTCTTCCTCATACCCTTGATAACGGCGCCCTTCTCATCGGGCTTCGCTTTGCTGCGAATCTCGCCCAGCACGTCGGCGTAGGATTTCCCCTCCGACGGCTTGATGAGAAGAGCGTCCGGCCGCTGCTTGCGGGGCTTCTTCCTCGGTGCCTTCTTGCTTTCCTGTTCGCCGGGCCGGCTTCCAGGATTTTGACGAGGGTCTCTCTTTTTCCCCTTTCTTTTAACAACCTCGGTCCACGTTTCGGTTTCCGACCGCTTCGCTAAACCGTCTCCCCTAGGCTTCTTCTCAGCCTCCGGATGGGCGGGGCTGGAAGCGGCCCGCTTCCCACCGGCTGGCTGAGCCTTCACCCGCAGTGATGGCGTCGTCTGTGTTGACGCGGCAACCGTCTCGCATGATTGCCACGACCTCCTCAGCTGGATGATGTGGTGCAGACTGGCCTCCAATTGGACGATGCCATCCTGCACATCCTTGCTGATATTCTTTTGCCGGGTGGTCGCGGCCTTCATTACAGCGAGGGTGTCGAAGCACTTTTTAAGGTGCTCCTCCTCCTGCTGCCTGGCGAGCGCGATGACCGCGTCAAAGGGAGACGAGTCGGCGTCCATCGGCTCGTTGTTCTCAGCGGGTGCCTTTTCGGCGGCCACGGATGTTCTGGCCACCGATGATGCAGGTGTCTTGACCCGGACTGGGGGCGATCTCGTGAGACGGGATCTTCTTTCGAAGGGGCTTGCCACCCCTTCGTCGAGCCCGCTCAGAGAAGAACGCTGCTGGGAGTTTTGTGGGGTTAGGGTACCCCGCTTTGATTCGTGCACCTTTTGAATCGTTTTTCCTTCTGCCGTGTCCATGGTGTCTGGCTTAGCCCCCGAGACTGGGCATTGACCCCCCCAAAAAAAATTTTTCCCCTATGAGAATGTCAGACCGACCCATCACCGGAGCAACTATACCTGCGTTCAGCCGCCTCCAAAACATCGGCGGCCCCAGACGAGCAGTGGCCTCGGCAGAGCCCCCCCGTGACCGTAGCAGGGCCCTATCCGGTCGCCAACCGGCACCGCCACGGCCAAGGGGATTTTCGCCGGCTGATAGGGCAGCCAGGTCAGTTGGCTGAGCTGACCCGGGCCCCTGTACTATCCGGCAGCCTGGGAGGTGCAGAACCCAGTTTTTAAGCTGTACCCTCTGCTCGTCCTAGACCTCCAGCGCAATGGAGGCTGAAGAACACAGAGTCACCCCGGCAAGTAGGCCGGAATGATTTAGAAAAACAACCGGGCTATTGAAATGAAACGGAGAATTAAGTTGTGAAAAGGAGACGCGAAAAAGGACCAGTGCGCCCCCCTCCCCTTTTAGTCGGCTCTTACGACAAGCAGGGGATACTGTTGGACATTCTGTCCCGGCCCAACACGGGAAAATAATAATAATAATAATAATTTTTTTTTTTTTTTTTTGGTAGGAGGTGGAATGCATTTACGCACACTGAGGGGCTCATTGTCCCCTCAGTAGTGTCGGACTCCCACGAGCTCGATGTCCCGTGAACTACCGACTAAACCACCTCCCTCGGCACCGAGGACACTAGCCTGGAACTGTTTCACACATTACTTCGGGCTAGGCCTTTGATATTACGCCACTAGGGCAACCTCCTTGGGGAAAAGCTGAGGATTAAGGCCGATCGAGGTCGACCTTTTTCGCCCGAAGAATGGCCTGGACGTAGTGCTGGACACAGTTCCAGTTGCCCTCTCCCTGGAGCATAGCTTCGACGATGTTGTTTGGGCTGACGACCACGCCGATCTCAGATGAAAGCGAGGCTCGGCGGACGTGCCAACGGTCGCACTGAAAGAAAGTGTGCTCGGACGTGTCTGGGATGCCGGGGCAATACAGACAGTCCGGGCTGGCGACCTTGCCCATCCGGTGCAGATAGGCTCGGAAGTACCCGTGCCCAGAAAGAAACTGGGTCACGTAGTAATCGACCTCGCCGTGCTGCCGTTCCACCCATGGTCGGACGGAAGGTATGAGCTGGAAGGTCCAACGTCCCCTCAGCTCGGCTTCCCAGTCGCGCTGCCAAGAGTCGAAGCTGCGATCGCGCTCTTCCCTGGCAGCTGTTTCCCGGCCCACTTCAGGCCTCCTCCGGTAAATCGCCTGCCTCTCCCTCGCGAGGAAGAGGACGGGAATGACTCCGGCGATCACCATCACAGCAGGCTCGGAGACTGTGCGGTAGGCCGAAGCGACCCGCAGAGCTCCTCGGCGCTGGACTCGGGCAAGCCGGTCTCGGTAGACTCGCTTCTCGAGTGCGTGAGCCCATACCTCCGCCCCGTACAGCAAGACTGACTGGACGGCAGTCATGAGCAGGCGGCGCTTGCAGGAGCGAGGACCGCCGACATTGGGCATAAGCCTACCAAGGGCAGCGACACCCTTAGCGGCTTTGTCGGCGGCGCGCCGGATCTGCTCGCCGAAAGACAGTCTGCTGTCGACCATGACTCCCAGGTACTTTGCAGCAGGCTTAGTCTCGAGTGTGACGTCACCTATCTGCACCGGGAACACGGTGTTAATCCTCTTTTTGGTGAGGACGACGATCTCCGTCTTACTGACAGCCAGGGACAAGCCGTGATCTCGCATCCACCCGTTGACCTTGGCCATTACCACGCTGAGCCTCAGTTTTGCCTGCTCGACGTTCCTCGCAGCGATCAAGGCAGCGACGTCGTCAGCATAGCCAACGAGGCGGGTCTCATCGGGCATGTCTAGCCTCAGCAAACTGTCGTAAGACACGTTCCAGAGATCTGGTCCGAGAATGGACCCCTGCGCAGCCCCGGAAGTGATGGGAATGCGCCGCTGGCCTTCGGTCGTGTCGTACAAAAGAGCACGGTCTGACAAATACGCCTCGATCATACGCAGGAGGTAAGAGGGAACTTGGAACGTATGCTCAAGCGCCCACAGCATATCGCTCCACCTGGCGGAGTTGAAGGCGTTCTTCACGTCGAGCGTGACGAGAAGGACCACGCGGCGCGACCAGTGGTTGTGGTCCTCCGCCCTCCGCACTGCCTCAACTACCTCCTGGATAGCGTCGATGGTAGAGCGACCGGATCTGAAGCCGTACTGCTGCGGGGACAAGTCCCCCGCAGAGACGATGGCCTCGGTCAGCCTGACGCGCAAGAGCTTTTCAAGCACTTTTCCGGCCGTGTCGAGCATACACAAGGGTCGGAAAGAAGAAGGGGTCCCCGGTGTACTCTTCGCCTTCGGGATAAGAACAAGGCGGGCAACCTTCCACGAAGAAAAGAAAACGCCTTCCGCCAGACACGCGTTGAACATATCGAGCAGAAGCCTGGGGTTCACCTCCGCAGCGAGCTTGAGCACCTCCGCCGGAATGCCATCGGGACCGGGCGCTCTTCTGGGTCGTAGGGATCGGACGGCGGCGGTGAGTTCCTCTTCCCGGAAAACTGGGAAGGCGCCTACCTCTCCGAATTCCCTGACTGGCCGAACTGGGTGGCTGGGAAACAGTGTATCGACGACGACGGCCATGGCTTGTGGTTCCATGACCGCAGGTGGTGAGCGAGCCCCTAGCTTCTGGGTTACAAGTTTGTAGCCCATCCCCCAGGGGTCGTCGTCGATATCCTGACACAGCTGCTTCCAGCACCTGACTTTACTCCGATTGATGGCACCGCGGAGCTCTCGGCGGGCCGCTCTGTGCTCAGCCGATCTGGCATTTGCATCAGGGCGGTTCCTGGCTCGCTGCGCAGCTCGTCGGAGACCAAGGCATCTCCTCCGGAGTTCCGCGATTTCAGGCGTCCACCAGTAAACCGGCTTCTTCCTGTGGCGGCGGGAAACTCCGGGCATCGACTGCTCACACGCGGTCGCGATGAGACGCATCGTCGATGCTGCCAGATCTTCGGCACCTGTGAAATTCACAATGCTCTGGCCTTTGATTACTTCTTTAAAGGTGTCTTTGCTCAGACGACTGGTGTTCCAGAGTCGAGCCAGAGGAGCAGGTTCAGCGCGCAAGCGCGCACCCTCGGGAAGGACCTTGAAGAGGATCCCCTGGTGGTCGCTAGAGGAATACTCCTCGCAGACACGCCAGTCGGAGATCCGCTGGACAATCCCTTCAGAGGCAAGGGATATGTCAGGGATCGTCTCTCTACACCCCGGACGGCGAAAGGTGGAAATGCCGCCCGTATTAAGGATACAGAGGCCCGACCTGGCAGCCGACTCGAGGACGTAACGACCTCGAGTGTCGGTCCGCGGGGAACCCCATTCCACGGCTTTTGCGTTAAAATCGCCACCGACTATGACCCCGCCAGAGATTTTCATGATCTCATCCTCAATGGAATCGACCATGTGGCGGTAGTCTCCGATCGGTTGGTTTGGCGTGAGGTAACAGGAGAAGACGGTGAAACCCCTGCTCCTCACCCAAACGAAGCCGTTGCCCGATCCGGAATCGAGAACAGGCACCTTCCCGAGGTCCAAGATCCATATTGCCGCAGTGCCGGAGGGATCCGAGAACCACTGCGCGGAGCGTCGGTTCTGGTACTGCTCACTGAGAAGCAGTAGGTCAGCACCCTGCTCCGTGGCGAATTGGAACAGCAAGTCGTTTGCTGTCCTGCTCCTCTGCATATTAAGTTGCAGAACACTGATCATTTCTGTTGTTTCTGGCGAAGCTCCTGGATGGCCCGCCTGTACTGCCCGCAACGACCAGACCCAGCGGAATGCTTGACCTGGTCGCTCTTCAAGCCGGCTTCTGTACACAGGACACAGGACAACACTGCATTGCACGCGCTGGCCCTGTGGTCCTGGCCGCCGCACTTGAAGCAGAGCTTGCTTCTATCGGGTCCAGGGCAGCGATTAGCTACGTGACCGAACCCCAGACATTTAAAACATCTGGAGGCCACGAGCTTCTCGCGCACCCGACAGCTCACATACCAGACTTTGAGGTGGCCCTTCTCCAGGAGCTTCGCGGCAGCTCTGGCTCCCAGCGTCAGGATCGCCACCTTCTGTCCCCGAGCATTCGCCTTTGAGAGGAAGGTTTTTACCTCGACGGATTCTCCGAGAACGGCTTTGACGGCAGCGGTCACTTCCGCCTCGGTCGTCAGCTCGTCGAGGTCTCGCACCTCCAGCGTCGTCTTTGGTTCGAGAACGCGGACGGTTGCGTTCGCTCCCAGAAGAGTCCTCAAGTCCTCGCTGAAAGCGGACTTGCATTTGGAGGCGTCCCCGAGTTCGACCAGAAGATCGCCGGCTCGAGTCTTTCTCATGCCCTTGATGACGGCGCCCTTCTCATCGGGCTTCGCTTTGCTGCGAATTTCGCCCAGCACGTCGGCGTAAGATTTCCCCTCCGACGGCTTGATGAGAAGAGCGTCCGGCCGCTGCTTGCGGGGCCTCTTCTTTGGCGCCTTCTTCTTCTCTTGTCCGCCGAGCTGGCTTCCAGGCTCCTGGGGAGGGTCTCTCTTCTTTCGTCGTTTCCTAACGACGTCCGTCCATTTTTCGGGGTCCGATGTCTCCCCTGGACCGTCACCTCTCGGTTTCTTCTCAGCCTCCGGTTGGGCGGGGCTGGAAGCAGCCCGCTTCCCACCGGCCGGCTGAGCCTTAACCCGCAGTGATGGGGTCGTCTGCGTCGACGCAGTCACCGACTCACATGACTGCCACGACCTCCTCAGCTGGATTATGTGGTGAAGGCTGGCCTCCAATTGGACGATGCCATCCTTCACATCCTGACTGATGTTCTTCTGCCGGGTGGTCGCGGCCTTCATCACAGCGAGGGTGTCGAAGCACTTTTTGATGTGCTCCTCCTCCTGCTGCCTGGCGAGCGCGATGACCGCCTCGAAGGGAGACGACCCATCATCCATCCGCTCATTTACAGTGGGTGCCTCATCGATGGCCACAGGTGTTTTGGCCCCCGATGAGGCAGGTGTCACGACACGGCTCGGCGGCGATCTTCCAATGCGCGACCTTCTTTCGAAGGGGCTTGCCACCTTGTCACCGGGCCCGCTCAGTGAAGAGCGGTTATGCGACTGGTTACTTTGTGGGGTTAGGTTACCCCGTTTTGATTCTTGCACCTTTTGAGTCTCTTTTCCTTCAGTGCTGTCCATAGTGTCTGGCTTAGCCCCCGAGACTGGGCATTGACCCCCCAATAGTACCCCGATGAGAAAGTCAGACCGACCCATCACCAGAGAAACTATATCCGTGTTCGACCGCCTCCAAAACACCGGCGGTCCCAGACGAGCAGTGGCCTCGGCAGAGCCCCCCCGTGACCGCAGCAGGGCCCTATCCGGTCGCCAACCGGCACCGCCACGGCCAAAGGGATTTTCGCCGGCTGATAGGGCAGCCAGGTCAGCTGGCTGGGCTGACCCGGGCCCCTGTACTATCCGGCAGCCTGGGAGGTGCATAACCCAGTTTTTAAGCTGTACCCTCTGCTCGTCCTAGACCTCCAGCGCAATGGAGGCTGAAGAACACAGAGTCACCCCAGCAAATAGGCCGGAATGATTTAGAAAAAACAACCGGGCTATTGAAATGAACCGGAGAATGGAGTTATGAAAAGGAGACGCGAAAAAAGGACCAGTGCGCCCCCCTCCCCTTTTAGTCGGCTCTTACGACAAGCAGGGGATACTGTTGGACATTCTGTCCCGGCCCAACACGGGGAATATAATAATAATAATAATAATAATAATAATAATAATAATAATAATAATAATAATAATAATAATAATAATAATAATAATAGTAAGTTTATTCTCACAAAAACAATACATTTATGCAACATAATTCAGACAGAGAAGGTCCCCACATAGGCAAAGCCTGTGCGTGGGGGCCGAAACCCTATGAGTCTCTCAAACTATCTCACTTAATATGTGGAGGAATAATGGCAAAGTTTATAATTATTTGCACAAAATTAAATAAAATCAATTGCAATTATAACAAAGACTATTAACATTAAATTCAAGCTACAAAAATAATTTAATTATGTGGAAAAAGGGATGAAATATAATTTATGAATATATGCGAATTTTCAATTTAGGAAAACTGTTACCTTGCTGTACAGTCACTCACACATTCATGATTGAGTAAGCTCACACACGGACACCTTGTCACAACTCACCCATTCATGTACCCCAATCCACAAACAAACTCAAACCCGCTCATCCTATCACATACTCACACATGCATGTACCCCATACCACAAGCAAGCTCACATATGGACACCCTATCACATACACATGCATGCATGCACCCCATACCACAAGCAAGCTCACGCACGGACACCCCATCACATACTCGAACATGCATGTGTCACACACCACAAGCAAACTCATATACGGAAACTCTATCACATACTCACACATGCATGCACCCCATACCACAAGCAAACTCACATACGCACATACTATCACCTACTCACACATGCATGTATCCCATACCACAAGCAAACTAACACACACACACACACACACACACACACACACACACACACACACACACACACACACACACACACACACACACACACACACACACACACACACACACACACACACACACTATCACATATAGGAGTTTTCCCTATCAATACTTCACGCAATACTCATAATGACTAAACCAGACTTTTTCATAGGCCTTTAATACTAAAATCCGCACTAAACATCAACCTAAGCACTTTTCTTAACATGCCAAATTGCACAAGCGCATAATATATTCATGTTACGCCTATAAATTACTATAATTATAATGCAATATTATGCTACAGGATGTTAATGCAGTGTAAATAATTAATCAATAATAGAAAATAAAACATGTAAAGTAAAAAAATAAAAACTAAAGTTAAAACGATCAATTGACATATGCTGAGGTGACCAAGTCCATGGCAGCCTCCCTCCCCATCGCTGTCAGCCAATTAATTATTTTCTTCTTATAGACTGTAATGGAGCAGGGGCCAATATTTCTTAATTCGACAGGCAAATTTAAATGGATATTGTGAGCAAGATAAAGACAACATGTATAGTTTATGGACTTTTCGATTTTCGGAGTTTGTATACCAAAATTTGTTCGTAGCCGAGTGGAATATGGATGAGAAATTTTACCTAAGAACGCATTTTCCCTTTTGAAACTGTAAAGAAGCAATGATTTTATAAACAATTGCCTTACGTCAAGTACCTTAAACGAATCAAATAGAGTGTCACTAGGAAACCGACGGGGCTTTTTCAGAGCAGATTTAATTACGAGTTTTTGCGTAATCTCTAAAGGATTGATGACATAGTTATATGATCCTCCCCACACAAGAATCCCATATTGAAGAATCGACTGGACATAGGCATAATAGACTGTTTTTATTTGGAATTCCTCGAGAACATCAGCTAATACTGAGAACATATAAATACATTTTCTTAGTTATTATTGACATAATGAGTGTGAGCAGCCCAGGTCATTCTGTTATCGAAAAAAATACCTAAATGTTTGTATTTATCAACCCTTTCAAAAGGCTCACAGTCACATTTAATTTGCCAGTCATTGTAATGGATGTACATAACATATAAACCAATTCGACAAACTCCACAACAAACTTCTACAAACAAACAAACAAACTCAACAAACTTTCTTTTTTTTGTAGATATAAATCAACTTCGTATCTATCATTCTGTAGAAATGGGAAAGTTATTTTTATGACACATTTTACCATTTATAAAATGTTGAGTAAACAAGAAAATACTAAATCTAAATTAAACGCCTTTCAAGTATTATTTAGCACATTCTGTGCCAACAAAATTGAGATTCTGAATCTAATGACGGCCAGCGGCGATCAGTCTTTTAAAATTAAATTCGACGAGGGGGCTCCAGCTATGAAAACTGAAGTTCAATGTTTTCCCGTAAGGTCAATGTTAATTTTCAAATAACGTGCACCCTCAGCCTTTCGTTTAGAATTGTTGACTTACAGCTAATTTCAACGAGCACAAAATTATACGATTTAGGTTATATGTAAGTTATCATATGTGTCACTGAAGAAGAGGGAGTTGCGCGTGGCTAAAAGGTCTTCTATACCTGACTTTATTACTTGTTACCGGTAATTAGAGTAAATTAGAGAGTTTTTGTAATGCACGGGAAACAACACGATAAACTTTAAACGGTTAAATAGACTGATGTTATACATTAGGCAACAGAGAAGAAATAAGACAGAGGACGCATCTAATGTTTCGCTAAATATGTGTCGAACAGTGCCGTAGAGTGGGCGCGGGGGTAGGGGGTGCCCGGAATTCTATTGTCTCTCTATTATTTGACTTCCTGTGAGTCGAGCAGTTGCCCGAAACACTACTGCCATATGAATGCGTTCTCTGCTTATTTCTTCTCTGTGATTAGGCGTGATGTTAAAGGTGTTAAACGTTAAATCAGCTGATTTGCTACATTCAGCACAATGTTAAAAAATACCGTTTCCCCCTACCTGCCATGTTTAGATATTAATGTTAATGTTAACGTTTAGATGTCAGATGTGGGAAACAAAGAAAACCCATAAGAATAACATTGAAATCAATAATAAGAAAACGAGCGCCTTCAAATTACGCAGACATGCAAACTAAATAACGCATTTAAGGAATAATCACATAATAATACTGTAACATTGACAACAATCAGCTGTAAGAACGTCAACGAACTAAGCTTGTACAGTTAGCGCATTATATCTCCGGCTATGACTGAGTCAGCTGATTGTATGGTGCGGGGGGGGAGAGGGGTTACTTTTCTGAAAACATTTTCTAAAACACCGCTGCATGTCAAATGTTGTGTTTACCAATATCAAATGTTAAAATATCATATGACACGGTTAGTAGCATAGTGGTCATAGCCGGAGATATAATGTGCGAACTGTAAGAATGTTGCAACAATCGGCTGATCGCTAGTGGTACGACTGGTTGCAGTTACTCGTATGCAGGCACTAATTGCAGATTAAAACAAAATGGATTGTTTGTTAATTACTAAGTTAATGAAATAGGTGTTTAAAGGTTGAGTACTTATCATTGCAGGTGGGGCAAAATATGTGTGTATTTCGAGAGCAAAGCACATTGTCTCCCTCGTGGAAATTGTCGCCCTCGCAAACTCGGGCGCCAAAATTTTCTCTCGTGAGACAATGTTGTACTTTACTCACTCAACACACAATAACTATTTATAACTGGCGCCAATTCTTGGAGCCCACGCCGTCTATATGACTAATGTTAATTTTAGCATTGGGCTTATGGACGGCGTGGGCCCCAAGAATTGGCGCCAGTTATACGTTTATAGTTTTATTTTACCGCTGAAGGCAAAAAATCCCTGATAGCTGAAAGGCTTTCCTTAAACTAAATGTTAAGTATAAAAATTTTACTAAACTAGATTGAACTAGTTGTTCATTAGATGCGTCCTCTGTCTTGTTCCTTATTTTCCGTTCTAAGTTCCTTGATAACTAGTGGCATAAAAAAGTATAAAAGAATAAATTTTAATCATTGGATTCCACGTCTTATTTCTAGTTAAGTGCTCGACTTGTTTTGTTGGACAGCTTCGATATACCAACTGATTGGTGATTGAATAATTAAAGGGAGGAATTTACAGGTTTTCTGTAAGTCTTGTTTTCATGATAAAATTTTTTCTTTTAAGGATAATGATGTGTCACAGGCCTGACCACCTGTATGTGCTTCGCCGGAGGTGTTCCCTGGAGTAATCCAAGATTCAGGCATTTGAGTGGATAAAAATATTTGCCAGAAGCTTTAAGAGAGGCTTACGGCCTGAATGGGATTATCCTTGCACTGAATTTTACCTTCGTAAATAATCTGCTCCTATATTTTATGTTGTTATTCAACAACAGTTATTCAATTATGGAAGATATTTTTTTCCTTTACATGTTATTTCAAAGGCTAGAATTCTTATTGGTTACTTACTCAAAAGCCTATAAAATTACTTATACTTAAAATTTTTTTAAAAATCATGGCTTTACATAGCCTATATTTGTGTTAAACCGTAACCTAGCTATTTAAATAATATTAGGTTAATATCATTTTTGATGGTTCAAGAATATGATCAAATCAGGTAAAATATTGAATTATTTTATCATCGTTCCGGGCTGAATGCGACAGTTTCTGTTGTTATTGTTAAGTATAGCTTATAAGGCCTAGCCAGAACAAATCCACTTTTAGTAATTTCTTTACAATTCAAGAAGCACACTAAGTACAAGAAGTAAGAAGAAGAAGTAAACTACTTCATTACGCAACGTTTTAATGTGACCTGAATTCTATTTTTTTTATTTACTTAGCAATTATTCTGTAGAAATTAAGGGGAGTCTCTTCCTTAAAAACTGAAATGTTAAAAGCTTGAGTTAACAACGGTATTAGTGAATTTCCCCTATAGGGAAGGAGCTGTTACCGTAGGTCTCATAGTAAATCTCTTGACATCACTCAAAAGACCCAATGTCAAATGTTTTCGAATTTAAATTTTTTTGTTATTTCTTTACTAACTGATTAACCTGGTTTCACCCGTGGAAAAGCAGAAAACCATCCTTGGATTCATAATTTAATGTTTTATTTTCGTCATACATAAGGTTGTCATGGCAACTTCATAAGCTTCCCCAAATCCCCATGGTTTAACATTGAAACTTTGAATACCATAGGACATAGCCCTGAGGCAATTTTGAAAAATCCATTCTTAGTTGATGTCTACGCCCTAAGAGGAAGGTCCATGCAAAGTTTCAAGGTTCTAAGTTATGTAGTTCGGGCTGTACGATGAGAGGTCAGCGGTATTTAGAAAAAATAGCCCCGTTGCAGCAGACCTGCATACTCAGCGAATTTCAAATGCAAAACAACATATTTCAATCCAACATAGCGAGATTTGACATGTTTTTGTAAGCTCTATAAAAATAACATGAGGAATGAGTATGCAGGTTTGCTTCTACAGGAATATTAAAACTGGGTGGTTTTAATTCAATGTTTAGTAGATCTGAACTAGAAGAAGCCATTTACCAAGTTTTATCAAGATATGCTGAGGAATAAGCGACGTATATAATTTTACTTATTTTCTATAAGGTTAACATTGGTACAACGTACTGTGTTTACCACTTTGAATATCTCGGTAACTAATTGACATAGAGCTATGATTCAAAATACCAAATTGTTTGTTTTTTTAGCTGAATTCAATGGTGGAATCCAAAATTGGATGACTTTAATTTTTCAATGTGAAAAACGCAAAAAACCCATTTTTGGGGGTTTATCCCCCTTTACCCCCCCTTCTGGTGGTCCGATCAGGCTGGTTTACGAACTCGTCCAATTGATTACCACTTTACACGTCTGTACCAAATTTCATAAAGATCGGACCATTTTTACGGCCGCTATCGTGCTAACAGACACACACACACACACACACACACACACACATATATATATGTATATATATATATATATGTATGTATATATATATATGTATATATATATATATATATATCTAAAAATTCAAACGAATGGTGTTTTTTGCTTCTGGTGGCCCCAAAACGAAACGTTATCATGGTCTTGGGCTTAGGTCTTACCATGAGACCTACGGTAGCTTCTTCCCTATAGGGGTAATTCGGTAATATAGTAGATTATACTTTTTCAGGCCAAGTAACCTACATGAAACGTGTTTTTAGTCAGAAATCAGTTATTTCCAGACTTTCAAGGAAGTCTTCGGGACCGTTTTTGAAATAATGTACAAGCAGGCAAGCAAGAAAGTACACAATCATTGCTTATATAAAAGTATAGAGTTTATTTTTTGTTTTTGAACAATTTCTATTTTAGTTTCGGAAACCTCTTGTAGCATATTCTCTTATAAATATTAGGAATTCTTTCAACCAATATTTTTACCATTTTTTGATGGGACATATTAATATAATTTGTTGCCGAAGTGTATTTCACAAACACTTGACCAATAAAGATTATGTTTAAGAAACTATGTGAAACGAATTTCCAGTGTTCATAAAGCTATTTGTCTAATAAGAAATACCCTCGTTGCAGCACACTTACATACTCAGCGAATTTAAAAAGCATATTTTTATTTATAAAGCATATTTATAAAGCACATATTTTATCGAACATATGGCAAGTGTTTGTAATTTCCATAAAAATGACGTAGGTAATGAGTATGCATGTTTGCTGCCATCGGTATACAAATATTAAATGGTTTCTATTCAATTTTTAGTAGATCTGAATTAGAACAAGTAATATAGCAAGTTTTATTCAGTAATGGAAAGAAATAAGGAAGATGTGAGATGATATAGAATTGTTTTTATTTTCCCTAAGGATAATATGGGAAATGAACATGCATGTTTGCTGCCACGAAAGTTTGAAAATCGGGGATTTTAGGGTAATATACGATAAATCTCGTCTAGATGAAGCCTCAAACCAAGTTCTATTAAGATTTGCGAGAAAAAGCTAGATATAGAATTTTACTTATTTCTCATAATGATAAGTTAAGCCGGAGACACACGGGGCGATTTTTATCGCTGCGGTGAAACTGCCGCTCGCCCGTAGTGCATAGATTTAAATGGACCGCGCTATTATTGTCGCGCGGTATTCCTACCGCCCCGCCCTACGTGTAAGCGCGTCCATTTGAATCTATGAACTACAGGCGAGCGGCAGTTTCGACGCGGCGATAAAAATCGCCCCGTGTGTCTCCGGCCTTAGGGACAATTTACTGTTTACCACATTCAATATCTCGGGAACCAATGGACGTTGAGCAAGGATCCAAAATACTATATTTTTTAAAATCTGAATTAAATAGCAGTTTCCAAAAATTGGATTATTTTTATTTTTCTGTGTGAAAACTCAAAAACTTCTTTTTTGGAAGGTTTATCCCCTTAACCCCCCTCCCGGTGGTCCATGCGGGCTGGTTTACGAATTCGTCCGAGTGATTATCACTATACATGCCTTTACCAAATTTCATCAAGATCGGACCATATTTATGATTTATCATTTTGAACACATCAAAATTCGAACAAATGGTGTTTTGGGCTTCAGGGGGCCCAATACGAAAAGTTACCGTGGTCTCGGACTTACGTCTTACTATGAAATCTACGGTAATGGCGTATTCCTTTTAGGAAATTCGCTTAAATTGTTTCTTGCACAATGCCCGAATTCAAATTGTTTTCAGTCATAATAAATTATTTATCCAATTTGGACAATTACTTAAATAAAAGTAAGTAGCTATTGTCAATTAATTAGTTAGCTGAAGTAATAATGTATTGGTCAATATTTCAGGCGTCAGGTGCAACCACGTCTCACAGGCTGTCAGGGCTCGAATGAATGTTTTCTGTTATAAACTGTATTTAGAGCTTCGAAACAAGAAGGTACTGTTTTTTAGACTTGATTAAAGTTCATAACACACTTTATGTGATTGGATATTTGCATTAAAAAAACGTGGAAGTAAAAAAATCAGTTAAATTAGTAAATTCAACCCTAAAAATGCTAAAATTAACGCTATCTCGTCACAATATCTTCGTATCTACTGGCATTTAACTATAGAGGTATATTATATTCTATAAATGGATGGATAAAAAAGTGATTCGCTTAAAATAATTAACTATTTGTTAATTTCACGTGAGGCCCATTAACAATAAAAAAACCAAAATGAAGCTTCAGAATAGAAAAGAAATTACTATAATGCAAATAATACAATTTGTAACTCTGTATGAAGTCCATATTACAAATAATGTTATATGAATATTATAATTTAATATGAAGACGTGCCAAATTTAAAGTTTCTGGAAGTTAATTGAAATGTGTATGCCTGAGTCAATCGGTGAGAGAGCGAGTTCCACAAGCTGATTGTAATATAGAGAGTGTTACTATTGCAGCTGTAAATAATATAGATATATATTCTTGAACACGCACTCACATTATGATGACCACAAAATATCTGATCTTGAAATAAAATTTCAAAAAATTCCAGTAATGTGTCAAAAATACATTACTGAGGTCATCATTGTGTTTTGAATTAGTTTGCCACTTGTTAGTCGGTTTAAAAATCATGTTAAGCAGTTAAATTAGCAAATTTAACCTTAAAATTAATGAATTATATAAACCAGAAATTCATCTTTTTGTAATTACATTATTAGCGAATTTCCCCTATACGGAATAAGCTATTACCGTAGGTCTCGTGGTAAGACCTAAGCCTGAGACCATGTTAACGTTTGATTTTGTGGCCCCCAGAAGCAAAAAACACTATTCGATTGAATTTATATACACATCAAACGAATACAAACACACACACACACACACACATATATATATATATATATATATATATATATTATATACATTATCTATAATATGTCTGTTAGCACGATAGCGGCCGTAAAATAGTCCGATCTTTATGAAATTTAGTACAGACATCTAAAGTGGTAATCAATTGGGATAAAGGGAGATAAACCCCCCAAAGATTGGTAATTGGTAATGCAAAAATAAAAGTAATCCAATTTTGGCTAGCACCATTGAATTCAGCTAAAAAAAACAAAATTTAGTATATTGAGTAATTGCTCCAGTCCATTGGTTACCGAGATACTAAAAGTGGTAAACACAGTACGTTGTCCCAATGTTAACCTTATGGGAAATGAGTAAATTTCTATATTTTGCTTATGTCTTAACATACCATACTAAAACTTGGTTTGTGGCTTCATGTAGATAAGATCTAATAGTGTATTTAAGTCTAAAATCCCCGAAATTTCCATTTTAGTGGCAGCAAACCTGCATACTCATTCCCCATTTTATTCTAATGGAGATTACAACAACATGTCATATCTCGCTATGTTGGGTTGATATATATATTTTTTGCATTTGAAATTCGCTGAGTAAATTCTTTTGCATTTGATATTCGGGGGGGGGGGGGGGGGTCTGTTAACACAATAGCGGCCGTAAATATGGTCCGTTCTTGATAAAATTTGGTACAGACGTGTAAAGTGGTAATCACCCGGACGAGTTCGTGAACCAGCATGATCGGACTACTGGAAGGGGGGGTAAAGGGGGGTACACCCCCCAAAAATGGGTGTTTTTGAGTTTTTATACATAGGAAAATAAGAACGATCCAATTTTTTGTTAACACTGAATTCATTGTTTAGACACTGCAATCTTATCTGTTCACTCTAACCCAAGACAAGCTTTGGATTATTTACAGCAAAGCTGGGATTTAATTATGAATTGGTTCCACGGATAGAGGATCAAAATGAACGAAAATAAGTCATCACATATTACCTTCACTCTAAATAAAAATGATCGTTCCCCCAATTAATAAATAACACTCAAATACCTCAAGTAACTGTAGTTAAATATTTAGGCATGCATATTGATAGAAAATTAACATGGAAGACCCACATTTGGATGAAGAGACTACAATTAAATTTTAAAACGAACAAATTGAATTGTCTGCTTGGTGTTAAATCAGATAAAACTATTGAAAATAAAATTCTTCTTTACAAAACAATTTTATAATCAATTTGAATTTACGGTGTTCAGTTTTGGGGATCAGCCAGCAACTCAAATATTGAAATAATCCAACGAAATCAGTCAAAACAGTTAAGGAAACTAGTTAATGCTTCCTGGTTCGTGTCTAACCACACCCTACACCATGATTTGAAAATTCCAACTGTCAAAGAAGAAATCACAAAATTGAGCTCAAAATACATTTTAAAATTAGGAAGTTGTCCAAATGATCTTGCTTTAAATTTACTAGACAACTCAAACACAGTGTACAGACTAAAAAGACACACCCTTTTTTTGTAAAATTATATTGAATGAAATATTTTTTAATTTGAATTTAAATTTGAAGACGGTACCAAAATCTGATAAACCAGTGAAATTTTTTTTAAACCAGTCATTGAGGCTGAAGTTGACAAAATATTATCAGCCTTTGAAAATAAATTCTCTGCTGGTTTTCGTGATATTCCTCTGAGCTTGTAATTTAATGGACCAAAGAGTTTCTAGTCAAACAATTGGTTCATATGATAAATTATTCTTTTGTGTCTAATTTTTTTTCAAAATGAACTCACGATTTATAAAATTTAAACCTTGCATATATATCTGAAAGTAAAGAAGACCCAGCTAATTACCTACCACTGTCTTTTTTTACAACCTTATAAACAATTTACGAACATGCTAAACATTCCCGACTCATTAATTTTCTGCAATATGATAATTTGACATTGAACAACATGGCTTTAGACCTGGTAAATCTGTCACTGCAAACGAGGTAGAAACAATAATTGGTACTATTAATAATGGGGAAAACGACATTGTTGTTTTCTTTGATTCTACTAATGCTTTCCACGGTGTATCTCATTCCGCTTTAATGTTAATCTTAAAAATAGGCATTGTTAATAATGAATTAAACTTGTGTCAGTTCTACCTTGAAAACAGAAAGCTGTTATGTTCACATTAATTGTATCACAAAATGTAACCTTTTACAAACGTAAAATTTTCATTGAAAGACGAAAAATACTGTTCACTTCCAGGGTCGATTCTTGGACCAATTTATTAATGTGTTATATCTAAGCTAAACCATCAGCTTTGTCACATAATAACAGTAAAATGTGCGCCTACGCTGTTGATTCAAACTCGTTGGTTTCTGCTGAATCTATTGATGAAATACAAGATGCAGCACAACCTAATATCAATAAAAAACTATTTAAAAAACTTTAATAATTTAGCACAGAACAAATAAAGAGATGAAGAAAAAAATACTTCCATTAAAATAAATCATATAAATATTACTTAAGTAACTCAATGCTCCTGGGATTATTATTTGATGTAAATTTATCATGGACACAGAATAAGTTGGAGTTTTATAAGTTGACTAGTAAAGATATACCCGCGGGTTGCTCGCTGAAAGGACAACAAATGTTTGGTTCAATTATACGTAATTTGTAATGTGGAATTATTTATAAGTTTCCAAATAGACTGATGATTTCAATAATTTATCGGAACTTTACTTTTTTGAGCGCTTAATTACAACCTTAAGGTGGCATCTTCATCCCAGATTGACATGAAAAGATTAAACGTTTCCTCGATGAACTTTCCTTTAAAATGGTATGAACTGGCTACCATGTGCTAACACATTCTAATTTTTCAGTTTAACCTGAATACTAAAATTTCCTAGTTAATCTATAATTTTATTTATAAAATTGTGTTTCTAATAGTTTGAATAAAAAGTACCCACTTCAGGGGTTTGAACTCAGAACTTTCATTGCACCCCTAAAACTGCACTCTGCTGACCCCTAAAACCTGCCGGCTAATTTGACATAAAAGAATAAGAGGTATATGATATATGACTGATGTAAATACCGCAAATTTAAATACCACAAAGGGCGGACTCTGTAAACCTAATTTCTAAATTTAGCATTTTTATTAATATACAAAAATTGCAAGAAAATTTTTAAAATTAATGTACAGGCAAAAAAAATTGAGGAAACAATTCCCCAAAATTTTGTTTCAATCATATTAGAGATTGGATTACTCGTTTAACAGCTTAAAAATCTACGGTAGAAATAGTATATTCATTTGAATTTAGCCTAAATTGCTTCAGCCACACCACACCTAAAAAGTACCATATTACCAAATTCTTCAAGTAACTGAACCAATATACCAGCTAACAATACCAATATACCAGCTAAAAATGCTAAAATACCAGCTAACCAATACCAGCCAACCAATAGCAATACCAGCTAACCCTCCTAAAATTTTTTATTCAGTAAACCGCCGATTCTTTAAAAATAACTTAATGATATACCCATTGTACATGCAGAGTTTCAAGATTCTGGTTCTATTACTTCGGGTGATCCGTAAAACGCGACTAGTGTATGATATCTGACAAATAAATATCTATCTATACTATTATAACGAAGAGTTGGATTCTGTATGTATGTATGTATGTATGTATGTATGTATGTATATGTACCTGTGTATGTACCAAGTGAACTCGAAAAATACTGAACCGACTGAGTTGAAATTTCACACAGAGGTAGATCTTGAACCCGGGAAACACATAGGCCTATTCACTTTCCTAAAATCCTCTTGGGCCACGCCCCCTTTGGCTTCTTACGTTTATGTTTTATGCCAATTTATTGGTTTTTAACAGTTTTTTTTGTTTCCATAGAAACCATTGTTTCTTTTTTTTCTAATTCCGTGCGAAGAACGCCTAGAACAGCTAGTATCATATTTAATTTCGTACAGTGTAATACAATATAACCGTAATAGTTTTTTACAGTTTCGCCCTTTCTTTTAGTAAACGGAATTTCTACTTTTTTGTCGCTTTAAAATATTCTGGAGAACTTCTATTGTTATTTTGTAACAATAGAAGTTACAAAATATTTTTATTTTTCTTAAAAATGAAAAGGCCGCCATTTTGATTTTTTGAATTTACCTTATTTTAGCCTTTCCAGAGAAATAATTTTAAAATCCTTCATTAGTATACATCTAGAGCCTATAAAGAATAGTTGCGCCAAGATTCATGGCCCAAAGCCCTCCATTGTTTTAGAAAATAAGCTTTGAAAACTAAAAATGGCCGCCATTTTAAATTTTATAATATACCCTTTTTTGACCTTATGAAATAATATATTGTAAAATCCGTTCTTAGTACGCATCTAGAGTCTATAATGATTAATTGTGCCAAGTTTAATGACCCAAAGCCATATAGTTTTTGAGAAACTGTGATCAGTAAGTGAGTCATTCAATCAGTCAACCGTTTTGGCTTTTATATATAGATACACCAAATTTCCTCAGTTTTTTTGATTCAGAAACTTATCAAAATTTTGGTCACTGGCCGTTTTATCAAAAGTCTACTGTGCTAATATTAACTGGAATATCAGTTTTGGTAATTAATTTAAGGGCGCTACAAACAATTATCATTTAAACAGTATTTTAATGTTACAGAAAAGAACAATTTGGATCGTGTAAAAGCGGAGGATAAGGAATCCGTCAAACACCATTTTATAAAGTAAATATCACGACGGTATACAGCTTATTTATATATGTTCAATGCGTATAAAGGCTTCTGGTTATAGGTTGCTACTTCTGGGCCGAAATTACAACACTCGATTCAAAAATTATCCTTCTATCGAACAACACAATTTGCAGTTTCAAAACAGGAGTTAAAGTTAATTTACCATTTGCCTAAGGATTTATTTGAAATAAAAAATAATAAGTGTTTTCAGCTGATAAATATATTTATTTTTTTAACAAATACTAGCCGTTCCCAGTAAACAAAATTAACTATTTCAATGTTGAGAGGCAACGTTGCCAACTTTTAGCAGGCATATTATGGGGCTTGAAAAAAATTGGGTAATATACATATAGCCAATGACACTAATTTAGCACAGAACAAATGAAGAGATGAAGAAAAAAGGGAGACATCCATTAAAATAAATGTAGGTACTCCATCTCTATAAATACTAGAAAAATAAAAATAGAGTGAAGAAAACAATCAATACAGGTGATCGCTTCACCACTAACTTGGTGTTCGAAAGTGACGTTTACACACGGCTGCATCCATTCACGAAAAGTCTTCCGTCCATTCGTCTTGGGCTGCATCGCTCGTGTTTTATTGATTTACGAATTATTCATGAGAAAGTGCCTCTCGCAAACGCCTTAAGAAATAAACTAACATATTCAAATAATTACTCAGACTAAGAGAGACTTTAACACTGAATATAAAGTGGTACCCGAAGTGGAACCGTTATAATCTCCAAACTGATCCCTTAATTAAGGTCCATAACCCAAACCACTTTACTGACGGTATTAAGCCTTAAGTGCCATCCTGGTCCTGGTGGATCTGTCTGAGACCCTGAAAGCGAAATTCTATCAAAACATTACTTCCATTGATTTCAAGCATTAATTTGTTTTGGATTTAAAGTCATAGATCTGTACAAATCTTGTATTTTAAAATAAATATTACCAGCTAATATTGTATTATGAAAATAAAAAATCACCACAATTTCCATTATAGATCCTAGACGTAAGTCAAGGTTGAGTATTGAACGTAATTATGTTTTTCGTGTTGTTTACGGGTGTTGAAATTCTTTGATAGCTTTCATTTTCCTAAACAATGCTTTTTTACGTCATTTTACTGCACGCCAAAATATGTGCTACCATAATTGGTTTAAGCATTCTTAAAATGCTATGACGGCTATATGATAGAGAAAATAAGATGATATTAAAATTATGTCTATGTGAATATTGTGTTATAAAAGTAAGAATATCATTAAAGTTTGACTACTTCATTCAACTTACAAATAATTCGGTATTTTGAATCATTGCTATATGTCCTGAAAGTGGTAAACACAGTACGTTGTCCCATGTTAACCTTATAGGAAATAAGTAAAATTCTATATATTGCTTATTTCTCTACATATTATGCTAATAAAACTTCGTTTGTGGCTTCATCTAGATGAAGTCCAATGTATATTAGTATAATAAACCCAATATGTCCATTTTTGTCGCAAAAAGTCTGCATACTCATTCCCCATGTTATCCTTATGGGGAATAAAGAAAATTCTATGTCCCCTATTTCTTATAAGGTAAGTATATATTAACCAACATTATAAATACATTGAAAACGGGGGTTTTCACATTTTTATTTCGAGGCAAATTTTGGCTGCCTTTACTGAGTATTTTCAAGAAATGCATATTAGTAATTTGTAGGAAATTTAATTCTCTTTTAGAATATCACCTTCCACTTTAGCCGATTTCCGCACCATTCAAAACTTATTTGCGAAAAACCTAAGCAACCTCCGAATTTATAGTGGTGAGGGAATACTGAATTAGAGATATTTTTGTTAAATTTTTTACAACTAAATCTAGAGTTCTACCAGGCAGGTTTTAATATTTAACAGGTCGTTGGAAAGCTCCATCCAAGTAGATTTGCAAATAATTATCAAAAGTTAGATTTTTTTAAAGATTGATGGCGGAAACGTAACAACACAAATTTTCTATAAGAAATAGATTTAAAAAAGGCTTTTTTAAAGTTTCTTTTTGCAGCCAGGTTTTGGCTGCCCGTTATCGGTATTTTCAAGAAATGCCAAATTGTAGGAAATTTTATTCTCTTTCAGAATATTACCTTCCAGTTTAGCCGATTTCTGCACCATTTAAAAGTTATTTGCAGAAAACCTAAGCAGCCTTCGAATTTATAGTGGTAAGAAAATACTGAATAAGCCCCCCCAAAAATTGTTTTTTGGGGCTTCACATGAAAAAATAAAAGTAATCCAATTTTGGTTAGCATCTTTGAATTCAGCTAAAAACACAAACAATTTAGTATTTTGAAACATTGTTCCATGTCTATTGGTTACCGAGATACTAAAAGTGGTAAACACTGTACGTTGTCCCAATGTTAACCTTATGAGGGAAACCTTATATTAGGGAAATGAGTAAAATTCTATATTTTGCTTATTTCTCAAAATACCTTAATAAAACTTGTTTTGTGGCTTCATGTAGGTAAGATCTAATGTATTTTAGTTTAAAATCCCCGAAATTTCCATTTTAGTGGCAGCAAACCTGCATACTCATTCCCCATGTTATTCTTATAAAGATTACGACAAAATGTCATATCTCGCTATATTGGATTGAAATAGTTTTTTTAACATTTGAAATTCGCTGAGTATGCGGGTCTGCTGCAACGGGAGTATTTAAATTTTAATTTGTCGTTTTGCTTGAATGTTAGTCTTTTCACGTTCATGGGTAAATTTGTGTCGTATATCTACTTGTTCGTATTTATTTTATTTCTAATCGTTGCTTCAAAATCATTTTGTTTATAGAATAAGTTTGTGTAGAAAAAAAGTCGCCCCGTGATCATGACTATAGTAGTTGAAACGCGTTAGTAGTTATGATTAGCCGTTTCTGCGGGTGGAGGGAGAGTGGAGGGTGACCTCCCCCCCATCATTAGCATAATTAATTTTAATCGTTTTTAAATGGAGATGATTTGCCTAATTTGCATAATTAATTACCCCTCCCCCCCTCATTTGCATAATTAATTTTAATTGATTTTAAATGGAGACGATTTGCCTAATTTGCATAATTAATTACCCCCCCCGTTATTAGCATAATTAATTTTAATTGATTTTAAACGGAGACGATTTGCACCCCCCCCATCATTTGAATAATTGCTACCCGCATAACCACTACCCGCATACAACGCTGCACCCTCCCAGACAGTCTGGAATGCTGTGATTTATATCCAGCTCCCCTCGTTGTCTGTGAGCCGAGGAATACTGCAGGCGTGTGACACACACACACACACACACACACACACACACACACACACGTATATGGCAGGCGTGTGATTATGTCATATCCTATTTGATTCAACCTTGTTATTTGTCAAAATAAGAAGGCTTCTGATTGGTCTAAAAAAAGAAGCGTCTGATTGGTTGAGAAACATAGTCGAGTTTTAAATATTGTTTTGGAAATTCAGTCTGTTCTGTGCATCTAAGCTGGTAAGAAGTGCCTGTGTTAGTTTACTCTTTGTAAAACATTACCTCACTTTCATATTTGAAGAAATACCATGTCTGGTGTTGACGCTTTTGTATTCAATAACCAAACACTCACTATACTTTTAGACGGTGAAAACAACCTTTGGTTTAAGGGGGTAGATGTACCAGAGAGTCTTGGATATGATAGACCTAGAAAGGCAATTCATGATCATGTCAAATCGAAGAATTATAAAACAGCGTTGGAAGTAGGGAGTACAATATCAACGCTTCCTTTGAATACACATCCTCAAACATTATTCGTTAACGAAGCTGGTTTATGTCAACTAATACTGTATTCTCATCCAAACTAGAAGTTGCTGACAAATATCAAGATTGGATTTTTGATGAGGTCTTACCTTGTAGCAGAAACCGTGGAGAGTACAGACTGATGTATGAGAACCAAACGCTTAAAAATGAAATCAACACACTATCACAGCTATTTGTAAAGGCTATTGAAAATAATCAACAGATGGCTCTTGCAAATAACCAACTTCAAGTCAGTAAAACCGCAATAGAAGCAACTACAGACACTTTGAAAAATACTCTAACTGAACAGACACCGAAGGTTGCAGTAGTACCTATGGACAGTGAATTGAAACATGTGTTTTGTGTATTGATAAAGGAAACCCCCTTGGAGATCTATGGAGTGTGTGAATACAAATGCATCCGTACTGAAAAAAGAAACTTCAAAAATGCTTTGAAAAAAGCTCTAGAAGAAGGGTTTGAAATGTGTTTCTTCAGAGATAACGTACCCAACAGCATAAACATATTCAATCGGGCTAAAGAGGTCATGCACAACAATGGTTTGTACTATGAATCCACGTATAATCGAATCTTGACCCGTCACAACTTTGTAGATATCATTGAAAACCTATTGGATCACGAGTAAGGTCTCCAAGACGAACGCAACTACGTCATCAACAATATTAGCTAAGTGATGATTTACACAATATGCTTCAGTCGTGCGACGCCTCTCACAGAGAACAGACATGGAAGCTCACACTACAGTTGACGACTACCTACAAACCTTCATGGAGGAGATCAACACATTAAACGATAACGCCGTAGAACAACCAGCACCAGCACCACCACCAGCTACAAGCAGCGGGAGGAGGAAAAGAGCACCACCCAAACCAAAGGTGGACAATATGCAAAAGCCAGGATGGGTACCGAAACCAACAGACGACTCACCAATTGTTTCATGGACGGAAGGTGGTAATTTATATGCAGTTCAAAATCCGGCTAACAGTGGACCTCTGTTATTGAAAATGGAACTTTATGACTGTGTGGACATGGTGAACATGTGCGGATTATATTTGGAAAAGGAGAGTGAAATGCATTAAAACGTAAAACAGTTATTGAATAAACTGGAAAACATGTGGATCGATAAAACGACTGGTGTGCCAAAAACTGATGGCATTACTCAGACTGTTACGCAACGAAGTGTAGTTTCGGCGCCAAAACAGAGGAAGCGAGCATCATCGAGAAAGCAAGTAAAAAATCTACGAGTCTAGACATGTCACCCTAACCGTCTGAACACCTGCACGCTCAGACACATCACTACCCCCCTCTACCCGCGCACCAACAGCTGCGTGTCTAACCTTCACTGAATTCGTTTAACTCAATGTAAAGCAAGACATCAAGACAAAACTGTTGTAACATTTGATCATTTATGCATTGTTTTATTCAATATACATCTACCTATGCTTACATTCCGTGTTAATTATTGAACTTAACCTGAAACTCCTTTTAACTATAAGACCGAGGTATAGGTTTAAGTGTTGGAAAACCAGTGGTGAATAGTCAGTAGTAATCATGGACTTGACGTGGAAACACCCGTTCTCAGCCATAGTGGCGGGACCAACGGGTAGTGGAAAGTCGGTGTTTGTAATGAAATTTGTCAAACACATTTTACAAATGTGTAATACAAAATTTGCTCGGATAAACTGGCATTATGGTAGCAGTGGTGGAGGTGGTGCGAGTGGTGACAACTCACAAATCACCTATATTGAAGGTATGCCGAACTTGGAAGACTTTGACGGTAAGGAACCGGTTTTGGTAATCATAGACGACATGATGCGAGAAGCAGACAATACAGTGGTCGATTTGTTTACTAAAGGTTGTCATCATAGGAACATAAGTGTGTTCTTTATAACTCAAAACCTGTTTCATCAAGGGCGAGGACAGCGGGACATATCTCTTAATGCTCATTACATGGTCTGTTTTAAAAATCCAAGGGATAAAGTGCAGATCAAGCCAGACAAATATATCCTGATAATCCAAAGTTCATTGAGGAAGCATACACTGATGCTACGAATAAACCACACTGATATTTACTAATAGATTTAAAAGAGGCTACACCTGATGATGTGCGAGTACAAAGCTGCATATTTCCAGATGACTCTTATCATTTCGTATATGCACCGAAACAAAAACGAAAATAGACTAGTGTGTTATGGTTTTTACTTCAGTAGTCACCATGTCGTGCTTGAGGAAGGACAGAGCTCTACTCGAAGCTTTGATACATGCGACACCCAAAGAGCGTAGAGCTCTGTTAAAGGTGTGTGATGTCAGTCGCATTCAATCAGTATGCGAGTGCGCTTACAATGTGCTACGTGGTAATGTTCCTCTGTCTGATAAAAGTAAAAAGCAATTAAGCAAATACAAAGCTACACTTCGTCGAATTGTGAAACGAGGTGAAGGATTGCCCAAGAAGCGCAAATATCTTGTACAACAAGGAGGTGGATTTGTTATCCCACTACTATTGAGCACAGTACTACAAGCAGCAATGCAGTCAGCTTTAGGCAAATAATAATATTACTCATATCCGGTCCAATTAGAAGTAGGTATCTTTGAGCCTGTGGAAATTGACTTAAGAGACTGTTGTGGCAATCTTCTGTCATTTCATTTCGGGACATCGTGCGTGTTGTTACACTTTAGGAAGAAAGAAGCACGGTGAACAAAATGGAACATGCAAGAAAAATGATTGTTGTACCGCAAGAGTTACTTGACCGCCTACAGTCTGCGTCTGCTAACGAAAAACCACAACAACCGTCTCCTGTTAAACGATCCTACAAGAGTCTGGATGAGGAAATGGAAGATATAATGAATCATAGAGAAATCGATGATAGTGAAAAGTGGAAGCTATATAACCAAGTACTGAATCGATTTTTAAATATCGCTTCAAGTAAACGTCAACATACCGATTGTGGACACCGATGTAGGTGGTGATGGTGGTGGTGGTGGTGATGAGCGTAGGAGAGCTGCTATATTGGAGGAAGATCTACTCGTATCGTTTCCGAAGATTTACAAAAACGACGCTCGTAGTTTATTAAATGTGTTAGCTCGTAGTGGAAACCCGGTGCGGTGGAGCGGTGACGGCACTGTTTACGTCAATAATGTGGAAATACCTAATTCCAATATCGAAGACATGTTGCATAGTATAGTGAAAGTACGTAAAATGGACAACATGCCGGCGGGTTGGGAGGAAGTAATGCACGTACTAAAAGAAATCAATGTTCCCAGAACGATAATCGGCAACAGACAAGCGTTACAGTTTCTCGATGGTAACAAAAACGATAACAATCAACAGTCGACACACAGTCCGAGAGCGGCCTTAATGTATCCAACACCTACTCCGTCACCGATAGCGAGTCGAGTAAGATCGAAAACAGCAGCGGCGGCGACAGCAACGACGGAGGCGGCGGCGGCGGCATTACCTCAAATAAGATCGCCTAGTCGGGGCCAAGGTAAACTAACGGGCCTGAAGGCTCTGGCTGTGACGTCACAAGCGGAGTCTTACCAGCCGAGCCGCCTTACGTTGCAAAGCATTGCGGGGGCCTGTCATCGCTCACTCTAATCTGCCCTCACTGGTGCACATAGGATCGAATATATACAAATTGTACGTTATTTTAATCTGCATGAATAAAGGAACACAATCGTGTCAACTAAATCGTCTTACAATGAGCATGGAATACAATAAATATATTTGAAGAAGTGTACTTACATGTTCACATATTACTGAGATGACAACTTTTTTACTCTAAGTTTGTCCTTTTTATCATTGTTCAGTTTATCCCTAATGTTCTTCGAATAATTGTTCAACAATATATTTCCAAATATCGAAACACATTTTTTTACTATTACTAAATGAGGAATTTTACATGTACTACATTTAGTCGAACATAACACAGAACTCTCCTGTAGTATTTCCAAAGAAAGTGTAGTAAGAACTTTTTTCTGGGACTTCACTTTAAGGAAACTGTCTTCATGTCGATCAATTATGCACTTAAAAAGCTTGAGTACTTCAATGAAAATATGCACGACTTAAGGCTTTGGTTTTTTTAGACCACCCCGACTAATGATTGACAAGTACTTGCCAGCCTCTCCCATTGCAGTTTCTTCGATTGACAATTCCTTTTCATACATGACCAACTCCTGGCATGTGATACACTTTTGACATGCTATTATTTTTTTCACTGCATATCCTAAAATATTAAAATGATAAAAGTGTTTTTTAGACATGTGGTTTTCATATTTTTTGCATAAAGTACATTGAAAATATGAAACCTATTACACTTCCATTAAAACCCGAATTATAGTGAATGTATAACTTTCCAAATCTTCACACGATTCAACTGTTTACTTTTACTTATGAGTAGGCCTATACGAGTACACTTACATACAAAAAACATATCTAATTGATAGCTAAAATAAACAATAGCTAAATTATTACCTAGACCGAGCGTCTTTCGTCGCTTCGAAAGAATAAAGTAATAAACATGCAGCTGATTGGAACATATTGAAATTGATTAACCGAGTTAGTTAATTTTTAAATCAACAGAATGCAGCACACATTTTTTTGGAATGTTCAGAATTAATTCCAAAATTATGGTTAAAAATACTCGTTTTGATAGATTTTTGAGTAAAGGAAAGCGTTTTTATTTATAAAAAACAATGCTAATGATAACATACCTGCTATGTATATTAAGGCCATATTTTCATTTTCAGACGTTTCATATTTCTTAACATCATCTTCCACATTGCAGTCTAACAATGCTGACTCGTCTTCTAATTCATCCGTGAATAACTCATTCTCTCCACTATTTTCCAGACACAACTGCTTGATAGAAAACTCCCCTGCTTGTGATGACTTTAATTTGAGCAAAGACACCGCTTTGAGTTTTTTCTCAGACTCCAGAAGTTCCGTTAAGGTAATATGATAATTGTCACCGCTCATTTGGCGGTATTGGCCAAACCTTTCCTCTATTTCGTCATTTTGAAATTTACCTAATAGCACGTACTGCAGAGTCTTTGTTTGCAAAAGATGTTTGCACATTGCTACTAAGGTCTGTGTAGTGTGGTTCAGAGAAAATTGAGTCTCATTACTAAGTTTGCCACAAAAGCTACCTTGTTTTTTTTTCTCACCGGCCGAGTCGAAAGAAAACCATTCATTTAACCACTGAACAACAACACTGTCTAAAAACACCATAGCTGCATCTTCTTCACTCTTTATTGGCTGTTCAAAAACATCTCTTGATTTTATTCCAATGGTTGTGCTTTTCGTATTTACAATTTTCCACCAATTTAATACTACTTTTATTAGCTGGCAGGTTCCGTTTGCTTCTTCTTTAAATAATTCTGTAAGAGCAGATACATTTTTTTCGTCAAAAAACTTTGTACACAAAGCAACATTTTGACGTTCTATATTGCTCGGATAAAGTACTTTTTGGGACAGTGCAGGAGCCAATTTCACTACATTATTCTGTTCGAAATTGTAAACTTCCTTTAAATCACTAACTCTAGCAAACAACCAATTTTGAGGATAAATCATTGTGTTTGGGTCCTGTCCTGTGGTGTTTATTTGATTTAACAAAATCTCGGGCTCAGGAAACTTAAATGTTTGTTGCGAATCACGCTGATTCAACCAGTTGTTGCGTATGCACTTAAATATATGAACAGTGTCAAACAGAAGAAAGATTTTATCCTCATTATATGGATTATTTATTGATTCCTTGATTGTGCCCCCACAGAGCATTTCAAACATTTTCCTGTTAACCCTATTGTTGTCACAAATAATGCTAACAATATGAAACCCAATTGAGGACAGTAGTTCAATTATTTTTTGTACTAACAGGTAAAGGACTTCACCACTGACATGAGTTTGGAGGAAAAGTCCAACGACATCTTTATAATTGGACATAATGGAGGAAATCATAAATGTTTGCAGAGTTTCTGCCGCTTCTGGACCACTCTTTTTAACCACCATTCCCTCTATTTTGCCAGCTTTGTAGGTCACGTCACGTTTAACATAAACTTCATCTAGCAGAAGGTTTACAAATAATTCGTTATCGTTTAAACATGATTTCTTTTTGCTTAAGTAAGCATAATGCTTTTCGCTTATACCAGAATTATCACAGCCTAGTTTGATTTTAAACGTATCTAAATATCGTTTGTTAGGAAGTGTCAAAACATTTGAGTTACGAAGAGCAGTGTAACCTGCAGTGTTAGTAAAGCTTAATGTGCAGGCCCAAACTAACATTCTAGAAGAGTAACGCGGAGCTTCAGTCAACAGTAGGCCTATTTGCTCTTCGAGAAATTCTATTCTCGATTTAATGGAATTATTGCTAAATTCCATACTCTGGCAGGTTTTCAAAGTTTCTTTTGCTGTTTTCAAGTATGATCTGTAGTGAATTTCATCGTTTTGAGCTTGCTGTGGCTCGTTAATAAACTCATTAGATACTTTAAGGATATCATTTAACAACGACCAAGTTTCGCATGAACATTCTTTTCTTTTTATTACGTTGAATATATTATTTGTAATATCTATACCACTTGAATATATTCTACATTCCAAACTTGTGCTTACACAAACAGACAAATCTATACGAGGTGCTTCTTTTAAAGGAATGGAAATTTTTGAAAATGTTAAGCAATGTTCGTTTTTAATAGTTATGTAATCCAGGTTAGTATTGCAAAACTTTTGGAAATCAGTAGTAAGTTCATCAAAATTATGTATACAATCTCTATCGAAGAGTTCACAATCCTTTTGTTTTTTTATAATTTCAATTTCTTTTTGTCGTTCTTTAGGCGTTTTTCTTTTTTTGGGCAGCACCTGAGACATATAACTAGGTTGGTTTTGAAATATAGTAGGAAAAGCCCCATCTTTTAATTTTGAAACATCCCTTTTACAAGTTAAAACTGTCCCGTCCGGTCTTCTAACGGAATCTTCTTTAATTATGTCCGACTGAACAAAGTGGTCTTCGCAAATAACAGAATTCTTTGTAAGTTCAAAATCATCCCGATGAATACATCTAACCCATTTCTGCCTTAAAGCTGTGTCTGATGGAAACCTAAAAACAGACTTATACGTGGTTCCATCATAATTAGATTTGCAGCCCGGTACGCAACACTTCCGTGGCATTTATGACAGACAGAAAAGTATAATTTTAAATCATTATTCTTATTACCTTCACCACAACACAGTTTCCTACTACCGCTAGTAAATGTACTGCACTTAAAAACTGTAGACACATTAAACATCAACACAAACACCACTGTCACTGAACTGAAGAGTGGCGAGTACAAACAGCGATCAGCTGGCTCGTGGCGCCGGGCTACTCCGGCTCAGGTCGCGACAAGTCAGACTCCGCTCGTGACGTTACAGCGGAGGCGGGAAAAAGCCTGCCGGCCCGTAGTTTACGTTGGCCCCGGCCTAGTACGCCGACGAGAGGACGGTATATAAATCCGGACTCACTCATGAAGTGGGAGAAGTTTAAACCATATACGCGATGGAGCGATTGTATTACGACCCAAACGAACCTTCCTCGTACGGTGGTGTATCACCACTTTTGCGAGCGACAAGAAATGAGAACATCCCGAAACGTAAAGTGATTGATTGGTTACAAACACAGGACACTTATACTTTGCATAAACCAGTAGGTAAAAGATTCACACGCAACCCGTACATAGTGTTTGGACCGTATGAACTTTGGCAAGCAGACTTGAACGACATGCGTGGACTGAGTAAATACAATGACGGTATCAATTACTTATTAAGTGTAATAGATGTGTTTAGTAAACGCCTATATGTGAGAGCGTTGAAGCGGAAGGAAGGAGCAGAAGTGGCTGATGCTTTTGAAGATATATTCAAAGAAGCTACTAGAACACCATGTTGTCTACAAACCGACAAAGGTACCGAGTTCACCGGCAGCAAGACGAAACAACTATTTAAAAGGTATGAAATCAAATATGTCACTACGCAAAACCCCGATGTAAAAGCTAGCGTGGTGGAGCGTGTGAACCGCACATTGAAAACACGCATGTGGCGATATTTGACTTATAAAAATACATTCAGATATATCGATGTATTGGACAAACTAGTGAATGCCTACAACAACAGCCCGCACAAGAGCTTGGGCAACAGACTGCGTCCAGTCGATGTGGACGCCAGAAACAGAGAGGTAGTGTTCAGTGTGTGGAAACACATGTACAAAAATATACCGAAACGCACTAGACCGAAACTGAAAGTCGGCGATACAGTGCGTATAGCTAAGGAGAAAGGTACGTTTACCAAAGGTTACGAGACCAATTGGAGTAAAGAAGTGTTTATAATACACCGAGTGAATACACTTATGCCATTACCGCTGTACACGCTCACGGATCTCAACGGTGAAGAGTTGTCCGGACAGTTTTATGAACACGAAGTGCAAAAAGTGACAATCCAACGTGACCACCTGTTTAAAATTGATAAAATACTGGACACAAAAGGTCGTGGGCGCAGTAAGCGTTACCTGGTCAAGTGGGAAGGTTACGGAGACGAATTCAACTCTTGGGTGAGAGCGCAAGATTTACAACATGTCTAGTAAAAACCAATTTTACTTGACATTGCCCAGCAATAGTTCTATGGATTATTTTCCCAAAAACACCGTGACCAAATACACTACACACATGCCGAAACAAATACGGTTGGAAGGTGGCGAGTGGGAGATGGCATTGGTGGAAGCGCAATATCCGTGTTCAATGATGACAGTCAACGATAATTCGTACATCTGGATCGAATATCAATTCGCTCCATTATTTAAAAAGCAATCATTGATGGTCAAAATAAAACCAGGATATAGCAGAAGTATAAGAGATTTATTGAATGTAATAAATAGCGATGCGGAACTAAGTGAATTCCTCGAATTTGAATACTTGACCGATTTGAAAAGAGTCAATATGAAGGTGTTGCAAACAATTGCAGTGAACATAGTACAGATAAGCAACGAATTATCTCTAATGTTGGGTTTTGACCCTTATAAGGATAATCTAGCACCGGAAGGTGTTTCTACAGAACTCGCATTATGGGAACCAGATCTTACTATGGGGATCCCACCGCATATCTATGTATATTGTGATTTGGTGGAGCCGCAGTTGATTGGTGACACTACAGCACCGCTATTGAAGATTGTCAATATCGAAAGAGATAACTACGTTCACGGTGCATATAAAACAACGGTTTATAAAAGTCCGCATTAGGTGCCCGTCATGAAGGCTACATTTGAAACTGTCGAAATCGACTTAAGGGATCACACAGGGAAAAGCCTGTCATTCCTCTTTGAAGAGAAGCTACGTGAAGCTACATTTTAGAAGAGTGCAGCAGCAGCAGCAGCAGCAGCAGTAATAATGAATTCAAACGATCCGTATTTGGCGTACTACCGCCGTCAACAGTTGCAGACCGGCGGTGCGATCGACCAAGTATTTCGAGGAGCGGCATATCAGCGAGGACATGGAGTGGGCAGTTTTCTCGGCGGTATGTTCCGCACTATCGCACCACTGTTCAAGTCGGGAGCGAAAGCTTTGAGTCAAGAGGCTTTGAGTCAAGAGGCTTTGAAATCTGGTGTTGGATGTTTGGGCGACATCGCCGCCGGCACTATGGGCCCCAAGGGCGGCCAGCGCGAGACTCAGACAGTTTACGGGATCGCTCAAACACAAAGCAGACAGCAAATTGGACCGCGTGCTACATGGTGACGGCAGCGGCGGCACCGACGGCGGCACCCGCGCGAAAAGACGTCGCGTAGCGCGTAAGGGTAACGCGCAACGCGCAACGCGTAAGACTTCCGCGCAACGCGCTATATGCGGTGGCCGTCAGACCCGTGTCACACCTCAGTCTTTGGCTAAACTCTTCAGAGGAAAGACGTCGACGAAGAGACGCTCTGTCGCAGCAGCTGGTAAGGTGAAAAAGCCATCAAGCCCGAAGAGGAAGCAGAGGAAGAGTTCGTCTATTATAGCGAGAGATATTTTTGGTTAGACACGCACCACCACCACCACCGTCACAATGTCTTTTTTACATCAAAAATCTTGTGAATGTATCAAGACTGAGCTGGACGTGTTCTCTTTACCACCAACACAGACCAGTATCGAAAATGGAAAATGGGTTCAATACAAACCGATCTCTACTCTGACCGATGACTCGCCCATTGAGTTTGTCGTGCCCGGCAATGGTGACGAATACACGGATCTTTCACAGACAATGATTCAAATCACAGCGTCTATCGTCAAACCAAATGGAACTAACGTCACCGAGGATGACGAAGCAGACGTAATCGGACCCGTCAACAATTGGCTACATTCACTTTTCAGCCAAGTGGATATGAGTATGAACCAGAAATTGGTCACGCTACAAAACAATACCTACGCTTATAGAGCGTATCTCGAAACAGTTTTAAACTACGGATACTATGCTAGAAAGTCGCATTTAACTTGTGGTGTATGGTCAGCAGACGATGCCGGACATATGGACAACTGTACAGATGAAAATGAGGGACTAAAAGTGAGACGGAAATATACAAACAAAAGCCGTGAATGTGACATGCTCGGCCATATACATCTGGATATGTGTAATCAGAATAAATTTCTACTAAACTGTGTTGAACTAAGTTTCAAATTCATCCGATCAAAAGATGCATTCTCCCTGATGGTGAACGCTGGTGATTTCAAAGTGAAAATGATCGAAGCCAACCTAAGGGTGCGCAGATGTAAAGTCAGTCCTACTGTTTTGCTGGCACACGATAGAGCTCTACAAACGGCCACAGCTAAATATCCAATCACTAGAGTGGACTTGAAAACATTCACACTGCCGTCCGGCATAAGAAGCAAGACTTTGGACAATGTTTTCCTAGGTCAAGTGCCGAAACGTATTATCGTCGGCATGGTCACCAATAAGGCGTATAATGGAGATTTGAAATTTAATTCGTACAACTTCAAACATTTCATAATGAACTACTTCTCTTTGTATGTAGACGGTGAACAAGTGCCGTCCAAACCGATACAAACACACTTTGAGGGCAATAAAGGAAACTATATAATGGCGTATCACACTCTGTTTTCCGACATAGGCATTCAGTTTAGCAATAGCGGTATCGTTATTAACAAAGATGACTTTGACGATGACTATTGTATTATGGCTTTTGATTTGACGCCCGATCTGTCGGCCAGCGACACGACACATTGGAACCTGGTACGCAATGGGAGTGTACGCATGGAGCTCGGTTTTGACGAACCCCTCACAGAGACCGTCAACTGTCTGGTTTATGCGGAATTCAACAATGTCATCGAAATAGATCGTCATCGCAACGTGAACGTGGACTTTGGCGGCTAAACACACAGACCGCCGACTTCAGTATTCATCAATCACTCGTTCCAGATGGATCGTCTACACAGATCGCATCGAAAACATAACCTAGCCGCACCCGTCATTGTGGATATTCAATGCTTCAAAGACAATCAAAACGAATACATAATAAAAGAAGTTTGTGTATTGGAAGCGGACAGCGGTGTACTACTCATGCATCATGTCGCCAAACCACCGTATGAAAGATCTGAACTATCAAACGAAAAACTGAGAGAAAGCTACTGGCTTACGAAACATTGCCACGGTCAACAGTGGGGACAAGGTGATATACCGTATTACACACTCTTCAGCAAGTTAACTGATTGCGTTTCAAACCGCCCGACAGTTTACGTCAAAGGGTTGGAGAAGAAAGAATATTTAAAGCGACATCACATCATCGATTTCGTCACTACTCATGTCATCGATGTTTGTGATATAGGCTGCGGATCACTGCAATCAATCAACAATCTACTGTCGACAAATATCCTGCGTTGCTGCAATCACAACTCATCACACACTCGTTGCGCACTGACCAATTGTGTCGCGATAAGAGGTTGGTTCCACCTAACAACAAAAATTGACAAAGATGAAAATTATATTGGAGATAGGGATTCATACTTTTGCTCTTGTTTTCGCTCTTCTACTACTACTAGTACTTCAACTGCTTCAGCTACTGTCGGCTATGATACTGTAGAATGAATACTCTGGAAATTGAAAAATATCTTTCGGCTCTGCCTGTGCAAAATGTCGACGTCTACGCTGCCGATCAATTACCATATCGGATATCACCGTCCACTGCGATGATTGTAAATACCGATCCGCATAATGAAGATGGCACTCATTGGGCGGCATTCTACTTAGACGGCGGAGAAGAGTCAAACGGAATAATTGAATTCTTCGACAGCTACGGCCAGCCTCCACACTTGTATTACTAGCCAGCCTCCACCATTTGTAATAGGACTGTTAATAGTTCGCAGACTAATGTCACTTGCGTTGACTGTAATAAAGTGTTTCATGGAGCGTGCGTGAAATTGAGTAAAGCCGAAATCGACTGTATCACCTCGGAGGCTTTGGTGTGGAGATGTGATCCATGTGGAGTTGAGAGACGCAAGAGTATGAGGTTTGAGAGTGAAGCTGGGGAAGGTAAACTCACCCTTGAGGATATTATGAGTGCGATTAATGGAATGAAAGAGGAGCAGAGGACTATGGAGCAGGGCTTCAATGCGTCTTATGAGGCTTTACACAGTAAGTTAGACGAGAATATTCAATTGGTACAGGAACAGAACAATAAAAATGATCATTTATTGAAGTTGATTGAGGGACTGGCAGCAGAGAACAAACAATTAAAAGACAAGGTTATTGTTTTGGAAAATCGGCTGGAAGAAATGGAACAGTATTCGAGGTGCAATGCGGTTGAGATCCACGGAATCCCTGAGGAGCAAAGTGAAGATGTCGTCAGCGTAGTGAAGGAGGTCGGGAAGGCGCTGGGAATGCCCGTCACAGATGCGATGATTGACACCTGTCATCGGCTGGGGAAACGCGACAACGCGCAGAACCGGGCACCCGGGATTATCGTCAAATTTGTCCGGCGCCTTGATAAAGAAGAGATGCTGCGGAAGCGACGAATCAAGTATAATTTTTCTACGAGACACATGGGACTTACGACGGACCAACCAATCTACATAAATGAGTCTCTGTCACCTGCCCGTCGTCGGCTCTTTGCGTTGGCGAGAAATGTGAAAAAAGAAAAAAACTATAAATATCTGTGGGTGCGTCGGGGGAAAATTTTTCTACGGAAGGAAGAAAATGCTCCGGTGAAAACGGTAATATGCCAGGCTGATCTAGGTTTGTTATAAAGAGATCAATACCGTAGCATTATACAACTCATATATTGTACTTATTGCTTTTCTCATAATTAAAATGTTTTAATTTGAAAGAGTCTCATTTGATTATATTATACTGTACTGCTGGTAGAAGTACCACATTGAATGGTGTTATTTTTATTTTTTATTATTGAATAATGTTGTATAAAACCAATGAAATACTGTAGTAGATTAACAATTTAAATTAAATGAGTACAGCAATAAAACATTTTATATCTAATTTAAGTGAAAGTAATAATAAGATAGTAGTAGTGCATCAAAACATTAGAAGCCTGAGAAAAAATTTTGACTCATTTTAATGGAACTTTCTGTAAATAATTTTTACCCTGACGTAATAGTACTAAGTGAAATCTGGATTAATAGTAATGAGTGTGATTTGTACCAGATTCCTGAGTACAACTTATTAACAAAATGTAATGATGACTATCGAGCAGGTGGAATTGCTATTTTCTTTAAAAGAATTCTAGAACGAGTCGACTATTGTGTCATTCAATTTCAAACTGCAGATATTATTAAGCTAGAATTTGAATCAATGAATAAAAGATTCTGTGTTTATGCTATTTATAGAACTCACAATGTTTCTAGAGAATGTTATGTAAATGAACTTAATATGTACTTCAATGATGGTTTTAATGTAAAGAAAGGCTGTAATGTTTTAATAATTGGTGATATTAATATTAATTTATTGGAACAAAGTTCAGTAGTTGATGAATATAAAATCTTATTGGCAAGCCAAGGTTTTGAATGTCTCATATCAGAACCAACAAGGATAACAGCAGAATCAGCCACATGCCTAGATCATGTCTACGCACGAGTAGCGACCTTGGGCGGCGTGGCGGTGGAGGCGGCGGTGATACACGCAGGCATCACCGACCACTCGCTGTGCTGTGTAGTGGCGCGGACTGGCGGCCGCCCCCGCCCTCCTCAGCTCACTGCGACTTCTTACCGCATCGACCACGAACTTTTCTATGATGCACTGAGGCTTATTGATTGGTCCCCTGTTTATAGTATTGCGGATGTTTCAGACGCTTTTGATGCTTTTTTAAGTATATTTTTACAGCAATTACAGAACAGTAAGGTGCCATTAAATAATAGAAACAAAAAGTTTTTAAAATTGAAACCTTGGATGAATGATTTTTTGTTCATGAAAATAAAAATTAGAAATAAAATTTACAGTACTGTAAAAAAGCATCCAAAAAATGTTCAACTCAAAGAATATTACAATAAATATAGAAATAAGCTTCAGAATTTAATTCGTAGTCACAAGAATTTATTTTACCATAGACGTTTTAACAACTGTAAAGGTGATAGTAAAGCACTGTGGAAGGTTGTAAGGGAAATAACAGGTCAAAATAATGAAGTTGATCCGTCAATTTGTTTAGAATTAAATGGAAAGGTAATAAAGGATTGTGGTGATGTTGCAAATGAATTTAATGAATACTTTTTGAATGTAGTGAAAAATCTAAAAATTGGGTATAATGACTTGAATAATTTGACGTTACACAATTTTAGGAATATTTTTCCCTTGAATATTCAGGTAAATTCGATGTTTATTGAACCCACAACTGTACAGGAAATAACAGCGATTGTGCAATCATTAAAAAACGGTACCTCGCCGGGAATAGACGGAATTAACTCTTCCATAATAAAATCAGTTTTCCCTCTAATCCAGGATGTATTTTGTTATTTGGTTAATTTAAGCTTTGAGCATGGGGTTTTTCCGGAAAAATTAAAAGAAGCAGTTGTAATTCCAATTTTTAAAGCTGGGAAAAAAACAGAATGCAGCAACTACAGACCAATTTCTTTACTTTCAACGTTTGCAAAAATTTTAGAGAAAATCATGAAGGCGAAATTGGTAAAGTTTTTGGAAAATACATATTTTTTTAGTAAAAATCAATTTGGATTCAGGGAGAATTTGAGTACGGAGCATGCTTTGGAAGATTTCAGGTCAAAATTGTATGGTGGGATCAATACAGGGAAAAAAGTAAGTGGGTTATTTTTAGACATAAAGAAAGCTTTTGATACTGTTGATCATGAAATTCTTTTGATGAAAATGTTTAATAGTGGGATAAGGGGAGTTGTACAAAATTGGTTCAAAAGTTATCTCCAGGGGCGGAAACAATGTGTCAAAATTAATGGGGTTTACAGCAAAATGGGTGAGATAATGTACGGTGTCCCTCAAGGATCAGTTCTAGGGGCAATTTTGTTTTTGATATATATAAATGATCTTTGCGGTGCCTCCTTCAGAGGCGAAATAACCTCATTTGCTGATGACACAGCACTTTGTTATGTGGGTGATAATTGGGATACAATTAGAGATAACATAAATGAGGACTTAATTGGGCTCAAATTCTGGTTTACCAGGAATCACATGCTGTTAAGCACTGAGAAAACCAAGTTTATAAATTTCAATCTAAGGAATGATGTTGTACTTCCTGGCCCACTTCATTATAAATGTATACGTTGCTTTTCAAATCAGAACACTTGTACAGCTTGTGAAGAAATTCAGAGAGTGGAAAATATAAAGTATTTGGGTGTCTATCTTGATAGGGAATTGAATTGGAAGTTTCACATTTCTAGATTAAAATCAAATCTAAATGGAGTCTTGAGATACTTTTATTTTTTAAAAGACATGTGTCCTAGGAACGTATTACGCACTTTGTATTTTTCTTTGGTAGAGAGTCGAATGGGATATGGGCTTATTTGCTGGGGTGGAAATTATTTTTCTAACTTTATTTTTTATAAGGTTAATAGCAAATAAAAGGAAAAGTGACAATTCCAGACCCTTATTTTTATTACTTAAAATCCTACCTCTGAGATACCTATTTATATACAAAGTACTCAAAAACTTTTTTGCAAGAAGTGGGAATATCCCTTCTAACAGTGATTCATATAGGTCAAAATTAAGAAATCGTCATCACAATTTTGTTCCTAGACCTGGCAATACCTATTTTACAAAAACATTTTCCTACTTAGGTCCTAAAATATTTAATATGATTCCTGACAATATTAAAAAATCTAAGAGCATAAGAATATTTTTGGTAAAACTAAAAAACTGGCTTTTGAAAGTGGAAAATATATAAATCTTTATAAATATTTTGAAATAAAGATTGTATTTCTCTATCTCTGAATTTTGTATAAATTGAAGCTCCTTGTACCAGAGTAGTACTGTGTAAGATTAGTTATTTTGCATTCCACAATAATAAATTTTAAGCTGGATTCAGAATTTTTTTCAATTGCATTACTTTTTTCATGTGTTTTTTTTAAATATTATCATTGATCCACAGCGGGATCTCAGTTTCTTTTCTAAGTGAATTATATTTGAGTGTTAATTGTGTATTTTTTATTTTGTTATGATGGAACCTCTAAAACAGGCTTAGCCTTAAGAGGCCCTATTTTTCTCGGAACATTTATTAAGATAGTATAATTTTTGATTTGAATTTGCTTGTTTAAGTTTTTATTTTGTTTGATTATGTATTTTGTAAACTGGTGTTCTTTTTTAATATAAGTTTTTAAACAGATCAGTGCTGGAATGGGACATCAGCGAAAGTGTTTATATTAAGGACATACATAAAGAGATGATTTAGTTGAATATACCCTTTTTCAAAGCTTGTGTATACTGTAATGATGTTCTGAGGAAATAAATATATTCTATTCTATTCTATTCTATTCTACTACCAAGGATTTCTGAGACGCAACGCTCGTCGCTACCTTTTCAACGAGCATCGCCTTCAGAGTGACAACACCACAGTCTGTGGACACTACTGTCTCGTCTACCTGTACTTACGCACTCACCACAGTGGTATGAAGATGACGGACTTTGTGCAGCTCTTCGACTTCTCTTCGACTGCTCACAATGATGCACTGATCAAGAGACTCTTTGTAAATATATATGGTAAACATTGAATTGTATTGTAATATGTTTTTTGATGTAATATGTTTTTTTGAAAAAATAAACTTGAGTACTCAGTATTAAGACATTTCTTGTTATTTATTCTTCCATCCTTTTCCTTTTTAAGTTCTATTTTTATTTTTTATTTTTTTATATATCAAATCCAGAGTTGTAGTTTGTTAAATAACAAATTTAGCTTATTGTTTCATAAAAGAACACTACAAGAAAAGGGTTCCGAATACGGTGTTTCCCTTTCACTTGCACTTACAGTTTATATAAAACACAAAGTAAAGATATATATGTTTTCTGTTTTATAACGTTTTACACTCTGGATTCTTTATAAAAGACCATTTTGAATAGAATGATACACAGGTAAATGATTTAAAAGAACGAATTTTCATACTTCACATTTATTTATCCACAAACAAAACTTGATACAAGTCAAATGTAAACATCTTAATAGGTAACTAAAGCTAAAGTGTCCACCGTTATTGTCCAATCTCTCTCTCTCATGCACCGTAAATAAACCACACCGTCTTCATTGATGGATCTGGTTGGAGACGGGGAGACAAGGTCCAGGCTAAGGTGATGGCGGTAGGAGAGCTACTAGCTGTGCGAGGGGGTCTCTGATCTGGTAGTGACCCCACGGAAGTGTTTTTACACCGTATTCACAAACGAAACGCTTGTCATCGTATGGTGCTAATGAGCGCTTCTTCACAATAATGGAGTATATTATGTGTCTTCGGCTCATGAAACGGCTGTTTTCCGTGTATTTTACCGTGTGGTTTTGTAGACATCTTCTGTAGTCATCCACACTCAGCTCGTCTCTCACAACAGCTCTGTTTATCCCTTTGGCCCGCTTGATCGGTGGCGTAGGACGGACATCTCCGTCGTCCAAGAATGTCATACAATAGAGCTTTGACATCAAACCGATGAATTCTTCCAGGATTTTTCCACCAGCTTCATCTTTGAACTTCCCCAGCTTACGAGCGTTGGTATCGTTATAGCAGCGGTGGAGTGGGGGATAATTACTGGTGTCGAATTCATCCATATGTTGTAACATGTCTCTGTAGACGTTGGCGGTAAGGATCTTATAAACAATGCCGTCAGTATCCATATAGGCCATTTCGATATTTCCACGTCCGTACCGCTCAACCATTCTGTAGTGGAAACCGTACATCCACCATTTCGAGTGATCCAAAATGGTCATACCCACATAAACAGGTTTGTCTAACACCACCCGCGTTTTTGCCATGTTAAGCAGTACCAAGTCTTCATCGAACCAAACTCTATCGCTAAAATTTGACTTGGCTACATACTTAATATAGCCATAGCGGTCAGTGCAGAGTTTTATATTTTTATGTTTACGAACATTTTGGAGACTCACACCATAAACCGCGTTAACCATCAGTTTCAATAACTCTACTTCAAATTTATTATCCCCGGCTAACTGGCGGAGTCTGGTATTTAGGGTGACATACGGTTTCATCCATGTGTCTTGTTTGAAGCGTAGCACACGATGAACTTGACGAATACGTAGTCCGTTCTTCAATGCTTGCTGTAAGTATTGGTAGTGGATAACGTACCCGGTCTTGTCATTCAGTGTAGCCATCAATTTTGGAGACTTTCCAACTCCTGTCGTGATGAGGACATCAGGGTCATAGGGTAGTTGGTCCATAGGCGCTTTAACCACTTCCGGACAGAAAGGAAGGTCTCGGTGGTTGTCGTGAAGGGTGGCGTCAAGTGGATACTCTAGGTCCACCTCCAAAACATAACCGTACTCATTGTTTGACAGTAGACTCATGAGTTCATCTTTCAGCTCGCTTATCTCCTCATCTGAAAGCCATACAAAGTCCCCGTACGGAAGTGGTTCACACATTGCCCATCCATAAAGGTTGTTGGCTTCGTAATACATTAAGTAGGTGTCGTCGTCAAACTCTTCGTCATCACCTGTTGTGTATTTGTTATTCGCTACGACGTGCCGTGTGACACATTGGGTCAAACCACCCCGAATACCCTTTTCAAAAAACATATACTGGTCGACATCTTGCAACGTATCAAGTGTAACGCCAGTTATCTTCAGCATTACGTCCCACGCATATGATGGAAGAGTCAGGTAGTGTGCAGGATCCAGATTGTAATGTTTCTGACACTTATCACGGAAACTTTCGAATACATCAGCGAGAAGCATGACGTCTGTTTCTAGGTAAACATTGAAGTATTCCGCGATAGTCCTGCAGTTGAATTTCTCCCAGACTTGTTGTGCGTGGGCGTAGTCTTCAGGTTTGATGTCCTCCTCAAACTCGACAATCGGTGGAAGGGCTTCTTCTTGCAGTGCGTCCAAAGAAGTGATGTATTTGTAGGGGAAGACTCCTTTCCTCTTGAGGAGATTACTCTCTTCTGGGTCAGGGTGACGAGCTCGTAAGACCTTCATTTCATCATTAGGAAGAAGCGATGCTAATATCGATAATGATTTAGCCAAGAAACGGTAGGAGTCAACAAATCGCACTCTCACACCAGCGTGGTGGCCTGCGTTTGGATATTCAAACCTCTTGGAAAACGAAATAAATTTCTCCTCGTTATTGGCTAGAACATTGACTTCACCTCCGTCGATATTCAGTTCTCTTACGATAAAATGGGCATCGTAGTTACTGAGGTTATGGAGGTAGACATTTACAGTGTCTTGCTCCTTAAACTGCAGGTTACATAATTGATGTGCTGCTCCTCGGTACTTGTACGGTGGCGAGTGTTGATGGTCCCTTACATTGATGTCAGTGGGGCTAAAGTCCTGCCGACAGATGTAACATACTGTGGCAGCTTGAAACTCTAACTCCTCATTCGGTGTAAGGCGTGGTGGATCACCAGGTTGTCTCTGGCCGTACAGGATCTTAGATATCGTTGTAATATCGTCTCGCAGAGCAGACATAAAGTGCTTTCCTGCGTTAGCACCATTATATAACCGTAGTTTTGAGAAGGTCTCACAAGTGTCAGCATCATTTTCGTCGACGTCTCCTTCATCTGCGTTCCTGTGACTATCGCATATATAGTATGCATACGAGTAGGGCACATGAACGTTTTTGGTCTTGACGCTCGCCGAATTGATGTTGTCTCCATGGTGGCGGTGGTGTGGTAGTCCCGGTCTCGAGTTTGCCGGATCCCATGCTGGAGATGCCACTGTTGGTGTGGGGTTAAGTGGTTGTTCACCATCGTAGGGGACAAGCATGCATTCAAAATCTGCGTAGATAGTGAAGCGGCTTCTCTGTGTTCTCTCGTGACGGGTAAATGATATTTTTTCATTTTCAGCAATGTCCGTACGGAGTGGGGCATGGTCAAAGCAGTAGCGTTTGTGCTCGTTTAGTCGCTCTTGACCAGACTTGTTTAGATTGTTCGGTTGATTGTCGAAGTAAGCAAAGCACCTTTTACACACATACAGTTTGTGAAAACGCTTTGAAAACTGTCCACTTACCAACCTCTCAAAATTTGTAATGTAGGCATAGTGGCACTTCTCCTCATCGGTCAAGTAAAGGAGGTCAAAGTGGTTTGGCCTCTCCCTCTTTGCGATCCGAAGGGGGTATACGATGTGTCGTATTTGGAAACGTCCATTCTTCTTCTTTTTCTCCTCATCAATCGCATATAGGTTGATACTTACCCCATTCCTCTCTTCGAACTTGCCGATTTTATCCAGCCGCATCGGATACTCGAGACCGGTGAAGTCCAGATTGGCGAGTGCGTGTACTGCAGGTGTAAAGTCAGTTTCACGCAACTGACCACGATAAGGATACATAAGGTACTTGGTCAGCATGGCATACATAAAACATCTTTCGTCTTGGTTCAACACATTGACGACAGCCTTTTTGTTTTCAATATATTGAGGTAAAGCGATGTACGAGCTTCCTTTGAGCGGGCGGTACACATTCACTCTCACCTCCATGTCTAACACCCGCACAAAGGACCATCCAGATCCCTTCATGTCACATGTCTCTTTTTCTAAAATTATTTTATCAAAAAACTCACTACACACATCCTCCATATCCTCCATATGGTCGTGCGGAGTATGGGGACATTCTTTGTTTTAAAGGCTCGCCGACATGTTTCCCCACGAACGTCTACAAATTCACACTCGACCCACAAGTTTACCTTTATAGCGGTGACACAACGTAGAATACGGTGCATGAGAGTGACTAAATTGCCAAAAATGTCTGTCAGGAGAACTGGAAGAGTTTCCTCATTTGAAGCGGGTTCACGAAGGCTGTATGTCTTTAGCCGTCCCAAAAACGCAGACTCTACTTCGGCAAAGCGTTGAGGAGCTAGGTTGTTAGGGATAGCTACCTCATCTTCATCACCGGTGTTGCTGCTGTCGCTACTGGATGTAGACGGAGCAGGAGAGGGGACAGGCTGTACCGTCACAGGCACAGCTTGAGCAGCCGGATGCGCCGAAGATGAAGCGAACACAGCACCTCGAATAACCTTGCAGTGGTCTCGAATGTGGCGTGACAACACATCCGTCCGCATGAAGGTCTTGCGACAATGAGGACACACGCAACCTGAAAATACACAAAGGGTATTAGTATAAATGAATAACAATCGTGATCAAAAATAAGGACGGTTGTTTATTTGTTTGTTTGTTATCACACTTTTTTATTCACGTTTTTACGACATTATTATAAAATGATTAATTGCCTGTCTGTCGATTTGGAGCGGATGACGGACCAGGCGTTGGGGCTGTCGATGGACCAGGAGTAGAGGTAGCTGAAGGTGTCGGAGCATGGGCTAATCGCTGGTGCCGCCTTAGGTTGTCAATGCGGCCGAAGGACTTGTCACACTCAGGACATGAGAAGGTCTCAGCAGTATCACGATGATCTTGCATGATATGACGCTGAAGGTGCTGCTTGCGCTTAAATTCGGCAAAGCAAATGCCGCACGTAAAGCGTCTCTCGCAGTTCATAATGGATCTAAATAATGTCGTAATAATGGAGCACTCGGAAAACACGTGTGATCGCTAGGGAAGCAGAGTGAAGACTGAGCGAGGACAGGGTGTGGCAGGGTGAGCATTCCAGACTGTCTGGGAGGGTGCAGCATTGTTTGCGGGTAGTAGTTATGCGGGTAGCAATTATTCAAATGATGGGGGGGGGGCAAATCGTCTCCATTTAAAATCAATTAAAATCAATTATGTAAATGAGGGGGGGGGTAGTTAATTATGCAAACTAGGCAAATCGTCTCCGTTTCAAAACAATTAAAATTAATTATGCTAATGAGGGGGGGTAATTAATTATGCAAATTAGGCAAATCATCTCCATTTAAAAGCAATTAAAATTAATTATGCTAATGATGGGGGGGAGGTCACCCTCCACCCGCAGAAACGGCTAATCATAACTACTCGCGTTAGTACAAATCAAATAATTGACAAAAAAAGAGTACTCATGTTGATTTTAAACATTTATTTTATAATAGCCCTTTTCAGTGAATTTCATTTATATATATATATATATTTATATATTTGCAGGTGGAGTTTGTAGCTTTTTCAGCGCTAATCTTTGCATGGTCGCTGGAAAATATTGAGATTTTTAACAGTAAGATGGATATTCCTTTATAGTGTCCTTTGTATAAATATAAATAAATAAATAAATATATATATATATATATATATTAGAAGAACCCGTGGCTTCGCTCACGATTAAAATTAAACATACACTATCACCCATCAATGATATAGTTTTTTTCCCATTTATTTTTCTTGTTGTAAAATCTACTTCTTTGAACATATCAAATGTACTTCCATAAAGCAAAAGCTTGAAGAAATTCGCTCTTAGTATGCAGGTCTGCTACGACGGGAGTATTCTATTCCTGCATAAAGTGCCTGTCTATATAAAAAATGTGACCATATCCAACGCCCCACCGACAAAGCCCCAAATGGTGTTGCTGCCCTGGGTAGGCTCATGCCCAATATCGGCGGTTCTTCCCCTTGCAAGTGCTTTTTGCTTGTATCGGCTGTCCAGTCGATAGTGCTATCAGGTGAAGAGGATTGCGCTCACACACTCAAGAGGCCAATTTACGAGACGAACGCCGAGAAGCATTTATGGTCGTTTCCGGGGTACCTGAGCTTGCCCTCATGATGATCATGGGGCACAATATAAGGAACGGCACCCTTGGCTTTTTCGACGGCACTTTGAATCTGCTCGCATATGTTAACCTTAATTAAAACCTTATTATGCACCCCCGTCGCAGCAGACTTGCGTATTAGAAATCCTATTTCTTTCCTTCATGAAGGCATACGTGTTAGAGGAACCATAGAAGATGGCTTGAAATTTTATTCACTGTAAGATCATTTTCTTAAGGTTTTAGGGTTTACCTTGAACAAAAAATTACAATGCCACTCCAGAAATTATTAAACAGTGCTGTCTTACGTTTTTAGACTCTATATTGAACAAAAAAATTGAATGAGCCGTCCTGGCAATTTTTTTAAAGTGCTGTAGATAAAATTAATTCTTTACAGTAGCACACTCTTCCTCTTTAAATACAGTAGCAGTTAGTTTTCGTAAAAAAGAAGTCTTTCAAGTATAAGTGATCAGTGATCACTGAAGTCCTTCAGTAATCAGTTATTTATTATGTTATACTACATATCAGCATTTTATATAGTGTATTGCACTTTGAAAAAATGCAAAAGCCTAATTCATTGACCACCTGGCACCAAGTAACAAATCTTCATGTAAACAAATACAATTAAATAGCAGAAAGAAATACCATTAATTTACATCACATGTTTTAAATTTTACTTTCATATGTTTTGTTAGTGAACAAATCTAACTCAAACTCTTTCAAAATCCCTGACATGGGTACCTTTAAGACGGTCCTAGGGCTGAGCCCTGAAAGTTATCACGAAATTGATGGTGTATAAACCTACTCCATGAAATTCTACATGTATCTACCAAGTTTGGTGGCTAACGGTCCAGCGGTGTCTGAGTTTATCCCTGCCAACTATATAAATATATATATATATATATACCAACATCCTCTTTTATACTTATATATATATATATAGATTACATTCTATTTGGTAATCAAGTAACTAAAAATAACTCTTAACAAAGAACGTCTACTACTACTATGATAGATTGATTTAATATATTCGAATTCCAACACAATTGGATTCTCTACTCTATCAGTTATCTCATTGTCAAACAGTTGGGCTTTACCCGAAGATTACTTACTTCAATGTGAACCAATCAAAGGATTTAATTTGCTCTATTCAATTCCCTGACAAACATTCAGACAAAACATAATTATATTACTATTTCACATAAAATTTTGATGTGCAAATGTGTAGCATAATTTTGCAAATGAGTATTTGGATTCTAACTGTTTGGCAAAGGTAAAACTTATTGAAGGGTAATATTTATCTGAGATAGGATAGTTTTTTATTTTTTTTTCATATCACAATATGTATACATCCTTACTATTGTTGAATGCTAAAACAATACGCAACGAAGCCAGTTTTTGTGGTCATTTTTAATTAATGTGTTTATGTTGTTTGATTAATACATATAATTCTCTGAGCCTCGCTGATTTGTTAAATACTAGGTATACGCTCATTCTTCCCGTAAGAGGATGAACGAAGAAAAAGGCCAAAACTTCTTGTAATCCATAACACCATCTGTGATCTTTACTTTTCCTACACTTTTTTCGATATGTTTTAAATTATCTTTTTGATCATATAACTCTTCCAACGGCCCCAAAAGTTAGGGTTTTCCCTAAGATTTTACATCGGAATAGTAAAACAGAGATTAGTGTATATGTATACAATTTTTAAGCAAATCTATTAGAAGACTATTTTATCTATTTATAAAGCAAAACTACCCGTATACCTTTACATTGCCCATGATTCAGAAGCCGTTAAGGTTTGAATGCATTTTTCCTATTAGAATTAAGTCAACCTAGCTCTACAAAACTATCAGCGACTAATTACACACCAAAGCAGTTGTTTGCAACGAACAGCCCCCACACACCCCCGCCCCATTACTCTGACCATGATTAAGAAGCCATGATGGTTTGAATGCTTTTTTCTATTAGTTTTGAGTAAACCTAGCTCTACAAAACTAAGAGCGACTAATAAAAGGTATACGATAAAGCATTTGTTTGCAAAAGAACATGGGGGGCTACGCCCCCCCCCCACCCCGATTGCCTATTATTAACGTGCCATGATGGTTTGAATGTTTTTTATTAGTATTGAGTAAACCAAACTACAATACTATGAGCAAATTATAACAGTTACACGCCAAAGTAGTTGTTTGCAAAACACACACCTCCCCCTTTACATTGCCCATGACTCAGAAGCCATGATGGTTTGAATGTTTTTTTTCTACTGTGTAAATTTAGCTCTACAAGATTATGAGCGAATAATAACAGTTAAACGCCAAAGAAGTTGTTTTCGAAAGGACATGGGGGGGCGAAGCCCCCCCCACACCCCCCCTTTGCTCTGCCCATGATTAAGAAACCGTAATGGTTTCTTACCATGGTTTCGTACCATGTAAACCTAGCTCTACAAGATTAAACGCCAAAGCAGTTGTTTGCAAAAGGACATGGGGGGCTTCGACACTGCCCATGATTAAGAAGCCATGATAGTTTGAATGTTTTTTTTCTTACTATAATTAAGTAAACGTAGCTCTACAAAACTATCAGCAACTAATTACTCGCCAAAGCAGTCGTTTGCAGAAGGACATAATAACAGCAAATAATAACAGTTACAAGCCAAAGTAGTTGATTGCAGAAGGACAGGGGGGGGGGCTTCGCCCCCCCACAACCCCCTCTAACACCCATTTACACTGCGCATGATTAAGAAGCCATGATGGTTTGATTATTTTTTTCTATTAGTATTGAGTAAACCTGAACTTGAAGTAAAGTAAAGCAGATACGTATTGGAAACAGACATAATAAAAGTTACTAGATAACATGTAGCACGAAATCGAGTAAAAACCATATAGTAAAAGAATAAAGTATAAACATCCTTATACTTGTATACTTTAAAATTTAATCAAAGGGCTAAATTCAATAACGAAATGATGGCTAAACCATTGAAACTCTAGTTCATTTGATTTACCGTAGGAGTTTCCGGTAAACAATGTTTTGGAAAACACCTTCATTTTCCATTTTCTTTTTATTCTGAAACGTATATTTTTAAAAAGCTTCAAAACCACTGTGCTGAAATGTATTGAGATATCCTAAACTACATTGTAAACCTGGAACTGCAATGTTTAAGCCCTTTAAAAAATTTCATAACATAACTTAAATTACATAATAAATATTTTTGTTGAAACCCAAAGCAGCTGTAAAAACGATAAAACTGCTCTTTAGAGAAAATAATTATAAAAGTGCTGCAACCTGTGGTCTACCTGTAAAACTATTTCAGAGCTTAGCCATATGTTAGGTTGTAAAAAAAGTGAACCGAAATTGCTCAAGTGTCGATGAATAGCGCCACTTTTCCGAAACTTCAACCCTTTACTCTACTTCAGAGACACCCTTTTAAAAAATTCTGATACGTATTGACAAGTCTTCATAAAGTTCACTTTAACTTGACACCTCAAACGGTAAAATCTGTCCAGCAGTCATAGAGGTTGGACTGTGAAAAGAAAAACGCTTGCATATTAATATACGGTAATATAGATAAGACGATATCCGCGCTTACCATGGAACCTTCTATGACACTCTGGCTCCCTGATATCTTCGGCGAACACTTTTGACTGCTGTTTGATAGCTGTAGAAACACGGACAAAACCAAGCAGTGATTCTATGTTATTCTAACGCCCTGTTACTAACGCAAATGTTGAAAAAGTGCAAAAATACAATTTTTTTGAAAATTATTTGTGACGTAATAGGAAGTGATATAGAGGTGGATCAAAATCTTGTCTTATGTAAAGTTTTTCGAGGAATCCACTGGTTTAATCAGATTTTCAATATTTACTTCCGGTCTATAAGATAACATTTTTCACCAATTACAAAGGGCTCCCATACAAATACGGTTAGGGTGATGATGCCAGCTAACGAACTTGACCTAGATTTTTTTTAAACGAGCTTTCCTGCCAAATTTGGTCAGAATATTTCAAATCTTTCGCGAGCTATGCGACCAACATACATTTTTTTTCCGAGTGAATTTTTGTCAATCATAAGGACTCACTTCGTTCATCCAATTATATATTTAAAATCAATGTATTTCGGTTATTTAAGGCAGAGTTGTCGTTTTTACAGCTAAATCAGCTGATTAGCATTGAAATCCATATTTTCTTATGAAAAAGTACATTTTGGCCCTTTAAGGGCCAAATACATATATTTTGAAAATTATTTGGGACGTAATAGGAAGTGATATAAAGGTGGTTCAAAATCTTTTCTTGTGTAAAATTTTGCAAGGAATCCACTGGATTAATCAGATTTCCAAAATCACTTCCGGTTTCGGAGATATAATTTTTCACCGATTTCAAAGGGCTCACAAACAAACATGGTTAAGGCGAGGTTGCCAGGTAAAGAACTTGACTTAGAGTTTAAAAAAATGAGCCTCCCTGCCAAATTTGGTCAATATATCTAAATTAGTCTTCGAGCAATGCAAGTGACAGACATTTTTCCGAGTGCATTTTTCTAATCCATAAGGCCTTATTTTGCAAATCTATTTAAATATTTAAAATCAATGTATTTCAATGATATAAATCAAAATTGTCGGTTTCAAACCTAAAACAGCCAATTAGCATTGAAATCTGCATTGTAAAACGTAAAAGTACATTTTGGCCCTTTAAGGGCCAAAATACCAATTTTTTGAAAATTATTTGTGACGTAATAGGAAGTGATATAGAGGTGGATCAAAATCTTGTCTTATGTAAAATTTTTCGAGGAATCCACTGGTTTAATCAGATTTTCAATATTTACTTCCGGTCTATAAGATAAAATTTTTCACCAATTTCAAAGGGCTCCCATACAAATACGGTTAAGGTGATGATGCCAGCTAACGAACTTGACCTAGATTTTTTAAAAACGAGCTTTCCTGCCAAATTTGGTCAGAATATTTCAAATCTTTCGCGAGCTATGCGACCAACATACATTTTTTTCCGAGTGAATTTTTGTCAATCATAAGGACTCACTTCGTTCATCCAATTATATATTTAAAATCAATGTATTTCGGTTATTTAAGGCAGAGTTGTCGTTTTTACAGCTAAATCAGCTGATTAGCATTGAAATCCATATTTTCTTATGAAAAAGTACATTTTGGCCCTTTAAGGGCCAAAATACATATATTTTGAAAATTATTTGGGACGTAATAGGAAGTGATATAAAGGTGGTTCAAAATCTTTTCTTGTGTAAAATTTTGCAAGGAATCCACTGGATTAATCAGATTTCCAAAATCACTTCCGGTTTCGGAGATATAATTTTTCACCGATTTCAAAGGGCTCACAAACAAACATGGTTAAGGCGAGGTTGCCAGGTAAAGAACTTGACTTAGAGTTTAAAAAAATGAGCCTCCCTGCCAAATTTGGTCAATATATCAAAATTAGTCTTCGAGCAATGCAAGTGACAGACATTTTTCCGAGTGCATTTTTCTTATCCATAAGGCCTTATTTTGCAAATCTATTTAAATATTTAAAATCAATGTATTTCAATGATATAAATCAAAATTGTCGGTTTCAAACCTAAAACAGCCAATTAGCATTGAAATCTGCATTGTAAAACGTAAAAGTACATTTTGGCCCTTTAAGGGCCAAAATACCAATTTTTTGAAAATTATTTGTGACGTAATAGGAAGTGATATAGAGGTGGATCAAAATCTTGTCTTATGTAAAATTTTTCGAGGAATCCACTGGTTTAATCAGATTTTCAATATTTACTTCCGGTCTATAAGATAAAATTTTTCACCAATTACAAAGGGCACCCATACAAATACGGTTAGGGTGATGATGCCAGCTAACGAACTTGACCTAGATTTTTTTTAAACGAGCTTTCCTGCCAAATTTGGTCAGAATATTTCAAATCTTTCGCGAGCTATGCGACCAACATACATTTTTTTCCGAGTGAATTTTTGTCAATCATAAGGACTCACTTCGTTCATCCAATTATATATTTAAAATCAATGTATTTCGGTTATTTAAGGCAGAGTTGTCGTTTTTACAGCTAAATCAGCTGATTAGCATTGAAATCCATATTTTCTTATGAAAAAGTACATTTTGGCCCTTTAAGGGCCAAAATACATATATTTTGAAAATTATTTGGGACGTAATAGGAAGTGATATAAAGGTGGTTCAAAATCTTTTCTTGTGTAAAATTTTGCAAGGAATCCACTGGATTAATCAGATTTCCAAAATCACTTCCGGTTTCGGAGATATAATTTTTCACCGATTTCAAAGGGCTCACAAACAAACATGGTTAAGGCGAGGTTGCCAGGTAAAGAACTTGACTTAGAGTTTAAAAAAATGAGCCTCCCTGCCAAATTTGGTAAATATATTTAAATTAGTCTTCGAGCAATGCAAGTGACAGACATTTTTCCGAGTGCATTTTTCTTATCCATAAGGCCTTATTTTGCAAATCTATTTAAATATTTAAAATCAATGTATTTCAATGATATAAATCAAAATTGTCGGTTTCAAACCTAAAACAGCCAATTAGCATTGAAATCTGCATTGTAAAACGTAAAAGTACATTTTGGCCCTTTAAGGGCCAAAATACCAATTTTTTGAAAATTATTTGTGACGTAATAGGAAGTGATATAGAGGTGGATCAAAATCTTGTCTTATGTAAAATTTTTCGAGGAATCCACTGGTTTAATCAGATTTTCAATATTTACTTCCGGTCTATAAGATAAAATTTTTCACCAATTTCAAAGGGCTCGCATACAAATACGGTTAGGGTGATGATGCCAGCTAACGAACTTGACCTAGATTTTTTTTAAACGAGCTTTCCTGCCAAATTTGGTCAGAATATTTCAAATCTTTCGCGAGCTATGCGACCAACATACATTTTTTTCCGAGTGAATTTTTGTCAATCATAAGGACTCACTTCATTCATCCAATTATATATTTAAAATCAATGTATTTCGGTTATTTAAGGCAGAGTTGTCGTTTTTACAGCTAAATCAGCTGATTAGCATTGAAATCCATATTTTCTTATGAAAAAGTACATTTTGGCCCTTTAAGGGCCAAAATACATATATTTTGAAAATTATTTGGCACGTAATAGGAAGTGATATAAAGGTGGTTCAAAATCTTTTCTTGTGTAAAATTTTGCAAGGAATCCACTGGATTAATCAGATTTCCAAAATCACTTCCGGTTTCGGAGATATAATTTTTCACCGATTTCAAAGGGCTCACAAACAAACATGGTTAAGGCGAGGTTGCCAGGTAAAGAACTTGACTTAGAGTTTAAAAAAATGAGCCTCCCTGCCAAATTTGGTCAATATATCAAAATTAGTCTTCGAGCAATGCAAGTGACAGACATTTTTCCGAGTGCATTTTTCTAATCCATAAGGCCTTATTTTGCAAATCTATTTAAATATTTAAAATCAATGTATTTCAATGATATAAATCAAAATTGTCGGTTTCAAACCTAAAACAGCCAATTAGCATTGAAATCTGCATTGTAAAACGTAAAAGTACATTTTGGCCCTTTAAGGGCCAAAATACCAATTTTTTGAAAATTATTTGTGACGTAATAGGAAGTGATATAGAGGTGGATCAAAATCTTGTCTTATGTAAAATTTGTCGAGGAATCCACTGGTTTAATCAGATTTTCAATATTTACTTCCGGTCTATAAGATAAAATTTTTCACCAATTTCAAAGGGCTCCCATGCAAATACGGTTAAGGTGATGATGCCAGCTAACGAACTTGACCTAGATTTTTTAAAAACGAGCTTTCCTGCCAAATTTGGTCAGAATATTTCAAATCTTTCGCGAGCTATGCGACCAACATACATTTTTTTCCGAGTGAATTTTTGTCAATCATAAGGACTCACTTCGTTCATCCAATTATATATTTAAAATCAATGTATTTCGGTTATTTAAGGCAGAGTTGTCGTTTTTACAGCTAAATCAGCTGATTAGCATTGAAATCCATATTTTCTTATGAAAAAGTACATTTTGGCCCTTTAAGGGCCAAAATACATATATTTTGAAAATTATTTGGGACGTAATAGGAAGTGATATAAAGGTGGTTCAAAATCTTTTCTTGTGTAAAATTTTGCAAGGAATCCACTGGATTAATCAGATTTCCAAAATCACTTCCGGTTTCGGAGATATAATTTTTCACCGATTTCAAAGGGCTCACAAACAAACATGGTTAAGGCGAGGTTGCCAGGTAAAGAACTTGACTTAGAGTTTAAAAAAATGAGCCTCCCTGCCAAATTTGGTCAATATATCAAAATTAGTCTTCGAGCAATGCAAGTGACAGACATTTTTCCGAGTGCATTTTTCTTATCCATAAGGCCTTATTTTGCAAATCTATTTAAATATTTAAAATCAATGTATTTCAATGATATAAATCAAAATTGTCGGTTTCAAACCTAAAACAGCCAATTAGCATTGAAATCTGCATTGTAAAACGTAAAAGTACATTTTGGCCCTTTAAGGGCCAAAATACCAATTTTTTGAAAATTATTTGTGACGTAATAGGAAGTGATATAGAGGTGGATCAAAATCTTGTCTTATGTAAAATTTTTCGAGGAATCCACTGGTTTAATCAGATTTTCAATATTTACTTCCGGTCTATAAGATAAAATTTTTCACCAATTTCAAAGGGCTCGCATACAAATACGGTTAGGGTGATGATGCCAGCTAACGAACTTGACCTAGATTTTTTTTAAACGAGCTTTCCTGCCAAATTTGGTCAGAATATTTCAAATCTTTCGCGAGCTATGCGACCAACATACATTTTTTTCCGAGTGAATTTTTGTCAATCATAAGGACTCACTTCGTTCATCCAATTATATATTTAAAATCAATGTATTTCGGTTATTTAAGGCAGAGTTGTCGTTTTTACAGCTAAATCAGCTGATTAGCATTGAAATCCATATTTTCTTATGAAAAAGTACATTTTGGCCCTTTAAGGGCCAAAATACATATATTTTGAAAATTATTTGGGACGTAATAGGAAGTGATATAAAGGTGGTTCAAAATCTTTTCTTGTGTAAAATTTTGCAAGGAATCCACTGGATTAATCAGATTTCCAAAATCACTTCCGGTTTCGGAGATATAATTTTTCACCGATTTCAAAGGGCTCACAAACAAACATGGTTAAGGCGAGGTTGCCAGGTAAAGAACTTGACTTAGAGTTTAAAAAAATGAGCCTCCCTGCCAAATTTGGTCAATATATCAAAATTAGTCTTCGAGCAATGCAAGTGACAGACATTTTTCCGAGTGCATTTTTCTTATCCATAAGGCCTTATTTTGCAAATCTATTTAAATATTTAAAATCAATGTATTTCAATGATATAAATCAAAATTGTCGGTTTCAAACCTAAAACAGCCAATTAGCATTGAAATCTGCATTGTAAAACGTAAAAGTACATTTTGGCCCTTTAAGGGCCAAAATACCAATTTTTTGAAAATTATTTGTGACGTAATAGGAAGTGATATAGAGGTGGATCAAAATCTTGTCTTATGTAAAATTTTTCGAGGAATCCACTGGTTTAATCAGATTTTCAATATTTACTTCCGGTCTATAAGATAAAATTTTTCACCAATTACAAAGGGCACCCATACAAATACGGTTAGGGTGATGATGCCAGCTAACGAACTTGACCTAGATTTTTTTTAAACGAGCTTTCCTGCCAAATTTGGTCAGAATATTTCAAATCTTTCGCGAGCTATGCGACCAACATACATTTTTTTCCGAGTGAATTTTTGTCAATCATAAGGACTCACTTCGTTCATCCAATTATATATTTAAAATCAATGTATTTCGGTTATTTAAGGCAGAGTTGTCGTTTTTACAGCTAAATCAGCTGATTAGCATTGAAATCCATATTTTCTTATGAAAAAGTACATTTTGGCCCTTTAAGGGCCAAAATACATATATTTTGAAAATTATTTGGGACGTAATAGGAAGTGATATAAAGGTGGTTCAAAATCTTTTCTTGTGTAAAATTTTGCAAGGAATCCACTGGATTAATCAGATTTCCAAAATCACTTCCGGTTTCGGAGATATAATTTTTCACCGATTTCAAAGGGCTCACAAACAAACATGGTTAAGGCGAGGTTGCCAGGTAAAGAACTTGACTTAGAGTTTAAAAAAATGAGCCTCCCTGCCAAATTTGGTCAATATATCTAAATTAGTCTTCGAGCAATGCAAGTGACAGACATTTTTCCGAGTGCATTTTTCTTATCCATAAGGCCTTATTTTGCAAATCTATTTAAATATTTAAAATCAATGTATTTCAATGATATAAATCAAAATTGTCGGTTTCAAACCTAAAACAGCCAATTAGCATTGAAATCTGCATTGTAAAACGTAAAAGTACATTTTGGCCCTTTAAGGGCCAAAATACCAATTTTTTGAAAATTATTTGTGACGTAATAGGAAGTGATATAGAGGTGGATCAAAATCTTGTCTTATGTAAAAGTTTTCGAGGAATCCACTGGTTTAATCAGATTTTCAATATTTACTTCCGGTCTATAAGATAAAATTTTTCACCAATTACAAAGGGCACCCATACAAATACGGTTAGGGTGATGATGCCAGCTAACGAACTTGACCTAGATTTTTTTTAAACGAGCTTTCCTGCCAAATTTGGTCAGAATATTTCAAATCTTTCGCGAGCTATGCGACCAACATACATTTTTTTCCGAGTGAATTTTTGTCAATCATAAGGACTCACTTCGTTCATCCAATTATATATTTAAAATCAATGTATTTCGGTTATTTAAGGCAGAGTTGTCGTTTTTACAGCTAAATCAGCTGATTAGCATTGAAATCCATATTTTCTTATGAAAAAGTACATTTTGGCCCTTTAAGGGCCAAAATACATATATTTTGAAAATTATTTGGGACGTAATAGGAAGTGATATAAAGGTGGTTCAAAATCTTTTCTTGTGTAAAATTTTGCAAGGAATCCACTGGATTAATCAGATTTCCAAAATCACTTCCGGTTTCGGAGATATAATTTTTCACCGATTTCAAAGGGCTCACAAACAAACATGGTTAAGGCGAGGTTGCCAGGTAAAGAACTTGACTTAGAGTTTAAAAAAATGAGCCTCCCTGCCAAATTTGGTCAATATATCTAAATTAGTCTTCGAGCAATGCAAGTGACAGACATTTTTCCGAGTGCATTTTTCTTATCCATAAGGCCTTATTTTGCAAATCTATTTAAATATTTAAAATCAATGTATTTCAATGATATAAATCAAAATTGTCGGTTTCAAACCTAAAACAGCCAATTAGCATTGAAATCTGCATTGTAAAACGTAAAAGTACATTTTGGCCCTTTAAGGGCCAAAATACCAATTTTTTGAAAATTATTTGTGACGTAATAGGAAGTGATATAGAGGTGGATCAAAATCTTGTCTTATGTAAAAGTTTTCGAGGAATCCACTGGTTTAATCAGATTTTCAATATTTACTTCCGGTCTATAAGATAAAATTTTTCACCAATTTCAAAGGGCTCCCATACAAATACGGTTAAGGTGATGATGCCAGCTAACGAACTTGACCTAGATTTTTTAAAAACGAGCTTTCCTGCCAAATTTGGTTAGAATATTTCAAATCTTTCGCGAGCTATGCGACCAACATACATTTTTTTCCGAGTGAATTTTTGTCAATCATAAGGACTCACTTCGTTCATCCAATTATATATTTAAAATCAATGTATTTCGGTTATTTAAGGCAGAGTTGTCGTTTTTACAGCTAAATCAGCTGATTAGCATTGAAATCCATATTTTCTTATGAAAAAGTACATTTTGGCCCTTTAAGGGCCAAAATACATATATTTTGAAAATTATTTGGGACGTAATAGGAAGTGATATAAAGGTGGTTCAAAATCTTTTCTTGTGTAAAATTTTGCAAGGAATCCACTGGATTAATCAGATTTCCAAAATCACTTCCGGTTTCGGAGATATAATTTTTCACCGATTTCAAAGGGCTCACAAACAAACATGGTTAAGGCGAGGTTGCCAGGTAAAGAACTTGACTTAGAGTTTAAAAAAATGAGCCTCCCTGCCAAATTTGGTCAATATATCTAAATTAGTCTTCGAGCAATGCAAGTGACAGACATTTTTCCGAGTGCATTTTTCTTATCCATAAGGCCTTATTTTGCAAATCTATTTAAATATTTAAAATCAATGTATTTCAATGATATAAATCAAAATTGTCGGTTTCAAACCTAAAACAGCCAATTAGCATTGAAATCTGCATTGTAAAACGTAAAAGTACATTTTGGCCCTTTAAGGGCCAAAATACCAATTTTTTGAAAATTATTTGTGACGTAATAGGAAGTGATATAGAGGTGGATCAAAATCTTGTCTTATGTAAAATTTTTCGAGGAATCCACTGGTTTAATCAGATTTTCAATATTTACTTCCGGTCTATAAGATAAAATTTTTCACCAATTACAAAGGGCTCCCATACAAATACGGTTAGGGTGATGATGCCAGCTAACGAACTTGACCTAGATTTTTTTTAAACGAGCTTTCCTGCCAAATTTGGTCAGAATATTTCAAATCTTTCGCGAGCTATGCGACCAACATTCATTTTTTTCCGAGTGAATTTTTGTCAATCATAAGGACTCACTTCGTTCATCCAATTATATATTTAAAATCAATGTATTTCGGTTATTTAAGGCAGAGTTGTCGTTTTTACAGCTAAATCAGCTGATTAGCATTGAAATCCATATTTTCTTATGAAAAAGTACATTTTGGCCCTTTAAGGGCCAAAATACATATATTTTGAAAATTATTTGGGACGTAATAGGAAGTGATATAAAGGTGGTTCAAAATCTTTTCTTGTGTAAAATTTTGCAAGGAATCCACTGGATTAATCAGATTTCCAAAATCACTTCCGGTTTCGGAGATATAATTTTTCACCGATTTCAAAGGGCTCACAAACAAACATGGTTAAGGCGAGGTTGCCAGGTAAAGAACTTGACTTAGAGTTTAAAAAAATGAGCCTCCCTGCCAAATTTGGTCAATATATCTAAATTAGTCTTCGAGCAATGCAAGTGACAGACATTTTTCCGAGTGCAATTTTCTTATCCATAAGGCCTTATTTTGCAAATCTATTTAAATATTTAAAATCAATGTATTTCAATGATATAAATCAAAATTGTCGGTTTCAAACCTAAAACAGCCAATTAGCATTGAAATCTGCATTGTAAAACGTAAAAGTACATTTTGGCCCTTTAAGGGCCAAAATACCAATTTTTTGAAAATTATTTGTGACGTAATAGGAAGTGATATAGAGGTGGATCAAAATCTTGTCTTATGTAAAATTTTTCGAGGAATCCACTGGTTTAATCAGATTTTCAATATTTACTTCCGGTCTATAAGATAAAATTTTTCACCAATTTCAAAGGGCTCCCATACAAATACGGTTAAGGTGATGATGCCAGCTAACGAACTTGACCTAGATTTTTTAAAAACGAGCTTTCCTGCCAAATTTGGTCAGAATATTTCAAATCTTTCGCGAGCTATGCGACCAACATACATTTTTTTCCGAGTGAATTTTTGTCAATCATAAGGACTCACTTCGTTCATCCAATTATATATTTAAAATCAATGTATTTCGATTATTTAAGGCAGAGTTGTCGTTTTTACAGCTAAATCAGCTGATTAGCATTGAAATCCATATTTTCTTATGAAAAAGTACATTTTGGCCCTTTAAGGGCCAAAATACATATATTTTGAAAATTATTTGGGACGTAATAGGAAGTGATATAAAGGTGGTTCAAAATCTTTTCTTGTGTAAAATCTTGCAAGGAATCCACTGGATTAATCAGATTTCCAAAATCACTTCCGGTTTCGGAGATATAATTTTTCACCGATTTCAAAGGGCTCACAAACAAACATGGTTAAGGCGAGGTTGCCAGGTAAAGAACTTGACTTAGAGTTTAAAAAAATGAGCCTCCCTGCCAAATTTGGTCAATATATCTAAATTAGTCTTCGAGCAATGCAAGTGACAGACATTTTTCCGAGTGCATTTTTCTTATCCATAAGGCCTTATTTTGCAAATCTATTTAAATATTTAAAATCAATGTATTTCAATGATATAAATCAAAATTGTCGGTTTCAAACCTAAAACAGCCAATTAGCATTGAAATCTGCATTGTAAAACGTAAAAGTACATTTTGGCCCTTTAAGGGCCAAAATACCAATTTTTTGAAAATTATTTGTGACGTAATAGGAAGTGATATAGAGGTGGATCAAAATCTTGTCTTATGTAAAATTTTTCGAGGATTCCACTGGTTTAATCAGATTTTCAATATTTACTTCCGGTCTATAAGATAAAATTTTTCACCAATTTCAAAGGGCTCCCATACAAATACGGTTAAGGTGATGATGCCAGCTAACGAACTTGACCTAGATTTTTTTAAAACGAGCTTTCCTGCCAAATTTGGTCAGAATATTTCAAATCTTTCGCGAGTTATGCGACCAACATACATTTTTTTCCGAGTGAATTTTTGTCAATCATAAGGACTCACTTCATCCAATTATATATTTAAAATCAATGTATTTCGGTTATTTAAGGCAGAGTTGTCGTTTTTACAGCTAAATCAGCTGATTAGCATTGAAATCCATATTTTCTTATGAAAAAGTACATTTTGGCCCTTTAAGGGCCAAAATACATATATTTTGAAAATTATTTGGGACGTAATAGGAAGTGATATAAAGGTGGTTCAAAATCTTTTCTTGTGTAAAATTTTGCAAGGAATCCACTGGATTAATCAGATTTCCAAAATCACTTCCGGTTTCGGAGATATAATTTTTCACCGATTTCAAAGGGCTCACAAACAAACATGGTTGCCAGGTAAAGAACTTGACTTAGAGTTTAAAAAAATGAGCCTCCCTGCCAAATTTGGTCAATATATCTAAATTAGTCTTCGAGCAATGCAAGTGACAGACATTTTTCCGAGTGCATTTTTCTTATCCATAAGGCCTTATTTTGCAAATCTATTTAAATATTTAAAATCAATGTATTTCAATGATATAAATCAAAATTGTCGGTTTCAAACCTAAAACAGCCAATTAGCATTGAAATCTGCATTGTAAAACGTAAAAGTACATTTTGGCCCTTTAAGGGCCAAAATACCAATTTTTTGAAAATTATTTGTGACGTAATAGGAAGTGATATAGAGGTGGATCAAAATCTTGTCTTATGTAAAATTTGTCGAGGAATCCACTGGTTTAATCAGATTTTCAATATTTACTTCCGGTCTATAAGATAAAATTTTTCACCAATTTCAAAGGGCTCCCATGCAAATACGGTTAAGGTGATGATGCCAGCTAACGAACTTGACCTAGATTTTTTAAAAACGAGCTTTCCTGCCAAATTTGGTCAGAATATTTCAAATCTTTCGCGAGCTATGCGACCAACATACATTTTTTTCCGAGTGAATTTTTGTCAATCATAAGGACTCACTTCGTTCATCCAATTATATATTTAAAATCAATGTATTTCGGTTATTTAAGGCAGAGTTGTCGTTTTTACAGCTAAATCAGCTGATTAGCATTGAAATCCATATTTTCTTATGAAAAAGTACATTTTGGCCCTTTAAGGGCCAAAATACATATATTTTGAAAATTATTTGGGACGTAATAGGAAGTGATATAAAGGTGGTTCAAAATCTTTTCTTGTGTAAAATTTTGCAAGGAATCCACTGGATTAATCAGATTTCCAAAATCACTTCCGGTTTCGGAGATATAATTTTTCACCGATTTCAAAGGGCTCACAAACAAACATGGTTGCCAGGTAAAGAACTTGACTTAGAGTTTAAAAAAATGAGCCTCCCTGCCAAATTTGGTCAATATATCTAAATTAGTCTTCGAGCAATGCAAGTGACAGACATTTTTCCGAGTGCATTTTTCTTATCCATAAGGCCTTATTTTGCAAATCTATTTAAATATTTAAAATCAATGTATTTCAATGATATAAATCAAAATTGTCGGTTTCAAACCTAAAACAGCCAATTAGCATTGAAATCTGCATTGTCAAACGTAAAAGTACATTTTGGCCCTTTAAGGGCCAAAATACCAATTTTTTGAAAATTATTTGTGACGTAATAGGAAGTGATATAGAGGTGGATCAAAATCTTGTCTTATGTAAAATTTTTCGAGGAATCCACTGGTTTAATCAGATTTTCAATATTTACTTCCGGTCTATAAGATAAAATTTTTCACCAATTACAAAGGGCTCCCATACAAATACGGTTAGGGTGATGATGCCAGCTAACGAACTTGACCTAGATTTTTTTTAAACGAGCTTTCCTGCCAAATTTGGTCAGAATATTTCAAATCTTTCGCGAGCTATGCGACCAACATACATTTTTTTCCGAGTGAATTTTTGTCAATCATAAGGACTCACTTCGTTCATCCAATTATATATTTAAAATCAATGTATTTCGATTATTTAAGGCAGAGTTGTCGTTTTTACAGCTAAATCAGCTGATTAGCATTGAAATCCATATTTTCTTATGAAAAAGTACATTTTGGCCCTTTAAGGGCCAAAATACATATATTTTGAAAATTATTTGGGACGTAATAGGAAGTGATATAAAGGTGGTTCAAAATCTTTTCTTGTGTAAAATTTCGCAAGGAATCCACTGGATTAATCAGATTTCCAAAATCACTTCCGGTTTCGGAGATATAATTTTTCACCGATTTCAAAGGGCTCACAAACAAACATGGTTAAGGCGAGGTTGCCAGGTAAAGAACTTGACTTAGAGTTTAAAAAAATGAGCCTCCCTGCCAAATTTGGTCAATATATCTAAATTAGTCTTCGAGCAATGCAAGTGACAGACATTTTTCCGAGTGCATTTTTCTTATCCATAAGGCCTTATTTTGCAAATCTATTTAAATATTTAAAATCAATGTATTTCAATGATATAAATCAAAATTGTCGGTTTCAAACCTAAAACAGCCAATTAGCATTGAAATCTGCATTGTAAAACGTAAAAGTACATTTTGGCCCTTTAAGGGCCAAAATACCAATTTTTTGAAAATTATTTGTGACGTAATAGGAAGTGATATAGAGGTGGATCAAAATCTTGTCTTATGTAAAATTTTTCGAGGATTCCACTGGTTTAATCAGATTTTCAATATTTACTTCCGGTCTATAAGATAAAATTTTTCACCAATTTCAAAGGGCTCCCATACAAATACGGTTAAGGTGATGATGCCAGCTAACGAACTTGACCTAGATTTTTTTAAAACGAGCTTTCCTGCCAAATTTGGTCAGAATATTTCAAATCTTTCGCGAGTTATGCGACCAACATACATTTTTTTCCGAGTGAATTTTTGTCAATCATAAGGACTCACTTCATCCAATTATATATTTAAAATCAATGTATTTCGGTTATTTAAGGCAGAGTTGTCATTTTTACAGCTAAATCAGCTGATTAGCATTGAAATCCATATTTTCTTATGAAAAAGTACATTTTGGCCCTTTAAGGGCCAAAATACATATATTTTGAAAATTATTTGGGACGTAATAGGAAGTGATATAAAGGTGGTTCAAAATCTTTTCTTGTGTAAAATTTTGCAAGGAATCCACTGGATTAATCAGATTTCCAAAATCACTTCCGGTTTCGGAGATATAATTTTTCACAGATTTCAAAGGGCTCACAAACAAACATGGTTGCCAGGTAAAGAACTTGACTTAGAGTTTAAAAAAATGAGCCTCCCTGCCAAATTTGGTCAATATATCTAAATTAGTCTTCGAGCAATGCAAGTGACAGACATTTTTCCGAGTGCATTTTTCTTATCCATAAGGCCTTATTTTGCAAATCTATTTAAATATTTAAAATCAATGTATTTCAATGATATAAATCAAAATTGTCGGTTTCAAACCTAAAACAGCCAATTAGCATTGAAATCTGCATTGTAAAACGTAAAAGTACATTTTGGCCCTTTAAGGGCCAAAATACCAATTTTTTGAAAATTATTTGTGACGTAATAGGAAGTGATATAGAGGTGGATCAAAATCTTGTCTTATGTAAAATTTTTCGAGGAATCCACTGGTTTAATCAGATTTTCAATATTTACTTCCGGTCTATAAGATAAAATTTTTCACCAATTACAAAGGGCTCCCATACAAATACGGTTAGGGTGATGATGCCAGCTAACGAACTTGACCTAGATTTTTTTTAAACGAGCTTTCCTGCCAAATTTGGTCAGAATATTTTAAATCTTTCGCGAGCTATGCGACCAACATACATTTTTTTCCGAGTGAATTTTTGTCAATCATAAGGACTCACTTCGTTCATCCAATTATATATTTAAAATCAATGTATTTCGGTTATTTAAGGCAGAGTTGTCGTTTTTACAGCTAAATCAGCTGATTAGCATTGAAATCCATATTTTCTTATGAAAAAGTACATTTTGGCCCTTTAAGGGCCAAAATACATATATTTTGAAATTTATTTGGGACGTAATAGGAAGTGATATAAAGGTGGTTCAAAATCTTTTCTTGTGTAAAATTTTGCAAGGAATCCACTGGATTAATCAGATTTCCAAAATCACTTCCGGTTTCGGAGATATAATTTTTCACCGATTTCAAAGGGCTCACAAACAAACATGGTTAAGGCGAGGTTGCCAGGTAAAGAACTTGACTTAGAGTTTAAAAAAATGAGCCTCCCTGCCAAATTTGGTCAATGTATCTAAATTAGTCTTCGAGCAATGCAAGTGACAGACATTTTTCCGAGTGCATTTTTCTTATCCATAAGGCCTTATTTTGCAAATCTATTTAAATATTTAAAATCAATGTATTTCAATGATATAAATCAAAATTGTCGGTTTCAAACCTAAAACAGCCAATTAGCATTGAAATCTGCATTGTAAAACGTAAAAGTACATTTTGGCCCTTTAAGGGCCAAAATACCAATTTTTTGAAAATTATTTGTGACGTAATAGGAAGTGATATAGAGGTGGATCAAAATCTTGTCTTATGTAAAATTTTTCGAGGAATCCACTGGTTTAATCAGATTTTCAATATTTACTTCCGGTCTATAAGATAAAATTTTTCACCAATTTCAAAGGGCTCCCATACAAATACGGTTAAGGTGATGATGCCAGCTAACGAACTTGACCTAGATTTTTTTAAACGAGCTTTCCTGCCAAATTTGGTCAGAATATTTCAAATCTTTCGCGAGTTATGCGACCAACATACATTTTTTTCCGAGTGAATTTTTGTCAATCATAAGGACTCACTTCATCCAATTATATATTTAAAATCAATGTATTTCGGTTATTTAAGGCAGAGTTGTCGTTTTTACAGCTAAATCAGCTGATTAGCATTGAAATCCATATTTTCTTATGAAAAAGTACATTTTGGCCCTTTAAGGGCCAAAATACATATATTTTGAAAATTATTTGGGACGTAATAGGAAGTGATATAAAGGTGGTTCAAAATCTTTTCTTGTGTAAAACTTTGCAAGGAATCCACTGGATTAATCAGATTTCCAAAATCACTTCCGGTTTCGGAGAAATAATTTTTCACCGATTTCACAGGGCTCACAAACAAACATGGTTAAGGCGAGGTTGCCAGGTAAAGAACTTGACTTAGAGTTTAAAAAAATGAGCCTCCCGGCCAAATTTGGTCAATATATCTAAATTAGTCTTCGAGCAATGCAAGTGACAGACATTTTTCCGAGTGCATTTTTCTTATCCATAAGGCCTTATTTTGCAAATCTATTTAAATATTTAAAATCAATGTATTTCAATGATATAAATCAAAATTGTCGGTTTCAAACCTAAAACAGCCAATTAGCATTGAAATCTGCATTGTAAAACGTAAAAGTACATTTTGGCCCTTTAAGGGCCAAAATACCAATTTTTTGAAAATTATTTGTGACGTAATAGGAAGTGATATAGAGGTGGATCAAAATCTTGTCTTATGTAAAATTTGTCGAGGAATCCACTGGTTTAATCAGATTTTCAATATTTACTTCCGGTCTATAAGATAAAATTTTTCACCAATTTCAAAGGGCTTCCATGCAAATACGGTTAAGGTGATGATGCCAGCTAACGAACTTGACCTAGATTTTTTAAAAACGAGCTTTCCTGCCAAATTTGGTCAGAATATTTCAAATCTTTCGCGAGCTATGCGACCAACATACATTTTTTTCCGAGTGAATTTTTGTCAATCATAAGGACTCACTTCGTTCATCCAATTATTTTAATGAGACAACGGAAATGCTTAAACATTTTCTTAATCACTTAATAACTTAATCACTTTAATAAGGCAGGTACCTCATGGAGGACGTTACCCTGAATATGAGTGAAGGATGAGTGTGATGATCGTGATGATAGTGGCGCGATCTTGTAGCCTTGCTACTGGCATGTTCCTTAGACAGGATTGTTAATTAATAGCCCAACAACCAATGGCAGCTGGCTCCAGAAACAACCCTTCAAAAAGCTACTAACTTTTCTCGGGATCTCAATTCTTAATAAGTCTCAGTGAATATTAAATGAACACAGTTTTTATGACAAAATCCATCAGTCCATATTGGAGAAAATATATTATCTATATGTATATAAGCCAAAACGGTTGACTGACTGACTGACTCACTCACTCACTCACTCACTCACTCACTGATCACAGTTTCTCAAAAACTATGGGGCTTCGGGCCATGAAAATTGGCACAATAAATCATAATAGGTTCTAGATGCGTACTATAAACGGATTTTAAAATATATTCTCTCAAAAGGCTAAAATAGGGTAAATTATAAAATTCAAAATGGCGGCCATTTTTATTTTCAAAGCTTATTTTCTAAAACAGTGTAGGGCTTTGGGCCATGAAGCTTGGCTAAAAATGTTCTTTATAGGTTCTATATGCATACTAATGAAGGATTTTTAAATGTTTTCTCTGGAAAGGCTTAACTAAGGTAAATTCAAACATTTTCATGGCGGCCTTTTCATTTTTAAAGCTATGATTACAAAATGAATAAAGGGTCTTTAGAATATTTTTTACATAGACAAAAAATATAAATTCCTTTTACTAAAAAAATAAAATGTACAAAACTATTAAGGTTATCTTATATTATATATTTGTCAAATGTTACATACATAGGCTACTCGCGTTTTACGGATCAAACGAAGTATTCAGACCAGAATCTTGAAGCTCTGCATGGACTCTGCTCTTGGCCTTGCATGGACTCTCTTGGACTCTGCTTCATTCCGTTATTTTTGTAAAATCGGTGTTTTTTTTTTAATAAAAAAATAGGAGGATTTGCGTGCTGGCCTAGAGCGATTTGGGGTAATTTAAAACAAATTTACTATTTCTACCGTAAAATTTCACCTCAAGCTGCTAAACGAGTTATACAATCTCCAATATGTTTGAAAAATATTTTGGGGAATTAGGCCTCCTCATCTTCTGGCATACACATTAATTTTATATTTTTTCTTGCAGTTTTTGGTAAGCTATATTAACAAACATACTCAATTCAGATGTTAGTTCTGTAGGGTCCACCCTTTGCGGTATTTAAATTTGCGGTATTTTCATCAGTTAAACATCATATGCCTCTTATCATTGTATGTCAAATTGGCCGACAGGTTTTAGGGGGTAGCGCGGTGCAATCTAAGTTCTGAGTTCAAAACCCTGAAGTATATACTTTTGTGTTCAAACTATTAGAAACCCAATTTTATAGTTTGAATAATAGATTAACTAGGAAACGGTAGTATACTTAAGGCTAAACTGAAAAATTAGAATGTGTTAGCTCATGGTAGTCAATTTATACCTTTTGAGGGGAAAAGGAAAATTCATCGAGGAAACGTTTCATCTTCTCATGTCAGTCTGGGATCGAGATGCAACCTTATGTTTGTAACTAAGCGCTTAAAAACGTATAAATCATCCTTCAGATAAATCATCTGTATATTTGGAAATTTGTAAAAGTTTCAAATTACAAATAACGTATAATTGAACCAAACATTTGTTATCCTTTCAGCGGGCGAAACCGCGGGTATAACTACTAGTAACTTATACGTTTAAAATATTATTATTTATGTATATGTACTAGAAGAACCAGTGGCTTCGCTCACGATAAAAATCAAACATACACTATCACCCATCAGTTATATAGTTTTGTTTTCCCATTTATTTTTCTTGTTGTAAAATCTTCTTTAAACATATCAAATGTACTTCCATAAAACAAAAAATGTTTTTAGAAATTTACTCTTAGTACGCATATGCTACGACGGGGTATTCTATTCCTGCCTAAAGTGCCTGTTTATATAAAAAATGTGACCATATCCAGCGCCCCAACGATAAAGCCCCAAACGGTGTTGCTGCCCTGGGTAGGCTCATGCCCAATATCGGCGGTCCTTCCTCTTGCAAGTGCTGTTTGCTTGTATCGGCTGTCCAGTCGATCTTGCTATCAGGTGAAGAGGATTGCACTCAAGAAGCGAATTTACAGAGACTGGCTCACCCGAGACAAACGCAGAGAAGCATTTATGGTCGTTTCTGCTTAACGCATGGTACCTGAGCTTGTCCTGATGATGATCATGGGGCACGATATAAGGAATGGCACCCTTGGCTTTTTCGACGGCTTTGAATCTGCTCGCATATGTAGCATAGCAAGGCCACACTGTGGGGCCTTGAGCATAGTTACTCTTAATTAGAACTTTATTATGCACCACCGTCGAAGCAGACATGCGTATTAGAAATCCTATTTCTTTCCTTCATAAAGGCATACGTGTTAGAGAAACCATAGAACATGGCTTGAAATTTTATTCACTGTGAAAGATCATTTTCTCAAGGTTTTAGGGTCTACCTTGAACAAAAAATTACAATTCCACTCCAGCAATTATTAAAAAGTGCTGTCTTACGTTTTTAGACTCTATATTGAACAAAAAGATTGAATGAGCCGTCCCGGCAATTTTTTTAAAGTGCTGTAGATAAAATTAATACTTTACAGTAGAACACTCTTCCTCCTTAAACAGTAGTTTGTTGTCATAAAAAAGAAGTCCTTCGAGTATAAGTGATCAGTGACCACAGAAGTCCTTCAGTAATATCAATTATTTGTTTTATGTTATACTACATACCAGCATTTTATATAGTGTATTGCACTTAAAATACATTCAAAAGTCTTAATTCATTAACCATCTGACACCAAGTAACAAATCTTGGCAGAAAGAAACACCATTAATTTACATCACCTGTTTTAAATATTACTTTCACATGTTTTGTTAGTAAAAAAAATCTAACTCAATTTTTTTCAAAATCCCTGACATGGGTACCTTTAAGACGGTCCCAGGGCTAGGCCCTGAAATTTATCACGAAATTGATGGTGTATAAACCTACTCCATGAAATTCTACATGTATGTACCAAGTTTTGTGGCCATCAGTCCAGCGGTGTCTGATTTTATCGGTGCCAACTATATATATATACTAGAAGAACCCGTGGCTTCGCTCACGATTAAAATTAAACATACACTTTCACCCATGAATTATATAGTTTTGCTTTCCCATTTATTTTTCTTGTTGTAAAATCTAATGTATCTACTTCCTTGAACATATCAAATGTACTTCCATAAAGTAAATTTTTTAGAAATTCGCTCTTAGTACGCAGGTCTGCTACGACGAGGGTATTCTATTCCTGCATAATGTGCCTGTACATAAAAAATGTGACCATATCCAACGCCCCACCGACAAAGCCCCAAATGGTGTTGCTGCCCTGGGTAGGCTCATGTAGTGTGGCCTTGCTCATGCCCAATATCGGCGGTTCTTCCTCTTGCAAGTGCGTTTTGCTTGTGTCGGCTGTCCAGTCGATCGTGCTATCAGTAAGCAAGTATATGAAGAAAGAAACACCATTAATTTACATCACATGTTTTAAATATTACTTTCACATGTTTTTTTAGTAAACAAATCTAAATCAAATTCTTTCAAAATCCCTGACATGGGTACCTTTAAGACGGTCCCAGGGCTAAGCCCTGAAAGTTATCACATATTGAAGGTGTATAAACCTACTCCATGAAATTCTACATGTATGTACCAAGTTTCGTGGCCATCGGTCCAGCGGTTTCTGAGTTTATCCGTGCCAACTATATAAATAAATAAATATATATACTAGAAGAACCCGTGGCTTCGCTCACGATTAAAATTAAACATACAATATCACCCATCAGTTATATAGTTTTGCTTTCCCATTTATTTTTCTTGTTGTAAAATTTACTTCTTTGAACATATCAAATGTACATCCATAAGGCAAAAAAAGTTTTTAGAAATCCGCTCTTAGTAAGGAGGTCTGCTACGACGGGGGTATTCTATTCCTGTATAAAGTGCCTGTCTATACAAAACGGCACCCTTGGCTTTTTCAACAGCACTTTGAATCTGCTCGCATATGTTACCCTTAATTAGAACTTTATTATGCACCCCCGTCGCAGCAGACCTGCGTATGTGCATGTCTTCACGTGTATGCCTTCTTGAAGGAAAGATATAGAATTTCTACTATTTCTTTCCTACATGAAGGCATACACGTCACACGTGGTAGAGAAACCATAGAACATGGCTTGAAAAATTCACTGTAAAAGATCATTTTCTTAAGGTTTTAGGGTCTACCTTGAACAAAAATTACAATGCCAATCCAGCAATTATTAAAAAGGGCTGACACGTTTTTTAGACTCTATATTGAACAAAAAGATTGAATGAGCCGTCCCGGCAATTTTTTTAAAGTGCTGTAGATACAACTTATTCTTTACAGTAGCACACTCTTCCTCTTTAAATAGCAGTTAGTTGTCATAAAAAAGAAGTCCCTCAAGTATAAGTGATCAGTGATCACTGAAGTCCTTCAGTAATCAGTTATTTATTTTATGTTATACTACATATCAACATTTTATATAGTGTATTGCACTTTGAAAAAATGCAAAAGTCTAATTCATTAATTACCTGGCACCAAGTAACAAATCCAAGAGTTTATTAGAAGCACCACTTTGAAATTTTTTACGAAACTCCCTATGGTATCAGGTGTACAACATTTTATTACCGGACGCCCATCCTACCTCAGACGACTGCGGCTTAAACCACGTTTACCTCAAGACGTACTGTTAACTTAAAAATACAATTATAAAAAAAAAGAGGAAGAAGAAATAAGCAAGAACCGGGAATTGTGAAACAAGTGCAAAATGGACTGTAAATTGTGAAACAATTAATTTCATTTCATTGTGATTGGACATTACAGAGAGGCCAAAAAATTTGGCTGACCTCGATATTTGTTGTAAATATTGTTGTTAATAGTTATATTTTAAACATTAGCCTGTGTAGCAACATTGTAATTTTTGCTGAACGGTTAATAAAATTGTAAAAAAAAATATTCATGTAAACAAATACAATTAAATAGCAGAAAGAAATACCATTAATTTACATCACCTGTTTGAAATTTTACTTTCATATGTTTTGTTAGTAAATAAATCTTACTCAACTTCCTTCAAAATCCCTGACATGGGTACCTTTAAGACGGCCCCAGGGCTAAGCCCTGAAAGTTATCACGAAACTGATGGTGCATAAACGTACTCCATGAAATTCCACAAGTATCTACCAAGTTTCGTGGTTATCGGTCCAGCGGTGTCTGAGTTTCTCAGTGCCAAATATATAAGTATATAAATATATATATATATACCAACATCCTCTTTTATACTTATAGACTAGAAGAACCCGTGGCTTCGCTCACGATAAAAGTTAAACATACACTATCACCTATCAATTTATATACAGTTTTGCTTTCCCATTTATTTTTCTTGTTGTAAAATCTACTTCTTTAAACATATCAAATGTACTTCCATAAAACAAAAAAGTTTTTAGAAATTTGCTCTTAGTACGCATATGCTACGACGGGGGTATTCTATTCCTGCCTAAAGTGTCTATTTAAAAAATGTGACCATATCCAGCGCCCCACCGACAAAGTCCCAAATGGTGTTGCTGCCCTGGGTAGGCTCATGCCCAATAAATATCGGCGGTCCTTCCTCTTGCAAGTGTTGTTTGCTTGTAACGGCTGTCCAGTCGATCTTGCTATCAGGTGAAGAGGATTGCGCTCACACACTCAAGAAGCGAATTTACAAAGACTGGCTTATCCGAGACAAACGTCGAGAAGCATTTATGGTCGTTTCTGCTTAACGCACGGTACCTGAGCTGGCCCTAATGATGATCATGGGGCACGATAGGCACAATATAAGGAATGGCACCCTTGGCTTTTTCGACGGCTTTGAATCTGCTCGCATATGTAGCATAGCAAGGCCACACTGTGGGGCCTTGAGCATAGTTACCCTAAATTAGAACTTTATTATGCACCACCGTCGAAGCAGACATGCGTATTAGAAATCCTATTTCTTTCCTTCATAAAGGCATACGTGTTAGAGAAACCATAGAACATGGCTTGAAATTTTATTCACTGTGAAAGAACATTTTCTCAAGGTTTTAGGGTCTACCTTGAACAAAAAATTACAATTCCACTCCAGCAATTATTAAAAAGTGCTGTCTTACGTTTTTAGACTCTATATTGAACAAAAAGATTGAATGAGCCGTCCCGGCAATTTTTTTAAAGTGCTGTAGATAAAATTAATACTTTACAGTAGAACACTCTTCCTCCTTAAACAGCAGTTTGTTGTCATAAAAAAGAAGTCCTTCGAGTATAAGTGATCAGTGACCACAGAAGTCCTTCAGTAATATCAATTATTTGTTTTATGTTATACTACATACCAGCATTTTATATAGTGTATTGCACTTAAAATACATTCAAAAGTCTTAATTCATTAACCATCTGACACCAAGTAACAAATCTTGGCAGAAAGAAACACCATTAATTTACATCACCTGTTTTAAATATTACTTTCACATGTTTTGTTAGTAAACAAATCTAACTCAATTTTTTTCAAAATCCCTGACATGGGTACCTTTAAGACGGTCCCAGGGCTAAGCCCTGAAATTTATCACGAAATTGATGGTGTATAAACCTACTCCATGAAATTCTACATGTATGTACCAAGTTTTGTGGCCATCAGTCCAGCGGTGTCTGATTTTATCGGTGCCATATATATATATATATATATATACTAGAAGAACCCGTGGCTTCGCTCACGGTTAAAATTAAACATACACTTTCACCCATGAATTATATAGTTTTGCTTTCCCATTTATTTTTCTTGTTGTAAAATCTAATGTATCTACTTCCTTGAACATATCAAATGTACTTCCATAAAGTAAATTTTTTAGAAATTCGCTCTTAGTACGCAGGTCTGCTACGACGAGGGTATTCTATTCCTGCATAAAGTGCCTGTACATAAAAAATGTGACCATATCCAACGCCCCACCGACAAAGCCCCAAATGGTGTTGCTGCCCTGGGTAGGCTCATGTAGTGTGGCCTTGCTCATGCCCAATATCGGCGGTTCTTCCTCTTGCAAGTGCGTTTTGCTTGTGTCGGCTGTCCAGTCGATCGTGCTATCAGTAAGCAAGTATATGAAGAAAGAAACACCATTAATTTACATCACCTGTTTTAAATATTACTTTCACATGTTTTTTTAGTAAACAAATCTAAATCAAATTCTTTCAAAATCCCTGACATGGGTACCTTTAAGACGGTCCCAGGGCTAAGCCCTGAAAGTTATCACATATTGAAGGTGTATAAACCTACTCCATGAAATTCTACATGTATGTACCAAGTTTCGTGGCCATCGGTCCAGCGGTTTCTGAGTTTATCCGTGCCAACTATATAAATAAATAAATATATATATACTAGAAGAACCCGTGGCTTCGCTCACGATTAAAATTAAACATACAATATCACCCATCAGTTATATAGTTTTGCTTTCCCATTTATTTTTCTTGTTGTAAAATTTACTTCTTTGAACATATCAAATGTACATCCATAAAGCAAAAAAAGTTTTTAGAAATCCGCTCTTAGTAAGGAGGTCTGCTACGACGGGGGTATTCTATTCCTGTATAAAGTGCCTGTCTATACAAAACGGCACCCTTGGCTTTTTCGACAGCACTTTGAATCTGCTCGCATATGTTACCCTTAATTAGAACTTTATTATGCACCCCCGTCGCAGCAGACCTGCGTATGTGCATGTCTTCACGTGTATGCCTTCTTGAAGGAAAGATATAGAATTTCTACTATTTCTTTCCTACATGAAGGCATACACGTCACACGTGGTAGAGAAACCATAGAACATGGCTTGAAAAATTCACTGTAAAAGATCATTTTCTTAAGGTTTTAGGGTCTACCTTGAACAAAAATTACAATGCCAATCCAGCAATTATTAAAAAGGGCTGACACGTTTTTTAGACTCTATATTGAACAAAAAGATTGAATGAGCCGTCCCGGCAATTTTTTTAAAGTGCTGTAGATACAACTTATTCTTTACAGTAGCACACTCTTCCTCTTTAAATAGCAGTTAGTTGTCATAAAAAAGAAGTCCCTCAAGTATAAGTGATCAGTGATCACTGAAGTCCTTCAGTAATCAGTTATTTATTTTATGTTATACTACATATCAACATTTTATATAGTGTATTGCACTTTGAAAAAATGCAAAAGTCTAATTCATTAATTACCTGGCACCAAGTAACAAATCCAAGAGTTTATTAGAAGCACCACTTTGAAATTTTTTACGAAACTCCCTATGGTATCAGGTGTACAACATTTTATTACCGGACGCCCATCCTACCTCAGACGACTGCGGCTTAAACCACGTTTACCTCAAGACGTACTGTTAACTTAAAAATACAATTATAAAAAAAAAGAGGAAGAAGAAATAAGCAAGAACCGGGAATTGTGAAACAAGTGCAAAACGGACTGTAAATTGTGAAACAATTAATTACATTTCATTGTGATTGGACATTACAGAGAGGCCAAAAAATTTGGCTGACCTCGATATTTGTTGTAAATATTGTTGTTAATAGTTATATTTTAAACATTAGCCTGTGTAGCAACATTGTAATTTTTGCTGAACGGTTAATAAAATTGTAAAAAAAAATCTTCATGTAAACAAATACAATTAAATAGCAGAAAGAAATACCATTAATTTACATCACTTGTTTGAAATTTTACTTTCATATGTTTTGTTAGTAAATAAATCTTACTCAACTTCCTTCAAAATCCCTGACATGGGTACCTTTAAGACGGCCCCAGGGCTAAGCCCTGAAAGTTATCACGAAACTGATGGTGCATAAACGTACTCCATGAAATTCCACAAGTATCTACCAAGTTTCGTGGTCATCGGTCCAGCGGTGTCTGAGTTTCTCAGTGCCAAATATATAAGTATATAAATATATATATACCAACATCCTCTTTTATACTTATAGACTAGAAGAACCCGTGGCTTCGCTCACGATAAAAGTTAAACATACACTATCACCTATCAATTTATATACAGTTTTGCTTTCCCATTTAGTTTTCTTGTTGTAAAATCTACTTCTTTAAACATATCAAATGTACTTCCATAAAACAAAAAAGTTTTTAGAAATTTGCTCTTAGTACGCATATGCTACGACGGGGGTATTCTATTCCTGCCTAAAGTGTCTATTTAAAAAATGTGACCATATCCAGCGCCCCACCGACAAAGTCCCAAATGGTGTTGCTGCCCTGGGTAGGCTCATGCCCAATAAATATCGGCGGTCCTTCCTCTTGCAAGTGTTGTTTGCTTGTAACGGCTGTCCAGTCGATCTTGCTATCAGGTGAAGAGGATTGCGCTCACACACTCAAGAAGCGAATTTACAGAGACTGGCTTATCCGAGACAAACGTCGAGAAGCATTTATGGTCGTTTCTGCTTAACGCACGGTACCTGAGCTGGCCCTAATGATGATCATGGGGCACGATAGGCACAATATAAGGAATGGTACCCTTGACTTTTTCGACGGCTTTGAATCTGCTCGCATATGTAGCATAGCAAGGCCACACTGTGGGGCCTTGAGCATAGTTACCCTTAATTAGAACTTTATTATGCACCCCCGTCGAAGCAGAAATGCGTATTAGAATTTCTTTCCTTCATGAAGGCATATGTGTTAGAGGAACCATAGAACATGGCTTGAAATTTTATTCACTGTAAAATATCATTTTCTCAAAGTTTTAGGGTCTACCTTGAACAAAAAAGTACAATTCCACTCCAGCAATTATTAAAAAGTGCTGTCTTACGTTTTTAGACTCTATATTGAACAAAAAGATTGAATGAGCCGTCCCGGCAATTTTTTAAAGTACTGTAAATAAAATTAATACTTTACAGTAGCATACTCTTCCTCCTTAAACAGCAGTTTGTTGTCATAGAAAAGAAGTCCTTCGAGTATAAGTGATCAGTGATCACAGAAGTCCTTCAGTAATATCAATTATTTATTTTATGTTATACTACATACCAGCATTTTATATAGTGTATTGCACTTAAAATATATTCAAAAGTCTTAATTCATTAACCATCTGGCACCAAGTATCAAATCTTCATGTAAACAAATACAATTAAATAGCAGAAAGAAACACCATTAATTTACATCACCTGTTTTAAATTTTACTTTCACATGTTTTGTTAGTAAACAAATCTAACTCAAATTCTTTCAAAATCCCTGACATGAGTACCTTTAAGACGGTCCCAGGGCTAAGCCCTGAAAGTTATCACGAAATTGATGGTGTATAAACCTACTCCATGAAATTCTACATGTATGTACCAAGTTTCGTGGCCATCGGTCCAGCGGTATCTGAGTTTATCAGTGCTAAATATATAAATATATATATATATATACCAACATCCTCTTTTATACTTATATATATATATATATATACCAACATCCTATTTTATACTTATTTATACTTATTTATATATATATATATATATATATATATATACCAACATCCTCTTTTATACTTATAGATTATGATCATGGTTTTGATAATTGTTTATTTATGAGAGAAGACGTTTTAAATTACTAGAAATATGCAATGAGATGGGACAATGAGGAGTTAGGTTCCAGTACAACAGGTGGCAACACTGATTCAACATTCTCCTGATGAGGTAATCGCAGTTGATGACTCACAATCAGCTGCGCCAGAAGGGAAATTTAGTTTCAATCACGATCTGGCTCAGAATTTAAAAATCTAAATGCAGATAAGTATGTCATACAAAAAAACGTTGACGGCTTTTCCATTTTAGGAAATTTACCCTATAGGGAAGAAGCTGTTACCGTAGGAATCATAGTGAGGCCCTAACCCAAGACCACCACAACTTTTCGTTTAGGGGTCCCCAGATGCCAAAAACAGCATTCGATCATTTCCAGATATATATGAATCTGCAATGATGCAATAATCCCATAAAATGAGTTTTTTAAATTAATTACATAGAAAAAATGGCTTAAACTGTTGCACGACAATCTTTGGTCGCTGGAAAATATTGAGATGTTTAACAGTAAGATGAATATTCCTTTATAGTGACTTTTACCATTGACTTTATACCTAAAAGGAGACTGCTCATGCTTACACATGTTTCGAAGCCAGAAATTTCCACATGAAATTAGTACACATTCGTCACTAGAGATTGCGCCAGCTGTGATGTTTCACCTTTCACATGAAAGATTCGTATCCCTGAAATGTGATAATTTTAGTAACATATAATCGAATTTGTTGGCTTCAAAATTAAACATTGCTTGGACTATCTATTAGCGAATTTCCTTAAAGGAATAAGCTATTACCGTAGGTCTCATGGTAAGACCTAAGCCCGAGACCATGTTAACTTTTCATTTTGGGGCCCCCAGAAGCAAAAAACACTATTCGTTCGAATTTTTATATATATATCTATATATCTATATATCTATATATCTATATATCTATATATCTATATATCTATATATCTATATATAAATCTATATATCTATATATGTCTGTTAACACGATAGCGGCCGTAAATATGGTCCGATCTTAATGAAATTTGGTACAGACATGTAAAGTGGTAATCACTCGGACGAGTTCATGAACCAGCCCGATCGGACCACCGGAAGGGGGTAAAGGGGGGTAAACCCCCAAAAATGGGTTTTTCGAGTTTTTTACATAGAAAATTAAAAATTATCCAATTTTTGCTAGCATTATTGAATTCAGCTCAAAAAAAACGAACAATTCAGTATTTTGAATCACTGCTCTATGTCCATTGGTTTCCGAGATATTGAAAGTGGTAAACACAGTACGTTGTCCCAATGTTAACCTTATGGGAAATAAAGAAAATTCTATATCTCGCTTATTTCTCAACATATATTGATAAATCTTAGTAAATGGCTTCTTCTAGTTCAGATAAACTAAATATTGAATTAAAACCACCCAGTTTTAATATACCCGTAGCAGCAAACCTGCATACTCATTCCCCATGTTATTCTTATGGAGCTTACAAAAACATGTTGAATCTCGCTATGTTGGATTGAAATATATTGTTCTGCATTTGAAATTCGCTGAGTATGCAGGTCTGCTGCAACGGGGGTATTGTTTTCTTTATTATCAATCAAATTACTTAGTTTGTTCAGAGGTCAATAAATAGAAATTAAATGTATTTAAAAGGTTAGCACAATAAGATGTAGTGGAGTGATTTAAAAAGTGTAAAAACAGTTCACTCCGTGGAAAGTAGGAGATTATTCTAATATAAATACTCCCGTTGCAGCACACTCAGCGAATTTCAAATTCAAAAAATATAAGTTCGCGGCTAAACATTATATCCCCGGCTATGACCATTGCGCTACTAACCGTGTCATATATGATATTTTTAACATATAAATTGACAGGTAGCGGTGTTTTAGAAAATGTTTTCAGAAAAGTACCCCCTCTCCCCTTGCACCTTACAATCAGCTAACTCAGTCATAGCCAGAGATATATATATAATGCACGAACATTGCAATCACCATAAGAATAACATGGGGAATGAGTTTGCAGGTTTGCTGCCACAAAAATTGAAATTTTGGAGATCTTAGACTAAAATACATGAGATCTAATGTAGATGAAGCCACAAACCAAGTTTTCATTTAGATATGTCGAGAATTAAGTGAGATATAGAATTTTACTTATTTTCCTTAAGGTTAACATTGGGACAACGTACTGTGTTTACCACTTTCAATATCTCGGCAACCAATGGGCATAGAGCAATGGTTCAAAATAATTAATCGTTTGTTTTTTTAGCTGAATTCAATGGTGCTAAGGAAAATTGGATTATTTTAATTTTTATTTGTGAAAAACCCAAAAAAAAACCTTTTTTGGGGGGGTTTGTCCCCCTTTACCCCCCTTCCTGTGGTCCAATTGGCTGGTTTGTGAACTTTTTCAATTGATAACCACTTTACAAGTCTGTACCAAATTTCATAAAGATCGGACCATTTTTACGGCCGCTATCGTGCTAATAGACACTCACTCACACACACACACACACACACACACACATATATATATACATGTGAGTGTGTGTGTGTCTATTACATATATATATGTGAGAGTGTGTGTGTGTGTGTGTGTGTGTGTGTGTAAAATTCAAAACGAATGTGTTTTTTGCTTCTGAGGGCCCCAAAACGAAAAGTTATCATGGTCTTGAACTTAAGTCTTATCATGAGACCTAGGTAATAGCTTTTCCCCTCTTTGTTCGTTTTCTCTCTTGAATAAAAGAAAGGAAACAATAGATTTACCTATATAAATAAATAAAACTAGGGGATGCCTGGTCGAAATTCAACCAGGAAATTATTGAGTTTTATTTTTATTCGTTGCTTCAATAAAACATGTGCCTGCATATGTTTACATTTTGTTGTTATTCCGTAACTAACATGGCAACTCATAAGGCCCAGGTTAATATTTCAATAATTCCAAATTAACTTTTCGAAATTGAAAAACTTAAGCAATTTTTTTGGGATCGTGCACACCTACAGGAAAGTACGTTTCTAATGGTGTGCTTAGATTTGTCCTAAGTTGCATACAAGTTGAGAAAAAAGGATTACAAAACTTAAGCTTGCCTATTAATATATGAACCCCAAAGCAATAAAACCTTATATGAAAATGAGTCTGAGGCTAAGTAAATAAATTATGTTATCGCATTTGATAACGTTTAAACAACAGGTTGAAGGACCAAGCACATAATTTTCTCTACCATTAACAAAATAGAGCAAGTTGGGTATATTTTCTTCCGGTTTTTAATTTTCACAAAGTAGTTTAAGGCAGTGTGATAAAGAATTTAAGAATATAAACACAACATACATAATTTTAATTTTTTATGTTTCGATGCAAAAATGTTTTAACAAGATGGTGAAAAAACACCAGTGCGTATTTCTGAAATACTATACAAGTATTCGGATTATGCGCTTCTCAGTAAGGTTCAGGCGTATTTTGGTATCGCATTTCTCCAGATGATAGAGTACATTTTCTGCAGAAATTCAATTTCGTTGAACAGAGTTATTGTTATAAACCAATACTTTGTTGAAAGGAGCTAAAGACTGGAATTGTGTGTACCCTTAAACTCAGGAACATAACTAGACCTGTACCCACTAATTCCAAAATGAACTATATGATTTATTATTCATTAATATAATAATTTCAGATTTTCATCACTTGTAATTAAGGTAACTTACTATTAGTTTACTACTTTTTTAACCGACTTCCTCCTACTGCCACAAAACAAAGAAGTTTTCAATTCTTCTTGGGCTATGTTTTTTTTCTAGGGATGTACGCAGATTTCTCTACAATACTTTTACAAATCAAGATGATTGTTCCACCATAATAACCTCAATCGTTTACCGTTGGTACCACACATAACATTTTGTTACATTGTAATAATTCAGGAGGAAAATGCTAAAAACCTCAAAAGACTCAACAATTTGAACATCATTTTGTGAGCAAAACAAGGGGAACAGGTAGTCGCGGGCACCAAATAGGAATAGGTCGGGCAGCAAAAACTGGAAACTCACTAAATCGTCTACTAAACCTCAGCTGATATATGACCCAATGAAATGTTTTTGTTGACCTGTCACAATGTTGTTTAAAATTGTCAAGACCTTTTACGTGTAAATTTGTGTTTACTTTAACATAAGTTCGTATAGTCGATCAACTACCCAAACAAATAATAAACAGTAATTTCACCAGCAGCCACTCACTTACCCGCCCTATTTGGTGCCCGCGACTCTAGGTTTATTTTTTGACAGCTGTCGCACAGATCCACACAAAGCAGACAGCTTTTATCACAGCTGTTTCTCTTTCGTAAAAAGCGTCTGCGTGGACACAAAAAAGGTGAACTTTAAAGTTGGCCACAGCATGATATGATCATATAATCATATGACAAAACTTTTATACAAGTCACATTGAAAACATTAATGGTTACCAATGGTGTTTGTTTACATTTTATTCAAACTATCAAATTGCCACGTTGCGTTTGTTTACATTTTTGTTATTGTTGATTTTCTGGCAATCGTATAGGTGATAGAATGTTTACAATATCGCATATTTTTATAATTTTCTATTTTCATTAAACATTTTCACATAGCGTAAAGTTTTAATTAATACCATTTCTCGATTTACATTTATTTTTGTTTGGTGCGTCGCTCTTTTATTTTTCCTGGATCAATTTTGAAAAGTTTTGAACGCTATATGAAACAATCGTTCTTGTCAGATGTTTACTTGCAGCAAGTAGAAATGGCTAATCATAAACTAGTTTTTTTTCTTTATATCCTATATCCTATTTCTTTAAATGAACAATTATTGTATATATATAAATCCTATCTCGAAAACGGCTCTAACAATTTTGATAACGTTTTTCACATAGGTGTAGATTTCATTTTTAAGTTCACCTACGTGGTTGAATTTGCTGTAGAAACGAAAATTGTTTAGAAAAAAGAAATTTCAAGTTGATAATTTTTAATATGGGGTCATATGAGTTGCCAATAACAACTAAAAAAGTAAACAAAAGAGTCATCCAACTGTTCATGGTCAAGCCACTTAAAACGTTTATGGTACGTTGCCGGTAGAGTGGAATAGAACAGAGATAATACAATTGAGTACAGATTGCTCATGCAGTATTATCCCCCTCTAAAAACCCAAACAGCTGTGTTTTATATTAATTAGAAATAAATAATTTCAAAGCAACATCATGTATTTGTTTACATAAAGATGTTTTTATGCTTTAGATTTACTAAATTTAAATCAGTTTAATGTTTCTTAAAGTTAAAATAGAGATAAACAAATTCTCAAAGATCTACAAAGAACAAGTTTATTTTACGAGGACACGGTTCATATTAGAGAAAACGTCATATTATTCAACTCAATCCACTGCAAACTTCAGTTTGTACTTCAAAATGAAGATGCTCAGAAAATGTATTATCATTTTGTGAAATTATTGTTATTATTATTATTACTATTACTATTATTATCATCATTATTATTAATTACGGGGCTGCGCAGGGGTCCATTCTCGGACCAGATCTCTGGAACGTTTTCTACGACAGCTTGCTGAGGCTAGACATGCCCGATGAGACCCGCCTCGTTGGCTATGCTGACGACGTCGCTGCCTTGATCGCTGCGAGGAACGTCGAGCAGGCAAAACTGAGGCTCAGCGTAGTAATGGCCAAGGTCAACGGGTGGATGCGAGATCACGTGTCCCTGGCTATCAGTAAGACGGAGATCGTCGTCCTCACCAAAAAGAGGATAAACACCGTGTTCCCGGTACAGATAGGTGACGTCACACTCGAGACTAAGCTTGCTGCAAAGTACCTGGGAGTCATGGTCGACAGCAGACTGTCTTTCGGCGAGCAGATCCAGCGCGCCGCCGACAAAGCCGCTAAGGGTGTCGCTGCCCTTGGTAGGCTTATGCCCAATGTCGGCGGTCCTCGTTCCTGCAAGCGCCGTCTGCTCATGACTGCCGTCCAGTCAGTCTTGCTGTACGGGGCGGAGGTATGGGCTCACGCACTCGAGAAGCGAGTCTTCCGAGACCGGCTTGCCCGAGTCCAGCGTCGAGGAGCTCTGCGGGTCGCTTCGGCCTACCGCACAGTCTCCAAGCCTGCTGTGATGGTGATCGCCGGAGTCATCCCCGTCCTCTTCCTCGCGAGGGAGAGGCAGGCGATTTACCGGAGGAGGCCTGAAGTGGGCCGGGAAACAGCTGCCAGGGAAGAGCGCGATCGCAGCTTCGACTCCTGGCAGCGCGACTAAGAAGCCGAGCCGAGGGGACGATGGACCTTCCAGCTCATACCTTCCTCCCGGCCATGGGTGGAGCGGCAGCACGGCGAGGTCGATTACTACGTGACCCAGTTTCTTTCTGGACACGGGTACTTCCGAGCCTATCTGCACCGGATGGGCAAAGTCGCTAGCCCGGACTGTCTGTATTGCCCCGGCATCCAAGACACGTCCGAGCACACCTTCTTTCAGTGCGACCGTTGGCACATCCGCCGAGCCCCGCTTTCATCTGAGATCGGCGTGGTCGTCAGCCCAAACAACATCGTCGGAGCTATGCTCCAGGGAGAGGGCAACTGGAACTGTGTCTAGCACTACGTCCAGGCCATTCTTCGGTCGAAAAAGGTCGACCTCGACCGGCCTTAATCCTCAGCATTTCCCCACGGAGGTTGCCCTAGCGGCGTAATATCAAAGGCCTAGCCCGAAGTAATGTGTGAAACAGTTCCAGGCTAGTGTCCTCGGTGCCGAGGGAGGTGGTTTAGTCGGTAGTTCACGGGACATCGAGCTCGTGGGAGTCCGACACTACTGAGGGGACAACGAGCCCCTCAGTGTGCGTAAACGCATTCCACCTCCTACCCCCCAAAAAAATCATCATTACTATTATTATTGTTTTTTTTATCCACGCTGGAACGGAGGTTAAAAATAGCTCTTACCCGCACCGAAATGCGGGCCCTCTACGCCGCTCGCTCAAGAGAGCAAAGCGACGAGCAGGGGTCTCCAGCCTCTGACAGACAGCATCAGTGTAGAGGCCCCGCCTCGAGGCTCGAGGCGGCTTGGAGCGTACAGTTGTCTGTACGTCTCCTTGGGCATACCTGCTAAAAAAAAACCCTCGCGTGCTGTCACCACATCATTGCGATCGACCCGAGCGTCTGCTCATTGCGACATCGCAATGCGTGGCCTCTGTCCCTTTCAGGACTCCACGCTGTTGTCCCTTTCGGGACTCCTCAGTTGGTGTTCAACCGTTCTTCTGCTGTCCTTGGTTCTGGGGTCACTCGAGACACCCGTCTGTCCTCTTTTGGCGCAGGACGGACATGACAAAGTCAGCCACTGCGTTCCAGCTGACGCTGTCCTGCAGCATCTTCCCCACGAAGTTGTCCGGGGTCAGATGACCGCCGACCGAGTCGGCGAGGGCAGCCCGTTCTTCGTCAAAGCGACGGCACACGAAGAAAGTGTGATGCACGTCGTCTCCGTCGTATCCGCAGTACTTGCATCTGGGCGAGTCGACCTTGCCCATTCGGTGGAGGTACAGACGGAAGTAGCCATGACCTGTCAAGAACTGGGTGAGGTAAAAGTTTACCTCCCCATGGTCGCGGCAAACCCACGGCTCCAGGTTCCTGATGAGTCGCCATGTCCACCTTCCGGTCGTGTCTTCGTCCCATCGACGCTGCCAGGCGGCCATTATTTGGCCACGGGCCAGCTCGGCAGCCTCTTCCCGATCCATCTCGGGAGCACGCCCCCAGATGATCTTCTTCTCTTGTGCCAGCAGGTCTATTGGGATGACTCCCGCAATGACCAGCACCGCCGGCGCCGCCTGCGAGACCGTGCGGTACGAGGACGCGACCCTGAGCGCGCCGCGTCTCTGCACCGCCAGCATGCGAGTCCGGTATTTCTTCACCTTCGTCGTATCTGCCCAGATCTCCGCTCCGTAGAGCATGATGGCCTGTGCCCCAGCGCGGCCACGATCTCAGAGATGGACTCGTCCTCCGCAAAGTCGCAATCGTCGACCTGCCTTCGGACAATGTCCAATTCCGAGTCGTGCGGCCCGAGTGGCGGGGATTCGTCCCACGGGCTTCTCGGATGCTGCCGCTTCTGATCTCCGTCATTCTTGGGCGTCCCGGTCTCCATAGCCACCGTCTCCGCCGGTGGACCAACCGCCGTGGCTTCGGGCACCGACTTCGAGACGTCGGCCCTGGAGTCCGGGGACTTGAACGGGGATGGGGGAGGCGCACCGACCACCAGTGCCTTCCCAACCCCTGCATCCTCCGACTTTGGAGCCCCTCCGGACTTCGGAGGAGTCCTCTTCAACCTTGAGCTCCGGCCGAAGGGCGACGGGTCGCCCACCCCGATCCGGAGCGCAGAACATTCGTGTCGCTCGCCTGATTCGTTGCCGTCTTCGTACTTCTGATCGATCTGAAAAACGGCAAAAATACAAAAAAAACATCAAAATTACGTTGGGGTTTTTGGTTCCCCGGTCAAAGGGAGCATTGTCAACCACTCCGAGTGTCTTTCACGGCCCTAGTCAGACAGATATCAGTCAAACCTCCTCGGACACCCATCACCCGCCTAGCGCAGTCGCAGGGTCAGGAATATGCCCATGGTTGTTAAAACCGCTTCCGACAATTTTGATACACTGCTTTCAGCGTGGTGAGGGTGCTTACTTGCAGCGGCCACCTGCTGAGGCCAATTCGACCTCAGCAGCTCCTCTAGTTTTGGCTCGGAGTTCGCAGAAGCGGCATGTCCCCACTAAGCGTCCCACCAAGCACCCCGATAAGAGTACAAGGGGGAGGGCTCAAACCCAGGCGTATGGATGAGCTCAGCACCGGGGCCCCCCAAAAAAATCATCATTACTATTATTATTGTTTTTTTTATCCACGCTGGAACGGAGGTTAAAAATAGCTCTTACCCGCACCGAAATGCGGGCCCTCTACGCCGCTCGCTCAAGAGAGCAAAGCGACGAGCAGGGGTCTCCAGCCTCTGACAGACAGCATCAGTGTAGAGGCCCCGCCTCGAGGCTCGAGGCGGCTTGGAGCGTACAGTTGTCTGTACGTCTCCTTGGGCATACCTGCTAAAAAAAAACCCTCGCGTGCTGTCACCACATCATTGCGATCGACCCGAGCGTCTGCTCATTGCGACATCGCAATGCGTGGCCTCTGTCCCTTTCAGGACTCCACGCTGTTGTCCCTTTCGGGACTCCTCAGTTGGTGTTCAACCGTTCTTCTGCTGTCCTTGGTTCTGGGGTCACTCGAGACACCCGTCTGTCCTCTTTTGGCGCAGGACGGACATGACAAAGTCAGCCACTGCGTTCCAGCTGACGCTGTCCTGCAGCATCTTCCCCACGAAGTTGTCCGGGGTCAGATGACCGCCGACCGAGTCGGCGAGGGCAGCCCGTTCTTCGTCAAAGCGACGGCACACGAAGAAAGTGTGATGCACGTCGTCTCCGTCGTATCCGCAGTACTTGCATCTGGGCGAGTCGACCTTGCCCATTCGGTGGAGGTACAGACGGAAGTAGCCATGACCTGTCAAGAACTGGGTGAGGTAAAAGTTTACCTCCCCATGGTCGCGGCAAACCCACGGCTCCAGGTTCCTGATGAGTCGCCATGTCCACCTTCCGGTCGTGTCTTCGTCCCATCGACGCTGCCAGGCGGCCATTATTTGGCCACGGGCCAGCTCGGCAGCCTCTTCCCGATCCATCTCGGGAGCACGCCCCCAGATGATCTTCTTCTCTTGTGCCAGCAGGTCTATTGGGATGACTCCCGCAATGACCAGCACCGCCGGCGCCGCCTGCGAGACCGTGCGGTACGAGGACGCGACCCTGAGCGCGCCGCGTCTCTGCACCGCCAGCATGCGAGTCCGGTATTTCTTCACCTTCGTCGTATCTGCCCAGATCTCCGCTCCGTAGAGCATGATGGCCTGTGCCCCAGCGCGGCCACGATCTCAGAGATGGACTCGTCCTCCGCAAAGTCGCAATCGTCGACCTGCCTTCGGACAATGTCCAATTCCGAGTCGTGCGGCCCGAGTGGCGGGGATTCGTCCCACGGGCTTCTCGGATGCTGCCGCTTCTGATCTCCGTCATTCTTGGGCGTCCCGGTCTCCATAGCCACCGTCTCCGCCGGTGGACCAACCGCCGTGGCTTCGGGCACCGACTTCGAGACGTCGGCCCTGGAGTCCGGGGACTTGAACGGGGATGGGGGAGGCGCACCGACCACCAGTGCCTTCCCAACCCCTGCATCCTCCGACTTTGGAGCCCCTCCGGACTTCGGAGGAGTCCTCTTCAACCTTGAGCTCCGGCCGAAGGGCGACGGGTCGCCCACCCCGATCCGGAGCGCAGAACATTCGTGTCGCTCGCCTGATTCGTTGCCGTCTTCGTACTTCTGATCGATCTGAAAAACGGCAAAAATACAAAAAAAACATCAAAATTACGTTGGGGTTTTTGGTTCCCCGGTCAAAGGGAGCATTGTCAACCACTCCGAGTGTCTTTCACGGCCCTAGTCAGACAGATATCAGTCAAACCTCCTCGGACACCCATCACCCGCCTAGCGCAGTCGCAGGGTCAGGAATATGCCCATGGTTGTTAAAACCGCTTCCGACAATTTTGATACACTGCTTTCAGCGTGGTGAGGGTGCTTACTTGCAGCGGCCACCTGCTGAGGCCAATTCGACCTCAGCAGCTCCTCTAGTTTTGGCTCGGAGTTCGCAGAAGCGGCATGTCCCCACTAAGCGTCCCACCAAGCACCCCGATAAGAGTACAAGGGGGAGGGCTCAAACCCAGGCGTATGGATGAGCTCAGCACCGGGGCCATTTGCCATGACAAGCCAGGCGTACCCAGATCCCCGGCCCGCCTTCGTGTTTTTAAAAGACAGCCTCCCCGCTACCTCTTTTCTACAAGCCTCCACTAGATTGCCCTTTTTTTGGGTTTTGTGTTTTGTGATTTTTTGGTTGGGATTTTGTGTTTTTTTTCGTTTTTTGTGTTTTCCTTTCACTCCTGAAGGGGCAGGAGGCTCTTCCTTCAGGAGACGAGACAGAGGAAAGAAGATGAAGAAATGACACCATGCAGGGCTCGCGAGAGGGGCCCATGCAGGGTCGAAGAAAGAGAGAGGCGGGCAAGATTAGCCCACAGAAACAGAAGAGGAAACAGTTTCTCGGGGGGGGGGGGGGCAAGTATGAGAAAATTAGGTTCATTTTTAGTCACCCCCCCAGTGGCGTACGCATGATTTATTTTCTGGAGGGATACACCTGGGGGCCGGGGGTATGGAATACCCCCAAAGGGGGATGCCGGAGGGTTTGGAATACCCCCAAAGGGTCCGGGAAATTTTCATAAATTACAACTGTAAATTCGCATTTTTAGGCAATCTAGAGGCATAACAACACACAGAATAACTCCCGAAATTTGAGCTAATTTGAGACTGCTCACAGATTAAGTTCTGAAAATTGTTGATCACATTGTTATTTCAGCAAAATGTTTTTACACAATCATAGGAATAGCATATTTATTTAGTAGGCCTTACATTAAAAGACGTTAGATGAGAAAGTAATTAAAAAATTACACGTTCTTAACCTTGGGAAAAAAGAATGTTTTTCTATTTAATTTAAAAGTAAAAACTATATTTCACATTCTCATTTATTGGCGCCTTGGACCTTCTGGACCTAAAGTATCCGGATCCTAGATTATCCGAGCGAGCTTGATGAATAGAATTAGAAAATGCAGCTTGTCACAATTCTCAAGTCCCAGAACGCGACCGTAAAGCCATGTTGTACACGTAGGCCTAAGCATCGGAGGCTAAATAATAATCGCATAATAGTGGTACGTCAAATAATGGAGACCACCGGAAGAAGTTTGATCTCCGAAATTTGACAAACTTATCATAAATCTTTCTAGATTTGACAGCGAGACTTAGTTTTCACGCAACGTAGGCAGACGATTTTCGTCTGCCGCGATGCTGCTACGAGATCGTCCGACAAACGAATGATGTAAAGTACACGGCCCTGAGAAGACGACAATATTCGTATGCCGCATTTTAACATCGTGATTTTTTACCATGAATATTTCACGTAATATGATGAGACTTTTGCCACATCTGACGACGTGGCGTATGGTGGTAATATCGCGGACACCATTAATGTCCACTTTTTTCATCAGTAGTTTTTGCTTGCCTTATGTTCTTATAGGCCCACTCCCACCAATTACTCACGATAACCTCAATAGGTAAAAATACCCTAATCCAATATATCATCCCCGTACCAATTATCTTTAAAATAATATAATTTAACTATTTAAACCCCTTATAAAAGTTTAGTGAGTGTGTAGTGTTCTCTCTTTCATAGCAAGTTTAGTGATACCACCACCTTAATTGTGAACAAGATATTAATGTTCCCTAAAATTTCCCATAACCCAAAAATTTCGGGGGGGATATATCCCGATATCCCCCCTGGGGTACGGCCCTGCCCCCCCAAATACGTGTTTATTAACACTTCTGATTATGAGATAATTAACACTTTATTAGAAATTTTACTTAAGGGCCATCCATAAATTACGTAACGCTAAAATCGGCCTTATCAGATACCCCTCCCCCTTTTAACGGACTTGTCACGCTGGCACTAAACCCCCTCAAAAGTTAGGTAACACTGTACTATCACCCCCCCCCCCCAAACAAAAGTCAAAAATTTGTACTTTGAAGATAATTTGAATTTGTTGGGATAATTTATGGAATTAATTATTAAGGTTTAATAGGTGCTTAACGTTGCGTTGAAGCCCCCCTCTCTCCTTTGTAACGGTACATAATGCTGACGAAACCCCCCCTCCTCCCGTAAGGGCGTAAGTATTCATGGACGGTCCCTAATTTAATGATCAAATAATTTGTTCATTTTTTAAATAGGACTAAGACAGGCTAAATGAACTCTAACTTTGTTATGATTGTAGTATAGTTGAGACCACAGTAATATGGGATAGTCCGAAGTATTGAATGCCAGATACTATTCAAACGGATCAATTACTTACTCGATGGTCTTGGTAATAATAACATTATTTCAATCCATACACACAGGAAATAAGTGCTATTTTCATAATACACGTGTATTGATTTGTTTTCGTCACAAATAATATTTTCCAAACCCAAACCTCACTATGGCGGCAAATCGTGACGCGCTGCCAACCTAACAACTTAAAATGACTCCTACTATTAATATTGAACAAAAAATTTAAGCTTGAATTAAGTGGACATATAAGTAACAATTATATAAAAATAAAAAAGTTTCGTCTTCGAGAATCTTGTATACGAAACGGCTTTTCCGATATTGGGTCAAACATGGTTTCATATACACAAGAATGAATTTCAGTAAAACCTTGTTTGAAATTTTAAAAAATTCGGAGCTCTTGGGGGGGGCATGGCCCTCATGCCCCCCCACTAGAGCCGCCCCTGATTTGAATTTTCTGTTATATTGTAATCTGTTAACAAAAGGCAGTGTCAAGACACCATTGAGATATACGACAACTTGTGTCACAGCGTTTGGAAACGAGCAATGAGAACTTCGATTAGAAAACAAAGACCGAATAAATTCAATAACTGAACAAAATTTAAACCTCAGTAAATCAAATCACAAAGCTAATTACAATTGTGGGAACCAATATGAACATGTATATTTGAAAATGTTATTGCTTTCCCCCGAGCGAAGCTCGGTCCCCAGATATTATATTACTAAAACAGATGTCCGTTGACAATATTATTAGCGCAGCTGGATGCTTGAATTCAGAACCCTTGATTGGATGGCGGCAGACAACATTTTCATTCATCCACATGGCGACCAAAAGTCTATCGTTCATATCGCTGCCAGCAAATATCTCGGTAGAATTACGGCCGGAAAATCGCTTTCTTGTCCCAGGCTGACAAGTCTCTCGCCCTTTTTGGGCTCTCACATCTCTCGGTCGTAATACAAAACAATCGTTCTAGCTTTTCGTGGTCGGAAATCCGTCATCAATGCCGTGACTTGCAAGTCTCTCGATCTTTTTGCGGCTGGAAGATCGCTTTGTCACATTGCGAACGGCAATTCTTCCGGCAGTATCGTGACCGTGAAATCTCGGCCGTTTATACAGAGGACATTAAAAGTATTTTACACTATAGGCAAAATACAATAAGAATAGTTATGATCTAAAAGAAAAAACGAAAAAATAACAACTTGCACTGAATGTAAAAATAATTAGGTCTCGGTCGCTTAAAAGGCGTCAACTAAGTCTGAGTAAATCAAAAAATAACTAATTAATATAAACTGTTTTTATATATTTATCTACCTACACATAATATGTCCAAATTTAAACAGATATTTTTATTTTTATTAGTATTAAAATTCTGTAAGGAATGAATTGTCATTGTTTGTTTTGATCTCCCGCCAACTAAGCTGCCCCAACTCTACCTCGAAGTCTAGGCCCCAATTAATTCACGATCGTCCTTCGCACGCATTACATCATGCAAAAGCGAATAATGAGTTCTTATGAAAGAAAAACGCCGTGCCGTAAAATTCCTGTGTATGGGCTATATAGATTGCACGGCGCGGCGTATTTCCCTCCTAAAAACACATCATCCAGACTTTGCATGCCGCACGACCGCGAATAGTGGGAGATCGCCGCCTAGCCGTGTTCGGCCCATGGCAGATCGTTCACAAATTGCGTATCACGTTTTTTATTGAGAGTGGAATGACTGTCTGTTACTGGGAAAACTTCTGTCATCTAAAAATTCTTTAGAGTTAAGTTATTTGAATCTATTTAGTTGTGATCAAGAAAAAAGGTAGGCATGAATAGAAGGCATAAAGATTACGTAAATTAAACAATTTAAAGCACGCCAGTTATTAACTTCTTCATGTCTTAACAATTACCCAAAAATGGTTTCAAGGTATTAACTTTCCAATATGGGGTTAGTGTCCCAAGGGATTAGCACTAAAACTTGCCCCTTTCTCGTTCCTTCAACCCTGCACACTGACAGTGATTGCACGTCATTAACCCTTATTGCTTCATCAGCCGGAATGTTAAATCAGTGTTGCCACCTGTTGGCAGTAAAATGTGATAACCCACACTAAAATTTTATTTTTATGTCCGTTCCCAAGAATTATCATGGGTCATCACGTGATTTCTTACTATAGGAAGTATATATATATATATAAATTTAGATTGAAAATTTAAACTATATTCAACAATAAAGCTACTTTAGGAACCTCTTATCAAAATACCCCAGTTGTAGCAGACCTGCATACTCAGTGAATTTGAAATCCAAACGAACATTTTAAATTATTCTCAACTTTCATTTGTTTCATTGTTCATTTGCTCAACGTTCATTTTGTATTCATCACAAATATAATAAAAATTAAACATCTTCTTTTTAACTTTTACTTTCTCCCCCCTATACAATGTATATGGAGAAAGTATTGTTTTCGTCAAAATTTTCGAATTTGAGTTGGTAGTGGATATATTTGTTTTAGTGCTCCCTGAATCCAAAAAAATGGTTTTTGGCGTGGTGTCTGTCTGTCTGTGTGTGTGGATGTATGTGTGTGTGTGTGTGTGTGGATGTAAACAAAGCTAGAGACGACACCAGTGGACCGATTTTCATGAAATTTGGCATGTAGGTATAAAGCGGTGGTATCTCCAGGCGTATTTTTCATTTTTTTGAATTTTTGATTTTTAAGGGTATTTACACCATAAAAACCCATAAAAAATGACAAAAATCCAAATTTCTCAAAAACGGCTCTAACGATTTTGATAAAAATTTCATGGTTTTTAGTGCTTAAGATGACAAACAAAATGACACCACCCGCATGTCTGTAAAAATTCAGGTTCAGAAGCTATGGGGGTTTAAGTGTTAAAAAATTCATATTTTTGAAATTTCACAAAATCTGTGACCTCTAAAGAAAATTTACTTGCAACCATTAAATTTGACTTGAAAAACTAAATAATCTAGTATTTTGAATCATGAGTTTATGTCAACTGGTTGCGGAGATAATTGATATTTTAGTTCGGCGGTAAACGCAGTACGTTGTCCAATGTTATTCTCATGGCAAATATTTAAAAATCGATATCTCCGTTATTTACTAACCGTTTTTGATAACATTTGGCATATATTTGTGTGATAATTAATTGTTAATTTGTTTTATTTCACTAAATATGTTTTCTGGTTTTAAATTACTTGAAGGGAGAAAGTATGTGTCAGTTTCCTGATACCGTTTATTTTATATATTTTTTCCTTTGTATCGATGCGTGATGTACGCGGCTCATTCCCACACACGAGCAAGTTGCTTATGTGGGAATCATTATTTCACACAATGTTGTATGTAAATTGTAATATTTTCTGGAAATAAACGTTATTTTGAATTTGAATTGTTCAAGCCAACATAGCGAGATTTAACATGTTTTTGTAAGCTCCATAAGAATAACACGGGAAATGTGTATGCAGGTTTGCTGCCTCGAAAATGGAAATATTTGAAATTTTAGATCATTAACCATTAGATCTCATATAGATTAAGCCACAAACAAAGTTTTATCAAGATATGTTGAGAAATAACCGAGATATATAATTTTACTTAATTCCCATAAGGTTAACATTGGGACAACGTACTGTATTTACCACTTTCAATATCTCGGTAACCAATGGACGTAGATCAGTGATTCAACATACTAAATTGTTTGATTTTTTAAGCTGAATTCAATGGTGCCAACAAAAATTGGATACATTTTATTTTTCTAAGTAAAAAATTCAAAAAACCCATTTTTGGGGGGTTAATCCCCCTTTACCCCCCCCCCTCCCATGGTCCGATCGGGCTGGTTCACTAACTCGTCCGAGTGATTACCACTTTACACGTCTGTACCAAATTTCATGAATATCGGACCATATTTACGGCCGCTATCGTGTTATCAGACATATATACATATACTAGCAGGACCCGTGGCTTCGCCCACGATAAAAATACAGAATACGGTATCACTCTTAAAAAATATGGTTTTGCTTTTTTATTCATTCTTTTTGTTGTAAAAACATATTTATTTATACATGTCAAATGTTCTTTCATGAAACAGAAAAATGTTTTAGAAATTCCCCTAGTATACTTTGGTCTGCTGCAACGGGAGTATCCTATCCCTATCTAAAGGGCCTGTCTTTACTAAAAATACGACCATATCCAGCCCCCTACCAACAAAGGCCCCAAGGGTTTCGCTGTCCTGGGTAGGCTCCTGCCCAATATCGGCATCCTCCCTCGTGCAAGTGCTGTTTGTGTCGGCTGCCCAGTCGGTCTTGCTATGAGGTGGAGTGGATTGCGCTCGCACACTTGAGAAGCGAGATTACCTAGACTGGCTTACCCAAAGTCAAACACCGAGAAGCATTTATGGTCATTTCTGCTTACCGGCCGCACGACCTGAGCTTGCCCTGATGATGATCATGGGGCACGACTTATAAGGAGCGGCACCACTGGCTTTTTCGGCGAGCGTTGAAACTGCTCTCATCTATAGTATAAAGTGGCCCTTAGGTAAGACTAATATTGTTTATCTCCATCGTAGCAGACCTGCGCACTCAGCGAATTCTAAAAACGTTTTTCTGCTTCATGAAGTTACATGTGTGGGTAAATGTCTAGAAATTGTATTCATTGTCAAAATATTATTTTCTTAAGTTTTTAGGGTCTACCTTTGATAAATAAAAATTACAAATGCCGTACCAGCAATTTTTGAAAATTCTGATTAAATATTTAATGGTCTACTAGTGGCTTGAAAGGATTCAAGCCACTTAAATTCAAACAATACTTATTTATTATAGTACAAAATACCTTCATAGCAAACTAAATCTACTTTACATTAATATTTAGCCTACCACATGGCTTTTAATCAAGCATTAGCATCACATGTTTTGTGTAAACAAAGCAGACTTTTTAGATCCCAATGCTTTTTAAATGGCAGATATCTTAAATTATTTCTCGTTTTCTGGTGAATTTCAAGCAATGTCATTATTTTTCCCGCCATCACGGAATAGAGACCTTTAATTTGAGCCTAGCATCACATGTTTTATGTAAACAAAGCAGACTTTTTAAATCCCAATGTTTTTTAAATGGCAGATATTTTAAGTTATTTCTCATTTTCTGGTGAATTTCAAGCAATGTCATTATTTTTCCCGCCATCACGGAATAGAGACATTTAATTTGAGCCCTCTCCCATCTTTCTACGACTTGCCAGACGCCCACAATTTTGACGCAAAGAATCGCCTTACGAAATTAAATATATGATGACTAGAGGCTTGAAGGGGCTAATAGCCCCTAAGCATAATCCTTCTTTACTATAGTAAAAAATACCCTCTTAGAAAATAGGCTTTTGGATCCACAAAATTATGATTATTTCTAGCATTTGGTTTTAATTAAACAAAGCAGACCTTTTTATATCCTAATGGTTTTTAAATAACAGCTATTTTACGTTATTTCTCATTTTATAGTAAGCTTAAAGAAATTTCAGTATGTTCCCCGAGTCCCTGAGATGGAGACCTTCAGTTTCAGCCCCCTCCCATCATCCTACGACCTTCCAAACGCCCACAATTTCTTCGCAAAAGTTTCGCTTACGTAATTATATATATATCATTTAGTATTAAATCTGCATCGTTATAACATAAACTAAACAAACGTACTTAACTTTTTATAATTTTCAATTATGAAAAACTCAAACCCTTAATTATTATAAAATCAGAAAATCTTAAATTAAAAATATTTTTTGATATAGTACATTGAACATGCATAGTTAGCTGCATTTTGAAACAAATCCCACATGTCAACATCTACCATATGGCTTTGAATCAAGCATTAGCACCACATGTTTAATGTAAACAACGCAGACGTTTTTCAATCTTTTCATTCCCAATGCATTTTAAATGGAAGATATTTTTCGTTATTTCTCATTTTCTGGTATATTTGGACATAATCCGATATTTTTCCCGACCCCCTGGGGCCGAGACCTTTCATTTGAGCCATCTCGTGTCATCCTGCGAGCTGGCAAACTCTCACAATTTTGATTTTAAAAAATCGCTTACAGAATTAATAATATAGATATTGAACAAAAAAGTGGAAAAGCCGTCCCAACAATTTTTGAAAATTCTATAGTTAAAATAAATAGTTTACAGTTGCACACTCCACCTCTTTCGACAACGTCTGTTATAAGAAGAAAAGACAGGTCTTTCAAGAATCTCTAGTCAGTGATTTATTATATGTTATATCAAAACATAAAGTATAATGTAAAATTGTACTGAAGCATTTTATATAGTGTATTGCTTTTAAAATACATACAAAATAATTCATTAACCATCTGGCACCAAGAAACAAATACACAAATACAATTAAATAGCAGAACAAAACATACCATTCATTTACATAACCGGTTTTAAATTTGAATTTCATATGTTTTGTTAGTAAACAAATCTAACTAAAATTCTTTCAAAAACCCTTACATGGGTACCTTTAAGACGGGCCCAGAATTAAGCCCTGAAAGTTATCACGAAATTGATGGTGTATAAACCTACTCCATGAAATTCTACATGTATGTACCAAGTTTTGTGGCCATCGGTATAGTGGTGTCTGAGTTTATCAATGCCAACTGTATATATATACTAGAAGAACCCGTGGCTTCGCTCACGATAAAAATTAAACATTCACTATCACCCATCAATTATATCTTTTTGCTTTTCCAATTATTTTTCTTGTTGTAAAATCTACTTCTTTATACATATCAAATGTACTTCCATAAAACAAAAAAAGTTTTTAGAAATTTGCTCTTAGTACGCATATGCTGTGACGGGGGGATTCTATTCCTGCCTAAAGTGCCTGTCTATATAAAAAATGTGATCATATCCAGCGCCCCACCGACAAAGCCCCAAATGGTGTTGCTGCCCTGGGTAGGCTCATGCCCAATATTAGCGATCCTTCCTCTTGCAAGTGCTGTTTGCTTGTATCGGCTGTCCAGTCAATCTTGCTGTCAGGTGAAGAGGATTGCGCTCACACACTCAAGAAGCGAATTTACAGAGATTGGCTCACCCAAGACAAACGCCGAGAAGAATTTATAGTCGTTTCTGCTTAACGCACGGTATCTGAGCTTGCCCTGATGATGATCATGGGGCATGATATAAGGAATGGCACCCTTGGCTTTTTCGACAGCTTTGAATCTGCTCGCATATGTAGCATAGCAAGGCCACACTGTGGGGCCTTGAGCATAGTTACCCTTAATTTGAAATTTATTGCAACCCCGTCGCAGCAGACCTGCATATTAGAAATCCTATTTCTTTCCTTCATGAAGGCATACGTGTTAGATGAACCACAGAACATGACTTGAAATTTTATTCAATGTAAAAGATAATTTTCTTAAACTTTTAGGGTCTACCTTGAACGAAAAATTACAATTCCACTCCAGCAATTATTAAAAAGTGCTGTCTTACGTTTTTAGACTCTATATTGAACAAAAAGATTGAATTAGCCGTTCCGGCAATTTTTTTAAAGTGCTGTAGATGCAAACTCTTCCTCTTTAAACAGCAGTTTGTTGTAATAAAATTGAAGTCCTTCAAGTATAAGTGATCAGTGATCACAGAAGTCCTTCAGTAATATCAATTATTTATTTTATTTTATACTACATGCCAGCATTTTATATAGTGTATTGCACTTAAAATATATTCAAAAGTTTTAATTTATTAACCATCTGGCACCAAGTAACAAATCTTCATGTAAACAAATACAATTAAATAGCAGAAAGAAATACCATTAATTTACATCACCTGTTTTAAATTTTACTTCCACATGTTTTGTTAGTAAACAAATCTAACTCAAATTCTTTCTAAATCCCTGACATGGGTACCTTTAAGACGGTCCCAGGGCTAAGCCCTGAAAGTTATCACGAAATTGAGGGTGTATAAACCTACTCCAAGAAATTGTACATGTATCTACCAAGTTTCGTGGCCATCGGTCCAGCGGTTTTTGAGTTTATCAATGCTATATATATATATATATACCAACATCCTCTTTTATACTTATAGATATATATATATATATATATATATATATATATATATATATATATATACTAGAAGAACCCGTGGCTTCACTCACGATAAAAATTAAACATACACTATCACCCATTAATTATATAGTTTTGCTTTACCACTTATTTTTCTTGTTGTAAAATCTGCGTCTTTAAACATATTAAATGTACTTCCATAAAACAAAAAAAGTTTGTAGAAATTCGCTCTTAGTACGCAGGCCTGCTACGACGGGGGTATTCTATTCCTGCATAAAGTGCCTGTACATAAAAAATGTGACCATATCCAACGCCCCACCGACAAAGCCCCAAATAGTGTTGCTGCCCTGGGTAGGCTCATGCCCAATATCGGCGGTTCTTCCTCTTGCAAGTGCGTTTTGCTTGTGTCGGCTGTCCAGTAAATCTTGCTATCTGGTGAAGAGGATTGCGCTCACATACTCAAGAAGCGAATTTACAGAGACTGGCTCATCCGAGACAGAGAAGCATTTATGGTTGTTTCTGCTTAACGCATGGTACCTGAGCTTGCCCTGATGATGATCATGAGACACGATATAAGAAACGGCACCCTTAGCTTTTTCTACGGCACTATGAATCTGCTCGCATATGTAGCATAGTTACCCTTAATTAGAACTTTATTATGCACCCTGTCGCAGCAGACCTGCGTATTAGAAATCCTATTTCTTTCCTTCATGAAGGCATACGTGTTAGAGGAACCATAGAACATGGCTTGAAATTTTTTCACTGTAAAAGATCATTTTCTTAAGGTTTTAGGGTCTACCTTGAACAAAAAATTACAATGCCACTCCAGCAATTATTAAAAAGTGCTGTCTTACGTTTTTAGACTCTATATTGAATGAGCCGTCCCAGAAATTTTTTTAAAGCTGTAGATAAAATTAATTCTTTGCGGTAGCACACTTTTCCTCTTTAAACAGCAATTAGTCGTCATAAAAAAGAAGTCCTTCAAGTATAAGTGCTCAGTGATCACTGAAGTCCTTTTATTTTATGTTATACTACATACCAGCATTTTATATAGTGTATTGCACTTAAAATATATTCAAAAGTCTTAATTCATTAACCATCTGGCACCAAGTAACAAATCTTCATGTAAACAAATACAATTAAATAGTAGAAAGAAACACCATTAATTTACATCACCTGTTTTAAATTTTACTTTCACTTGTTTTGTTAGTAAACAAATATAACTCAAATTCTTTCAAAATCCCTGACATGGGTACCTTTAAGACGGTCCCAGGGCTAAGCCCTGAAAGTTACCACGAAATTGATGGTGTATAAACCTACTCCATGAAATTCTACATGTATGTACCAAGTTTTGTGGCCATCGGTCCAGCGGTGTCTGAGTTTATCAGTGCCAACTAAATAAATAAATAAATATATATATATACTAGAAGAACCCGTGGCTTCGCTCACGATTAAAATTAAACATACACATCACCCATCAATTATATAGTTTTCCTTTCCCATTTATTTTTCTTGTTGTAAAATCTACTTCTTTGAACATATCAAATGTACTTCCATAAAGCAAAAACAGTTTTTAGAAATTCGCTCTTAGTACGCAGGTCTGCTACGACGGGGGTACTCTATTCCTGCATAAAGTGCCAGTCTATATAAAAATGTGACCATATCCAACGCTCCACTAACAAAGCCCCAAATGGTGTTTCAGCCCTGGGTAGGCTCATGCCCAATATCGGCGGTTCTTCCTCTTGCAAGTGCTTTTTTGCTTGTATCGGCTGCCCAGTCGATCTTGCTGTCAGGTGAAGAGGATTGCGCTCACACACTCAAGAGGCCAATTTACAGAGACGAACGCCGAGAAGCATTTATGGTCGTTTCTGCTTAACGCACGATACCTGAGCTTGCCCTGATGATGATCATGGGGCACAACGTAAGGAACGGCACCCTTGGCTTTTTCGACGTCACTTTAAATCTGCTCGCAAATGTTACCCTTAATTAGAACTTTATTATGCACCCCCGTCGCAGCAGACCTGCGTATTAGAAATCCTATTTCTTATGAAGGCATATGTGTTAGAGGAACCATAGAACATGGCTTGAGATTTTATTCACTATAAAAGATAATTTTCTTAAGGTTTTAGGGTGTACCTTGAACAAAAGATTACAACGCCACTCCAGCAATTATTAAAAAGTGCTGTCTTACGTTTTTAGACTCTATATTGAACAAAAAGATTGAATGAGCCGTCCCGGCAATTTTTAAAGTGCTGTAGATGAAATTAATTATTTACAGTAGCACACTCTTCCTCTTTAAATAGCAGTTAGTTGTCATAAAAAAGAATTCCTTCAAGTATCAGTGATCAGTAGTCAGTTATTTATTTTATTTTATACTATATACCAGCATTTTATATAGTGTATTGCACTTTGAAAAAATCCAAATGTCTAATTCATTAACCACCTGGCACCAAGTAACAAATCTTCATGTAAACAAATACAATTAAATAGCTGAAAGAAATACCATTAATTTACATCATCTGTTTTGAATTTTACTTTCATATGTTTTGTTAGTAAACAAATCAAAATAAAATTCTCTTAAAATCCCTGACACGGACACCTTTAAGACGGTCCCAGGGCTAAGCCCTAAAAGTTATCACGAAATTGATGGTGTATAAACCTACTCCATGAAATTCTACATGTATGTACCAAGTTTCGTGGCCATCGGTCCAGCGGTGTCTGAGTTTATCAGTGCCAACTAAATATATATATATATACCAACATCCTCTTTTATACTTATAGATATATACCAACATCCTCTTTTATACTTATAGATATATATATATATATATATATATATATATATATATATACAAACCTCTTTTATATCTATAAGATAAATTCGAACGAATGGTGTTTTTTGCTTCTGGGGGCCCCAAAACGAATAGTTACCATGGTCTGGTGCTTAGGTCTTTTTTTATACAGTGAGTACTACGGTAATAGCCTCTTCCCTATAGGGGAAATTCACCAGTAGTGAAAATAGATAGCTTGAACCTAGTATGGTAGTATGGAAGGCTTTCTAAAACGCTTGATAATATAGTAATGGTTTACAATTTAAAAGTCCTAGAGTAGAATATCCACCGGTGATTTGAAAAGAATATTATCCAAATGAAGAGTTTGTTTCTAATTCGGCACAGGTCCAAAAATAACTTTTCCCCCCACCTGCTATGTTTGAAGGCTTTTTAGTCGTTGTAATGGGTGAGTAAAATAATAATTTGTCTCCCAGCGGTAGTACAGTAATTGCTTTATCTCTCGGCGGGAGACAAAGCAAACCCATAAGAATAACATTGAAATCAATAATTCAAAACTTAGAGCGCCTTCTAATGTCCACTCACTCAAGCAAATATGTTGCAGCTCAAAGCCTGATTTAGTGGCAGGACTAATCATATAAACTATGACATCAACAACAACCACCTGTGTGAGCGTCTTAAGAATTAAGCATGTAAGAACTTTGCAACAATCAGCTGATCGCAGATGCATGAATGGTTGCAGCTGTCCGGATGCAGGCGCTTATAGCAGAACAAAACAAAATTATTTTTTGCATTACTTACAAAGTTAATAGAATAATTGTTTATGGTCAGGATGTTTTATATTGCAGATGAGGGAAAAAACTTTGTGTGTATTTCGAGAGTAAAGCACATTGTCTCCCTCCTGAAAATTATCGCCCTCCAGGCTCGGGCGCCAACATTTTCACTCTGAGACAAAGTGTACTTTACTCACTCATCACAAACATAACTATTGCCTCCACCTGCTATTTTTAGACGTGTTTTACTCCTTGTAATGAATGAGTAAAACGATACTTTGTCTCCCATCGGAAGTAGAGTAATTACTTTGACTCCCACCGGGAGACAAAGTAAATCCATTAGAATAACATTCAAAACGATAGTTCAGAAATCGATCGCCTTCAAGTTCCCACGGAAACATGCAAATATATTTAAGCTCTACAGATTGCATGCGCTAACAGCTGATTTTAGAGGCAGGAATAAACTTATAAGCATAACTGACATAAACCAATTATCCAGCCTTATTAGCTAAATTCGACCATAACTCAGTTGATTATTAACCGATTTTCACAATTTTAGTGTCATTAGTTTGGATATTAAATTTACTAAAAATTGATGTCCACTATAACCTTTTGTAAAACAACAAACGTTTTCCCAGTATTTCTATTTAAAGATTTTATATGGCCATTTGAAAATTTACCTTTCGATCATGTTGATTATTTTTCAGCGTCTGACTTTGACTATTTTTAGGTACACACTGTGTTTAAAAAAAGTCGGTAAAAAACTTCGGAAATAAAAAATTTCTGAAAAATAACAAAATGAAAAATAACATGTGAACGAAGTTTCAACTTGGTCAGGATTTGTTAGGTCGATTAATTTTTCCATCCCTTAAACTTCCTGCACTGATATTAAAAATCGTTAATTAAACTATTTTATAAATAAAAAAATTATTACAAATCTATTTTTTGCATTTTTTTACGGAATGTTTGGAATTAAATTACGTTTAACTTTGGTCTGCTTTGGAAAAAACACTGATGAACTCAAGTTTTGTGATGATCAAGGACTGATTGGACACAAACAATGCCATGAGAAAGTAGCAGTGTGTTCAGAGAACAATGTATATCTTAAAACCACAATTTGAGTAAATGTGACTTAGGCAGGTTGTGAAAGGAGCTATTGAAATAAGAAACTAAATTTGTGGTTGCTTATTTATATTGTGATTTATAATAGTTAGATTTACATTGGTAGACCTACTCTAATTTAAATACCTTCACTAAACCTAAATTTAAAAAAATAGTTACAAATGAACCTATCTTTAGGAATTAATTAAAAACACGATTATTATTTTTAAACAAAAATAATTTTATCACCTAAGTTTGGTGAAAAAGTATCCACATCCAGGGTGTAAAAAAATAAATCAATCTTAATGTGAAAAATCTAAAATAACGACACCAAATACATCCAAATTGTTTTGTAATGAAAAACCCCGAATACTGTACTAAAATATGAAAATATTTGGTCAAAGCACATGCATTTGAATAAAAATTGGCTTCGGTCATCCATCATTCTCCGTCGTTACTTTCAACGACTTTGCCTTCGCAAACACTTAAGCCTCTTAGTAAAAATTGCAATCTTTCGATACAAAAAAAAAAATCAACTGCAAAGTTTCTTGTATTTGCTCTTCGTGTATTCTTAAAAGTACTGGCTGATGGTGTCCCGCTTCGCTGAGAAAAAGTAACCAAACAAATAAAAACAAATGCATCAGCTATTCAGCCCTTCTCTTTATGATCATGCCCTGAGGAAAAAGTTTTTTAAAATTATGATTTTCCTTGAATTTTCTCACCGAGACCTTTTATTCAAGTACAGTGTTAATGGGGGTCTTACTTGAGGCTTTCTCAAAAGTAACGGGAATAGTTTGGGCATTATACATAGATTAGCCCGTTCCATGGCTTCTCTCACCTTAAAAATTTTAGTCTAACCTTGATATGGAAAATCTGAAAGGACTGAATTAAAAAAATAGTATGTCAAGGAATATGTAATGAGAGAGAAAAGGTCTGTTTTTGTGTCGTGGCGTTGTGTACGTTAAAAAAACAGTAATTTCAAAGTAGATAGTGTAGGTTTTTTATTCACTGTCGTGACTAAAAAACGACTGAACCGATTTTAACTTTAAATTTGTCAATTTTAAGGTATTTCTACGCAGATTTTTCAGTACGTCTCAGAATTGTCAAATAGAGTATCAATTGAATACGGAAAAGGGCTGAATGTTTGGAACAGTGACGCTATCCATCGACAATGTTTAAAACTCGATTCACTTAGTTTACAACATACGTACATTAATAGTTTTAAAGGTCAACCACAGATTACAGTGGATATTTTTCCTGTGCAGACGGGACACCGTCAAATTAGATGAAAAATAAATTCGACAAACTATTGTAGGGCATAATTGCAATACATTAAGGAGGTCCTAAGGGAAAAAGTATAACTCCCGCTGCCTGAATAAACATTGCGCCACATTTTATTAAAAAACAGACTAAGGTACAAAAACTAATGGTGGATTGAACCTAAGCTAAATGTGACTTTTATAGGCGTTTAGTACGTATGGCACAAAAAATGACCAAATAACCATAAAACCGCGATGAAGGGAATCAAATTATAAATAAATTACAACAACGTATTAGTTTGCGAGGATAAATACCCTCTGTTTCATGGAATGAAATAGAAAATGTAAACAAAAGATCGTCCATCGTATTTATAAGAGAACATTTCAAAATTTCGACTCTGCCAAAAAACCTTAAAACTTAGAATTTTAAAATGATTGTCCTTAGCGAATGCCTACAAAAATACCCCCGTCACAGCAGATCTGCGTACTCAACGAATTTCCATAGGATTTATTTTATATGTGTGAGCGTTCAACTTATTTGAAGGAAAGTATTGTTTGAATACGTTAAGTAAATAATATACTAAAAACGTATATTTAATCATTAAAGCTCATGAATGATTAAATAGAATTTTTAACAACAGCAACATGAGAAAAGTTAAAGAGAAGACCACTTTGGTTTTCATTAGTAATACACACACTTTTGTATTTTATATAATTCTTAGTCTTTTAATTTTTATAACTGTAATCTTGTTATAGTATATAAATGTCAACAAACATATAATCAGTGAATTAAAAACACTCAAAACAAACAAATAACTTAATCTCATGAAAAAATTAAATTAAATCATACTAGTGGCTTGAAGGGGCTAAAAGCCCCTAATGAGTGCAAATTCAAACAATCCTTATTCATTATAGTACAAAATACCTTCATAGCAAAATGATTCTATCTTATATTGATATCTAGCCTACCATATGGCTTTGAACCAAACATTAGTACAACATGTTTAAATGTAAACAAAGCAGACGTTTTAAGATGGCAGATATTTTACGTTATATCTCGTTTCCTGGTGAGTTTCAAGTAATTTCAGTATTTTTCCTGACCCCCTGGGACCAACACCTTTAATTTGAGCCCTCTCCCATCATCCTGCGAGCTGTCAAACTCTCACAATTTTGATTGAAAAAAATCGCTTACAGAATTAATAATATAGAAGATGGTCAATTTTATAATTAATTAAAACATCCCTGTTGCAGCAGACCTAAGTAGTCTACCCGAGAGGATAGCAGGGGTTTTTCCCATGACGTCATCAGCTGCGCCGACGGTCATGGGACCGTGACGTCATCAGTCCCGTGATCTGCATCTGTCACGTGATCAGTCAATCGAAAGATGACGTATTTTTTTTAATTTCTAACCTCAATTACAGTACCTCGGATTATCCGGACCCCACATTATCCGGACCCACATTATCCGGACCCCACCAAAGATGGCGGCGCCCATGGGGTTGGCGCGCTTTTTTCCCGCGCAGCCGCCATTGTTGGCGCGCGCGCGCTTTGTTTGGCGCGCTTTTTTTTGGGTGTTTTTTTGTGGAGAGTGACGTACGAGGAGGAGGGGTGTGGTAATGCGAAGAGGGTGACAGTGTTGGACGGCCCTCGAAGGCGCCCCCCGCCCCCGCCCCCGTCCCCCGTGGACGTATTTCCGCCGATGGGATGGTGTAGTTCGATCGTTCGCTACTAGGTGGTGAAAAATTTCACACTGCCGTGGCCGGGTTTCGAACCCGGGTCTCTGAGTTGGTGTGCTTCCGCGCTAACCACTAGGCCAAGACGCTGTTGTTCTGTCTTAGTGATTTTGTGGTATATGAGAGGGTGAACCGAATTTAACTCGCGTTTCCCGCCGATGCGGCGGTGTAGTTCGTTCGTTCGCTACTAGGTGGTGTTTGCACTGCATTGCCGACCTGTTCCTTGCCCTGCGGCGTGGCCGAAATTCCTAACCTCACTTTTTCCCGCCGGTGGTGGCGGCCGTGGCCCGCCAAAACGTGACACCGGGTTGACGTCACAAGGGTCTGCCCCCGTCCCTCGCTTCCGTCCCCTGTATCAGTGTTGGCAACTGTAGACAGTGAAAACATTCATATTTATATAAATAACACAATATGTTGTGTTATATTATTCCCCTATAGCGTTATAATACTATATAAAGTGCAGTTAATCACATAGAGTATTAAAAGACATATATATACTATATGATATGCCGGGTATGTTACATTAGTCCTTTGTAATGTTATAATATTATATGAAATTTTAGTTAAAATTAAATAACTCGGGAATGGGCGAATTAATGTAGCTAAAATTTGGTATTTGGGTACTTCTTAGCCTCCTCTACCTTTTTTCAAGAACTTATACCCCCCTCTTACCCCACCCACCCCCTTTTTTTCTTCTTTTTCTTTTAAAATATGGCTAAAAATATATAAAATCGTCGATATCTCGAAAACGGTTGGTCCTAGAGCAATTTTGGGCCCTAAAATCGCCCCTCCGGACATCCGACCTCATGGGGAATATGACCTTACCAAAAAAACTTAACATTTGTAACGTGTTTTGCATCCACCAAAAATGTAGGGGTAAATACCATGTAAAAATTTAAAGTTTAATAATTAAAAAACTGCTTGTCCAAATGCAATAAAATTTGGTACTTAGGTACTTCTTAACCTCTTCTACCTTTTCCATAAACTTATACCCCCCTCTTACTCCACCCTCCCCCTCTTTTTGTTCTTCTCCTTCTCAAATATGACTAAAAATATATAAAATCGTCGATATCTCGAAAACGGTTGGTCCTAGAGCAATTTTGGGCTTGAAAATCGACCCTCCGGGCATCCGACTTTATGGGGAATATGACCATACCAAAAAAACTTAACATTTGTAATGTGGTTTGCATCGACCAAAAATGAAGGGGCAATTATCATGTAAAAATTTAAAATTTAATAACTCAAGAACTACTTGACCGAATTTAATAAAACTTGGTATGTGGATACTTGTTAACTTCTGCTACAATTTGAAACATACTTATACCTTGTATTGTGGGTGAGTATCTAGATAATTGAAGGGGCTACATTTAAAAATTTAATGTCTTAAGAAGTAGGTGATGGATATTGATGTAGCTTGGTGTATAGGTACATGTCAACTTATGCTAAGGCTTAAACTGGGTGTTGCAGATTGCATCACAGAAATTGAAGGGGCAAAAAATAAAACATTATATCTCAGAAATTAATTATTGGATTTTATTTAAAACTTGTATATGGGTATATTTGAGTCTCTACTACCTTAGTCTGTACTTTTTTATCATATATTGAGGTATTAAGTCATTAATTTAAATATTAATGGGAAAATTAACATTTATTGTCCATAAAGGAAATGGATATTTAATAATTAATTTTGCTCTTGTAGCTTTTAAATAATTGTCCTTTTGATTTGTGTAGTCAGTTTACTAGCATTGACTTGTGTAGTTAGTAGTATTGAAGTCACATGATCTATCTTGACTTGTGTAGTTATTCATGTACCAAGGGCCATTACTCATGCATCATGGGCTCTCACTATTAAAAGTGAAAAATTCCAGGCCCATCTTAAAAAGTATAGAATAATAGTTTATAATTATGATAAAAAAGGACGGGATGTTTACTTCTCTGGTGGTAATGAGGATGCTAAATTCAAAATTAATCTGTTGTTTCATGATGGGCATTATAATGTACTAACTAACTTAACTGCTGCGTTTGTCTGCCATTATTTTTGTGAAGCCTGTCATATTCCCTATAATAACAAAGGTGACCATCGATGTTCTAATCGGAGTCTTTCGTGTCATTCTATTTCTTCACCCTATAAAATTGAAAATGGAGGCATAACCTGCCGCTTTTGTAAGCGCTTTTTTCAAAACTGAACGGTGTTTTATAGCTCACCAGGGTCAGATTTGTAAGACTATACAGCTTTGTCATAGTTGTAAAAAATTAGTTTTCCCAACCAAATGTAAGACAGCCCATGTATGTGGAGAGGTTTACTGCCAGTCATGTGAGGATTTTAAGGATCCAAAACATCAATGTTACATTCAAGTTGATCGGAGATGTCCAAAAGACCGTGATTTTTTGTTTATTTTCTTTGATTTGGAGACTCGTCAGGATGAATTTCTTCCCTGTGACCCTGAAATGAAAGTTCACAAGGTCAATTTATGTGTTTCTCAGCAGTATTGTTTCAAATGTATCAATGGTGGGGAGTGTGAAACTTGTTCAGAGAGGCAAAGAGTATTTGAGGAGGATCCAGTAAAACAGTTCATGGCGTATGTAATGGAAGTGAGAAAACAATTTAAAAACCTATGCATAATTGCCCATAATGGCCAGGGTTTTGATTTTCAGTTTGTATTGGAGTATATCATGGAAGAGACTAAATTCATACCAAACATCACTCCCCGGGGAACAAAGTTAATACTGATTGAAGTTGCCAATGTACGGTTTATAGATTCACTTAGCTATTTCCCCATGACCCTCTCTGCACTCCCCAAAGCTTTTGATCTGCCTCCCGAAAGAAAGAAGGGCTATTTCCCTCATTTGTTTAACACTCTGGTCAATCAAAATTATGTAGGTCTAATCCCAGAAAAAAAGTATTACTGTCCAGAGTCAATGTTTGAAGAGACCCACTTAGCTTTTGAGAAATGGTATGCTGATCAAGTTGCTAAGGACTACCGTTTTGATTTTAGAAAGGAGTTGTTAGAGTACTGTATATCAGATGTAGAGATTTTGGCACAAGCTTGTACTAAATTCAGAGCTTTACTTCTTGAAAAATGTAATGTAGATTCATTTCTAGAATCAATTACCATAGCAAGTGCCTGTAACTTGGCTTTTCGCCGTAATTTCCTAAAACCTAATACTATTGGCTTGATCCCTAAAAAAGGTTACCGTTGTTCTGATACTCGGTCAGTGGCTGCCATACAGTGGCTAAGCTGGGAAGAAGAAAAGCGTGGAGTAAGAATCGAATATGCTGGGCGAGGAAAAGGAGTTAGGATTTCTGGCTCAAAAGTCGATGGATTTGACGGAGAGTGAATCTATGAGTTCCACGGGTGCTCCTGGCATGGATGCCCCAAATTTTTCCCTTACAATAGAGAGATTTCACTGTAGGAGGATCCCTCTGATCCACTACATTTGAGGTATGAAAGGACTTTGAAAAAATGGAAAAACTAGGCAATGTAATACAAATGTGGGAGTGTGAATTTAATCAGTTGAAGAAAGATTAGAAATTAAATCACTTGATTCAGCTTTCAATTTTGAACACTTTGCCCTTAAATGCTAGAGATGCTTTCTTTGGGGGTAGGACAGGGAATGCAAAAACCTACTACAAATGTGAAGAGGGAGAGACAATCCAGTATGTAGACGTGAGTTCCTTGTATCCATTTGTTAATAAATATTGTAAGTATCCCATTGGCCATCCCACAATTTACATAGGGCATAATGAATGCCAAGAAAGAGGTTTGAAGGTTGACGGGCTGCTTGAATATAAGATACTCCCCCTTCTGATCTCTACCATCCTGTTCTTTCAACGCGCCTTCATGATAAGTTAATGTTTGTTCTATGTCGTACTTGTGGTGAAATGTTACACAAAGGTGAATGTTTTCATGAAAGAGAGGAGAGAGCATTAGTAGGAACTTGGACCATGTATGAAATCAGAAAGGCAGTAGAGAAAGGGTACGTTACTTTAGAAATGTATGGGCTATGGGAGTATGAGATGACTACATATGAGGAAGGCGGACTTTTTACTGATTTTATTAACAAGTTTCTAAAATTAAAGCAAGAAGCATCAGGCTACCCTTCTTGGTGCCATACAGAAAAGGACAAGGACCTGTATATTTCAAAGTTTTTAGAACATGAAGGTATTCAATTACAAAAAGATAAAATTGCTAAAAATAGGGGACTAAGGTCAGTACCTAAACTTATGCTTAACAGTTTTTGGGGAAAATTTGGCCAGCGTGAAAATATGACAAGAACTTCGCTTGTTAGGAACTCTAAGGATTTTTTGCGTTAATAACTCAGCCTGGAAGTATTGTAAAATGTGCTGAGATAATAAATGAAGAAGTACTATTAGTCAATTGGCAAAATGTAGATGAGGCTAGTGAGTCACTTAAAACTGTGAATGTTGTGATTGCTCCTTATACTACAGCACATGCTAGATTAACTTTGTATGAACATTTAAAAGCCTTAGGTGACCAACTATGACACTGATAGTTGTATCTATTACTTCCGGGAAGACTTGTACAGAGTACCAACAGGAGATTACCTTGGGGAGATGACAGATGAGTTGACAGGCTATGGCCCAGGCTCTTATATTGTGGAATTTGTCTCTGGCGGACCAAAGACCTATGCATACCTTGTCTTTTACTTGAACAAAAAGATCTTGTAGCGATTGCCCGACATGCCTCGATAGTTACAGCATGTGTCCAAAGAGCGTTGGGCACCTACCCAGTAACCTTCCTTACATCCCCAGTGATGGGTGTGTACGAAGCTGAGTCTTGAAAGCTTCTTCTGTGGACAGACACCCACATTTTTGCAGGGCTAACCCCTGGTAAGTCCATATGGGGATGGCAGGTTGGCTTAGCTGCCTTAGAAAATGATTTCCTGTGTCTGCCACAGACAAGGACTAAAGGTCCGGTGTGAATGTGAATCAAGGGTTTAGTAAATTGAGGCGCTCAGGTTTGAGGAGAACTTGAGCTACTTCTTTGAAATGCCCGGTATGAATGTGGAACAAGGGCTTAGTAGACTGTGGCGTCTAGAACTTAGAAAATTCTAGGCTACACCTTCGAACGGACCAGAGTGCATGAGAAATAAAAACAAATAATCCAAAAAAGAGTGAGATTAGGCCTACTGGGGAAACTCACTATAATAAAAAAACGCGCCATGCTTATTTAATGATACCTACCGTGGTGTGAAAATTGAGCACTCTAAATCAATAATTTTAAACTTATAGAAATCTCCAACCCATCAATAAATGTGCATTTACTACAGCTGAAATAAAGTTGATCCTCAGTCAAAATATACTTATCATATGATTTTTGTGCAGAGAGAGTAACGTAACAGTAAACCTAATTGATTTATTCAGTTGCTTGGTCTCTATATTAATATTCGATAGTAAAAATTGTCCATGTTCAAGGTCAAATATATGAGGCAACGGAACGGAAGAAGGGAGCACCGACACGGCGCTCCCTTCGATTATCGTATTTTTACAGTGTTAGTTAGTGAATACGGCTTGCATGAGACTATCTTCTTACGAAGTTTTACTTTTGAATGGTATATGTTAGGTGTGCACAAGAATTTCTTTAAAGTAAGTGGATGTTAAGCTAAAACATTTACTAAAGTCAAGTTGATTTATTCAGTTGGTTAGTCTCTGTATTATTATTTAATGGTAAAAGTAGTCCGTAGTTAAAGCCAAAGGAATAAGGCGATAGACCGGAAGTAGATAGCACCGAATCGGTGCTCTCTTTGAATATCTAATCTTATACAGTACTTGCTAAAAAATCTGGCTCATATGAGTCAATCTACTTATGACGTTTTACCTGTAAGTAGTATAGTATACAAGAATTTCTCACCATCGGACGAGTTCGGGTTCTGGCTCGAGTTGAGAAAAGAGTCGGCTCGAGTCGGTAACCATCGGACGAGTTCGCGTTCTGACTCGAGTTGAGAAAAGAGTCGGTCTGAGTCAGCAATCCCCAGACGAGTTCGTTTCCGACTCGATTTGAACCAATAGAGTTGCAGTTTTCCGAGTTGGTGACTCGTTAGGATCCGAGTTTGGTAATCTTTGTACGAGTTCGTGTCTAACTCGAATTATGTCATGGCGGCCAACCGGTAGTCATTGTGTTTCGTATGGACAGGAAGAAGAGAGCACCGATTCGGTGCTCCCTTTGAACATCGTATATTTTACAGTGTTGGACTCAAATGTACCCATATACCAATTATAAATAAAATCCAATAGTCAGGTTAAGTTAGGATAAAATAGGCCAGGTTAAGTTAGGTTAAAATAGGTCAGGATGAGTTAGGTTGAAAGAGGTCAGGTTGAGTTAGGTTAAAAATAGGACAGGTTAAGTTAGGTTTGACGGCGGCGGTCGGTCAAACCGAGACTTGGCATCGAAGCAGCTAATGAAATATTAATTAATATTTCATAAGCAGCTAATGAAATATTAATTAGTTTGACCGACCGCCGCCGTCAAACCTAACTTAACCTGTCCTATTTTTAACCTAACTCAACCTGACCTCTTTTAACCTAACTCATCCTGACCTATTTTAACCTAACTTAACCTGGCCTATTTTATCCTAACTTAACCTGACTATTGGATTTTATTTATAATTGGTATATGGGTACATTTGAGTCCAACACTGTAAAATATACGATGTTCAAAGGGAGCACCGAATCGGTGCTCTCTTCTTCCTGTCCATACGAAACACAATGACTACCGGTTGGCCGCCATGACATAATTCGAGTTAGACACGAACTCGTACAAAGATTACCAAACTCGGATCCTAACGAGTCACCAACTCGGAAAACTGCAACTCTATTGGTTCAAATCGAGTCGGAAACGAACTCGTCTGGGGATTGCTGACTCAGACCGACTCTTTTCTCAACTCGAGTCAGAACGCGAACTCGTCCGATGGTTACCGACTCGAGCCGACTCTTTTCTCAACTCGAGCCAGAACCCGAACTCGTCCGATGGTGAGAAATTCTTGTATACTATACTACTTACAGGTAAAACGTCATAAGTAGATTGACTCATATGAGCCAGATTTTTTAGCAAGTACTGTATAAGATTAGATATTCAAAGAGAGCACCGATTCGGTGCTATCTACTTCCGGTCTATCGCCTTATTCCTTTGGCTTTAACTACGGACTACTTTTACCATTAAATAATAATACAGAGACTAACCAACTGAATAAATCAACTTGACTTTAGTAAATGTTTTAGCTTAACATCCACTTACTTTAAAGAAATTCTTGTGCACACCTAACATATACCATTCAAAAGTAAAACTTCGTAAGAAGATAGTCTCATGCAAGCCGTATTCACTAACTAACACTGTAAAAATACGATAATCGAAGGGAGCGCCGTGTCGGTGCTCCCTTCTTCCGTTCCGTTGCCTCATATATTTGACCTTGAACATGGACAATTTTTACTATCGAATATTAATATAGAGACCAAGCAACTGAATAAATCAATTAGGTTTACTGTTACGTTACTCTCTCTGCACAAAAATCATATGATAAGTATATTTTGACTGAGGATCAACTTTATTTCAGCTGTAGTAAATGCACATTTATTGATGGGTTGGAGATTTCTATAAGTTTAAAATTATTGATTTAGAGTGCTCAATTTTCACACCACGGTAGGTATCATTAAATAAGCATGGCGCGTTTTTTTATTATAGTGAGTTTCCCCAGTAGGCCTAATCTCACTCTTTTTTGGATTATTTGTTTTTATTTCTCATGCACTCTGGTCCGTTCGAAGGTGTAGCCTAGAATTTTCTAAGTTCTAGACGCCACAGTCTACTAAGCCCTTGTTCCACATTCATACCGGGCATTTCAAAGAAGTAGCTCAAGTTCTCCTCAAACCTGAGCGCCTCAATTTACTAAACCCTTGATTCACATTCACACCGGACCTTTAGTCCTTGTCTGTGGCAGACACAGGAAATCATTTTCTAAGGCAGCTAAGCCAACCTGCCATCCCCATATGGACTTACCAGGGGTTAGCCCTGCAAAAATGTGGGTGTCTGTCCACAGAAGAAGCTTTCAAGACTCAGCTTCGTACACACCCATCACTGGGGATGTAAGGAAGGTTACTGGGTAGGTGCCCAACGCTCTTTGGACACATGCTGTAACTATCGAGGCATGTCGGGCAATCGCTACAAGATCTTTTTGTTCAAGTAAAAGACAAGGTATGCATAGGTCTTTGGTCCGCCAGAGACAAATTCCACAATATAAGAGCCTGGGCCATAGCCTGTCAACTCATCTGTCATCTCCCCAAGGTAATCTCCTGTTGGTACTCTGTACAAGTCTTCCCGGAAGTAATAGATACAACTATCAGTGTCATAGTTGGTCACCTAAGGCTTTTAAATGTTCATACAAAGTTAATCTAGCATGTGCTGTAGTATAAGGAGCAATCACAACATTCACAGTTTTAAGTGACTCACTAGCCTCATCTACATTTTGCCAATTGACTAATAGTACTTCTTCATTTATTATCTCAGCACATTTTACAATACTTCCAGGCTGAGTTATTAACGCAAAAAATCCTTAGAGTTCCTAACAAGCGAAGTTCTTGTCATATTTTCACGCTGGCCAAATTTTCCCCAAAAACTGTTAAGCATAAGTTTAGGTACTGACCTTAGTCCCCTATTTTTAGCAATTTTATCTTTTTGTAATTGAATACCTTCATGTTCTAAAAACTTTGAAATATACAGGTCCTTGTCCTTTTCTGTATGGCACCAAGAAGGGTAGCCTGATGCTTCTTGCTTTAATTTTAGAAACTTGTTAATAAAATCAGTAAAAAGTCCGCCTTCCTCATATGTAGTCATCTCATACTCCCATAGCCCATACATTTCTAAAGTAACGTACCCTTTCTCTACTGCCTTTCTGATTTCATACATGGTCCAAGTTCCTACTAATGCTCTCTCCTCTCTTTCATGAAAACATTCACCTTTGTGTAACATTTCACCACAAGTACGACATAGAACAAACATTAACTTATCATGAAGGCGCGTTGAAAGAACAGGATGGTAGAGATCAGAAGGGGGAGTATCTTATATTCAAGCAGCCCGTCAACCTTCAAACCTCTTTCTTGGCATTCATTATGCCCTATGTAAATTGTGGGATGGCCAATGGGATACTTACAATATTTATTAACAAATGGATACAAGGAACTCACGTCTACATACTGGATTGTCTCTCCCTCTTCACATTTGTAGTAGGTTTTTGCATTCCCTGTCCTACCCCCAAAGAAAGCATCTCTAGCATTTAAGGGCAAAGTGTTCAAAATTGAAAGCTGAATCAAGTGATTTAATTTCTAATCTTTCTTCAACTGATTAAATTCACACTCCCACATTTGTATTACATTGCCTAGTTTTTCCATTTTTTCAAAGTCCTTTCATACCTCAAATGTAGTGGATCAGAGGGATCCTCCTACAGTGAAATCTCTCTATTGTAAGGGAAAAATTTGGGGCATCCATGCCAGGAGCACCCGTGGAACTCATAGATTCACTCTCCGTCAAATCCATCGACTTTTGAGCCAGAAATCCTAACTCCTTTTCCTCGCCCAGCATATTCGATTCTTACTCCACGCTTTTCTTCTTCCCAGCTTAGCCACTGTATGGCAGCCACTGACCGAGTATCAGAACAACGGTAACCTTTTTTAGGGATCAAGCCAATAGTATTAGGTTTTAGGAAATTACGGCGAAAAGCCAAGTTACAGGCACTTGCTATGGTAATTGATTCTAGAAATGAATCTACATTACATTTTTCAAGAAGTAAAGCTCTGAATTTAATACAAGCTTGTGCCAAAATCTCTACATCTGATATACAGTACTCTAACAACTCCTTTCTAAAATCAAAACGGTAGTCCTTAGCAACTTGATCAGCATACCATTTCTCAAAAGCTAAGTGGGTCTCTTCAAACATTGACTCTGGACAGTAATACTTTTTTTCTGGGATTAGACCTACATAATTTTGATTGACCAGAGTGTTAAACAAATGAGGGAAATAGCCCTTCTTTCTTTCGGGAGGCAGATCAAAAGCTTTGGGGAGTGCAGAGAGGGTCATGGGGAAATAGCTAAGTGAATCTATAAACCGTACATTGGCAACTTCAATCAGTATTAACTTTGTTCCCCGGGGAGTGATGTTTGGTATGAATTTAGTCTCTTCCATGATATACTCTAATACAAACTGAAAATCAAAACCCTGGCCATTATGGGCAATTATGCATAGGTTTTTAAATTGTTTTCTCACTTCCATTACATACTCCATGAACTGTTTTACTGGATCCTTCTCAAATACTCTTTGCCTCTCTGAACAAGTTTCACACTCCCCACCATTGATACATTTGAAACAATACTGCTGAGAAACACATAAATTGACCTTTTGAACTTTCATTTCAGGGTCACAGGGAAGAAATTCATCCTGACGAGTCTCCAAATCAAAGAAAATAAACAAAAAATCACGGTCTTTTGGACATCTCCGATCAACTTGAATGTAACATTGATGTTTTGGATCCTTAAAATCCTCACATGACTGGCAGTAAACCTCTCCACATACATGGGCTGTCTTACATTTGGTTGGGAAAACTAATTTTTTACAACTATGACAAAGCTGTATAGTCTTACAAATCTGACCCTGGTGAGCTATAAAACACCGTTCATTTTTGAAAAAAGCGCTTACAAAAGCGGCAGGTTATGCCTCCATTTTCAATTTTATAGGGTGAAGAAATAGAATGACACGAAAGACTCCGATTAGAACATCGATGGTCACCTTTGTTATTATAGGGAATATGACAGGCTTCACAAAAATAATGGCAGACAAACGCAGCAGTTAAGTTAGTTAGTACATTATAATGCCCATCATGAAACATCAGATTAATTTTGAATTTAGCATCCTCATTACCACCAGAGAAGTAAACATCCCGTCCTTTTTTATCATAATTATAAACTATTATTCTATACTTTTTAAGATGGGCCTGGAATTTTTCACTTTTAATAGTGAGAGCCCATGATGCATGAGTAATGGCCCTTGGTACATGAATAACTACACAAGTCAAGATAGATCATGTGACTTCAATACTACTAACTACACAAGTCAATGCTAGTAAACTGACTACACAAATCAAAAGGACAATTATTTAAAAGCTACAAGAGCAAAATTAATTATTAAATATCCATTTCCTTTATGGACAATAAATGTTAATTTTCCCATTAATATTTAAATTAATGACTTAATACCTCAATATATGATAAAAAAAGTACAGACTAAGGTAGTAGAGACTCAAATATACCCATATACAAGTTTTAAATAAAATCCAATAATTAATTTCTGAGATATAATGTTTTATTTTTTGCCCCTTCAATTTCTGTGATGCAATCTGCAACACCCAGTTTAAGCCTTAGCATAAGTTGACATGTACCTATACACCAAGTTACATCAATATCCATCACCTAGTTCTTAAGACATTAAATTTTTAAATGTAGCCCCTTCAATTATCTACATACTCACCCACAATACAAGGTATAAGTATGTTTCAAATTGTAGCAGAAGTTAACAAGTATCCACATACCAAGTTTTATTAAATTCGGTCAAGTAGTTCTTGAGTTATTAAATTTTAAATTTTTACATGATAATTGCCCCTTCATTTTTGGTCGATGCAAACCACATTACAAATGTTAAGTTTTTTTGGTATGGTCATATTCCCCATAAAGTCGGATGTCCGGAGGGTCGATTTTCAAGCCCAAAATTGCTCTAGGACCAACCGTTTTCGAGATATCGACGATTTTATATATTTTTAGCCATATTTGAGAAGGAGAAGAACAAAAAGAGGGGGAGGGTGGAGTAAGAGGGGGGTATAAGTTTATGGAAAAGGTAGAAGAGGTTAAGAAGTACCTAAGTACCAAATTTTATTGCATTCGGACTAGCAGTTTTGGAGTTATTAAACTTTAAATTTTTACATGGTATTTACCCCTACATTTTTGGTGGATGCAAAACACGTTACAAATGTTAAGTTTTTTTGGTAAGGTCATATTCCCCATGAGGCCGGATGTCCGGAGGGACGATTTTTGGGCCCAAAATTGCTCTAGGACCAACCGTTTTCGAGATATCGACGATTTTATATATTTTTAGCCATATTTTAAAAGAAAAAGAAGAAAAAAAGGGGGTGGGTGGGGTAAGAGGGGGGTATAAGTTCTTGAAAAAAGGTAGAGGAGGCTAAGAAGTACCCAAATACCAAATTTTAGCTACATTAATTCGCCCATTCCCGAGTTATTTAATTTTAACTAAAATTTCATATAATATTATAACATTACAAAGGACTAATGTAACATACCCGGCATATCATATAGTATATATATGTCTTTTAATACTCTATGTGATTAACTGCACTTTATATAGTATTATAACGCTATAGGGGAATAATATAACACAACATATTGTGTTATTTATATAAATATGAATGTTTTCACTGTCTACAGTTGCCAACACTGATACAGGGGACGGAAGCGAGGGACGGGGGCAGACCCTTGTGACGTCAACCCGGTGTCACGTTTTGGCGGGCCACGGCCGCCACCACCGGCGGGAAAAAGTGAGGTTAGGAATTTCGGCCACGCCGCAGGGCAAGGAACAGGTCGGCAATGCAGTGCAAACACCACCTAGTAGCGAACGAACGAACTACACCGCCGCATCGGCGGGAAACGCGAGTTAAATTCGGTTCACCCTCTCATATACCACAAAATCACTAAGACAGAACAACAGCGTCTTGGCCTAGTGGTTAGCGCGGAAGCACACCAACTCAGAGACCCGGGTTCGAAACCCGGCCACGGCAGTGTGAAATTTTTCACCACCTAGTAGCGAACGATCGAACTACACCATCCCATCGGCGGAAATACGTCCACGGGGGACGGGGGCGGGGGCGGGGGGCGCCTTCGAGGGCCGTCCAACACTGTCACCCTCTTCGCATTACCACACCCCTCCTCCTCGTACGTCACTCTCCACAAAAAAACACCCAAAAAAAAGCGCGCCAAACAAAGCGCGCGCGCGCCAACAATGGCGGCTGCGCGGGAAAAAAGCGCGCCAACCCCATGGGCGCCGCCATCTTTGGTGGGGTCCGGATAATGTGGGTCCGGATAATGTGGGGTCCGGATAATGTGGGGTCCGGATAATGTGGGGTCCGGATAATGTGGGGTCCGGATAATCCGAGGTACTGTAATTGAGGTTAGAAATTAAAAAAATGACGTCATCTTTCGATTGACTGATCACGTGACAGATGCAGATCACGGGACTGATGACGTCACGGTCCCATGACCGTCGGCGCAGCTGATGACGTCATGGGAAAAACCCCTGCTATCCTCTCGGGTAGACTACTGACCTACATCTCCAGCCATTTTCAATAAAATATATTATCAATCCTCATCATTATAAACATACCATATATTATGCTACATTTTCAAGCAGTTTAGACCAAGACATCCCCTCCCAAATTCTCATACTTTTTTTTATTAAATTTAAAAATAATTTGTATTTTTTGATATAGTATATATTTTCTGCAAAACCTTGATCAATTAACTCTAACTATTAAAAAAATACAAATAAAATATTTATCACCTCAAAATTGAATCATGTGTTCAGAATTGCATTAAAAAATCTGTTAAATCAGATTAAAATTAAATTAAAATTAATTTCAATTATTTAAATTTAATAATTTAAATTAAATTATTTACGATACTTTTTTAATAAAATGTTATGGATATAAGTAAAAAAATATACCCAACATAGGTAATAAAATTGCATTGTCCCATAAGGCCTGAACGGAAAGATGAATATGGAATAAAAAAAAAAAACAACAACAATACCCTTGTTGCAGCAGACCTGCATACTCAGCGAATTTCAAATGCAAAACAACATATTTCAATCAAACATAGCAAGATTTGACATGTTTTGGTAAGCTCCATAAGAATAACATGGGGAATGAGTATGCAGGTTTGCTGCTACAGGTATATTAAAACTGGGTGGTTTTAATTCAATGTTTAGTAGATCTGAACTAGAAGAAGCTATTTACCAAGTTTTAACAATATATGTTGAGGAATAACCGAGGCATAGAATTTTACTTATTTCTCATAAGGTTATTGGGACAACGTACTGTGTTTACCACTTTCAATATCTCGGTAACCAATGGACATAGAGCAGTGATTCAAAATACTAAATTGTTTGTTTTTTTGAGCTGAGTTCAATGGTGCCAACAAAAATTCGATAAATTTTACTTTTCTATGTAAATAACTCAAAAACCCCATTTTTGGGGGGGTTTATTCCCCTTTACCCCCCCTTCCGGTGGTCCGATCGGGCTGGTTCACGAACTCGTCCAATTGATTACCACTTTACATGTCCGTACCAAATTTCATAAAGATCGGACCATTTTTGCGTGCTAACAGACATATATATATATATATATATATATATATATATATATATATATTCGAACGAATGGTGTTTTTTGCTTCTGGGGACCCCAAAATGAAAAGTTAACATGGTCTCGGACTTAGGTCTTACCATGAGTACTACCGTAATAGCTTATTCCTTTAAGGAAATTCGCTAAAAACCCTTAAAACCAAGATGAAAGAAATTAAGTTATATTCCGCAGTAACATCTATATATATAATTCCGTAAGTCAAATTTTTGTAAAGAAATTGTGAGTGACTGGATGGCCGTAGAAGGATGGGAGGGGTCTTATTTTAAAGGTCTTGACGTGAATTTTGAGGGAAAACTATTCATTTTTCTTATTTTTTTACCATAAATTCGCAACAGAATAAAAATTTTCCCATTAAAACAACATGGGGTTTAATTTGTTTACATTAAACATGTGGTGCTAATGCTTGATTTAAAGCCATATGGTAGATGTTGACATGTGGGATTTTTTCAAAATGCAGCTAACTATGCACGTTCAATGTACTATAACAAAATATATTTTAATAAATTTAAGATTTTCTGATTTCATAATAATTAGGGATTTGAGTTTTTTTCATAATTTAAAATTAAAAAAGTTAAGAACGTTTGTTTAGTTTATGCTACAACGATGCAGATTTAATACCAAATGATCTATATATATTTACCTTAGGGAAATTTTTGCGCCGAAATTGTGGGCGTTTGGAAGGTCGCAGGATGATGGGAGGGGGCTGAAATTGAAGGTCTCCATCCCAGGGGCTCGGGGAAAATAGAAATTGCTTTAAGCTTACTATAAAATTAGAAATAACGTAAAATAGCTATCATTTAAAAACCATTGGGATGTAAAAAGGTCTGCTTTGCTTATTGAAAACCAAAAATGCTAGATATAATCATAATTTTGTGAATCCAAAAGCCTATTTTCTAAGAAGGTATTTTGTACTATAGTAAAGAAGGATTATGCTTAGGGGCTATTAGCCCCTTCAAGCCTCTAGTCGTATACATTTGTGAACCTAACTACCAGCTGACTGATAGAAACATTGAAAATGTAAACAAAAAATCGTAAAACACTCTTTTTATATAGAAAAATTCGAAAACGTTGTCATCGTTGAAAACCTCTTTAAACTTTGAATTTTGAAAAGTCCGTACTTAGCGGATGCCTACGTCCTAAAAGGAATATCCAAGCAAAATTTCAAGGTTTCAAGCCACGTAGTTTGGGCTGTGCAATAATTATAGGTGAGTGGTATTTGACAAATATGTAGTACTAGTAGTTGCCCGTGGCTTCGCTCACGGTAAAAATTATAGTCCTACCTTGAATGAATGAATGAATGAATGACTGAATGAATGAAAATCTTTATTTAACCATGCAAAATTTAAATCATGCAAAGTTAGGGCCACATGGCCCTTTCTTACACTTAACATGGATGAAATAAATATATACAAGATAACAACAGAAGGATGAGCTAATAAATAACTTGAACTATTTACATAAAAAATATAACTAAAAATAAACTTATCTGTTATTTACAGAAAATGTATACAAAATCGGTAATACCCCCGTCGCAGCAAACCTGCGTACTCAGCGAATTTCCAGTTACAAAATATCCAGTAATTAATCCGTTATTACTAAAAAAAAGAAAATAAACAAGTGATATATTTATACATTAAAATATTATATTATAGCTTGTTTTACAAAGACTTTGTAAAAAATATTGGTAAATGACTTAGATGAAAAAACACAAAGATTTCATATAATGAAGTAGGCAAGAATGTTTATTTTTTAAATTATATCAACATAAAATTGTTTAAAAATCAAAATTCTATGAAATACATTGATAAACTGAAAAATTACTCGAAGCGATTCCTTGAAAACCTCAGTAGGAGCAAATAGGAAATTGGGTAAGCCAACATTCTGCTGCCCTGATACTAAAGGAAATTCGCTAATAACTTAGTGACCAATGGACCTAGAGCAATGATTGAAGCTACCAAATTGTTTGTTTTCTCGAGCTGAATCCAAAGGTGAAAGCTATAATTTCATAACTTTGATTTTACAATTTGAAAATCTCAAAAAACCCATTTTTTGGTTGGCAAAAAGGGGCCTTCCAGAGATATTTTCGCTTATATCTCGGAGACCAATGGACTTAGAGAAATGATTTAAGATACCAAATTGTTTGTTTTTTCGAGCTAAATCCAATGGTGCAAACAATAATTGGATAAATATAATTTTTCAATACGAAAAACCCAAAAAACCCATTTGGGGGGTAAAATGGGGCCTTTACCCCACTTTGGATATGTCGATCTGGCTGGTTTACGAGCTCGTCCAAGAGAATCTAGTTTTACATGTCTGTACCAAATTTTGTTACGATCGGAGGATATTTACGAGAGTTATCGTGCTGACAAATCTCAAAAAATGAAAATTCTATTTCCCATATAAGCCCATGTTAAATTTTGAAACAAATCGTGATTTTTGCAGGTGAAAATGCGTTTTCACAATAAACTCACTTCATATCCAGAAAGTACACATAAAAAGCTGTCAATTAATATAAATATTAATATGATTGCTGAGGTTACCCTGAACGGATATTTTTTGTCCATTCTGTTCTGTTAAAACGACGGTAATATCTTATTTCTAAGGAAATTCGCTAAAAATAAAAAACAATTATTTTTTCCAATCACACACTCAAGAACACATGCATCAGAAATCGCGCAATCACGGAAACCCTAAGACGCGCCAGCCGAGACCATCCACTCAAGATAAAGTGCTTTCAGTGCCGCCACGGGCGAATACGGACTGCTCCCCCTTAGAAGGTAAAAACAGTGGCATACGGATTGCTCCCCCTGCCAAACCGGTCAGATTTTAACCAGCGCCGACATACGGATTGCTCCCCCCTTTCCGTTTTAGAATGCTTCTAGACATGACTGTATCAATGGTCAATATTAGTACAAATAATTGTTTTGGTGTTTTTGCAAGATGGGGTGCACTGTGCAATTTGCTATTTCTACCTGCACCTGGGCGTCTTTTGAAAAACTATCATTAACGACAAATGCGTGAGAGTAATTCCACGCTCATTTCAATAGTAAATTTTATCACACTGACCCAAATGTTACAAAGGAACTGATAAATGTACAAGACTTTCGTGCATACTACGATAAATAGTGTGCTGGATAAGCCAGGGGAGACTGATGGGAGAGCCTAAAAGGAAGGCAAAGAGGAGCTGAAACCTCAAAGAAGCCAAAGAAAATTATTCAAACGGGAAAATTTCTCGAAAAGAGTTCCTTACGTAGTAGTAAGTAAGCGATACAGAAAGTAAACTGCCTTATGTAAATGTGTCAATCTTTATTACTATCATGTAAAGAGAGCAAAATTAATTTTTGTTTAGATTGAAACAATATATTTAGGCCTACTGTTTAAAAACTTGTTTTTATTTTTCTAATATCACCTTAATCCAGTTACATTTCATTTCCAACATAAGCATTATAACTGGATTACAAATGTTTGCACTGAATTTCAACGAAAACTAAAGTTGATAATGATCAACTTTATATAGTTTTAATATGACATAACTCATGTGTCCGCAGTTTCATAATGGAATCAATGTCAATTTTTTTATTAATGGCATTGATAAATAGATTCAGTGGCAACTTGTTTTTTATTAGCGAATTTCCTTAAAGGAATAAGCTATTACCGTAGGTCTCATGGTAAGACCTAAGCCCGAGACCATGTTAACTTTTCATTTTGGGCCCCCAGAAGCAAAAAACACTATTCGTTCGAATTTTTAAATATGTATCTATATATACTAGAAATCGCCAGTGGTCGAAAATTCGACCAATTTTCAAAGTGACAAACAGGGAAAGCTAATTTTGTAAATGATCCCCGCATACACCAATGCGTTTCAAAATACATTTTATATAGTACATATTTTCCATGTAAACACGTAATATAACCAAATGGGGGCCAAAAACAAAAGAGATAGACTCAATCCTTAACTAATTATTTTACTTCACTTCTGGCTTATGGCATGGTTTTTAGTAATTAGTATTTTATTAAGGTTCCATGTTTATTTTTTAAAGACATGATTATTGAATCAGAGGAAAGTAAAACTTCAGTCATCAAATCAGTTTATCCTGTACACCCCTTACCACAGTTCTCTCCTTCCCTCATTCTCTACTTCCCTTTCTTCCGACCTTCTTTCCACTTTTCCCTCATTTTCTCCTTCATTCTCTTCTTACCATCTCTCCTCCCTTCTTTCCTACCATTTGGAACTTTTTCCCTCCTTCCCTACCCTTCGGATCTTTTTCCCTCCTTCCCTCTCTTCCTATTATTTTCACTAAAATGTAATATATATTTTAGCCAATATTCCACCAATAAAAACAAAATTTGAATATAATGTGTCCATTTGTACTCCGGTTGCCAGGCCCGGTGACAGCATTTTCGGGCCCCTGTGCAATTGAGAAACCCGCCTTTTTTACTCACTCGATTCTGGGCCCCATTTTCAATAATCTCGCGTGGATCCGGGCCCCCCTGTGAGTCCAGGCCCCTGTGCATTTGCCCCCCCTGTCGCCGGTTGCATGTCAATTAGTACACTGGATGGTAGAAACTTAACTTAATGTACTTTTTTCTTCCCTTTTATCAGCAAATTTTTATCTCTTAATCTTATTTAAGAAAGTAAACTTTATTTTTACATATATATATAATGTAAAATGGAACACATTTGAGTATGATATCCTTAATCTTCTCTAAGTAGTCCTGATTTCATCAAATTTTATATTTTCACTCCATGCCCCAATAATCTGTGGCTTATTGTTTCTACATCAAATCTTTATTCTACGAAAAATAGCATGTGATAACAGCTACATATGATGCTAACTTAGTTTACATTTGGTTGTTATATTATAATATCACCAAAACAGCAACTCATAAGGCTAATGTTAATTTTTTTGAAATTTTAAATTCAATTTTGTACATTTCTAAAAGACTAATATAAATTTCAACGGGATTCTGCACATCTACAGGAAAATACAATTCTATAGGTGTGCTTAGATTTTTGCTACAATGCACACAGGCTGAGAAAAAAGGAGTACAAAAACCTTATGGGAAAAATGCTTGTCTATCAATATAAAGATGTATATATATGCAATAAATGACAAGAGCTGAGTAGCCTTTGTTAGATTCTATTATTATATATTATATAGATTATATATATATATATATATATATATATATATATATATATATATATATATATATATATATATATGTCTGTTAACACGATACCGGCCGTAAATATGGTCCGATCTTAATGAAATTTGGTACAGACGTGTAAAGTGGTAATCACTCGGACGCGTTCGAGAACCAGCCCGATCGCACCACCGGAAGGGGGGGTAAAGGGGGGTAAAACCCCCCAAAAATGGGTTTTTAGAGTTTTTTACATATAAAATTACAAATTATCCAATTTTTGCTAGCATTATTGAATTCAGCTAAAAAAAAAATTATTTTGAATTTTGAATCACTGCTCTATGTCCATTGGTTTCCGAGATATTGAAAGTGGTAAACACAGTACGTTGTCCCAATGTTAACCGTATGGGAAATAAAGAAAATTCTATAGCTCGCTTATTTCTCAACATATCTTGATAAAACTTGGTAAATGGCTTCTTCTAGTTCAGATCAACTAAATATTGAATTAAAACCAACCAGTTTTAATATACCTGTAACAGCAAACATGCATACTCATTCCCCGTGTTATTCTTATGGGGCTTACAAAAACATGTCAAATCTCGCTATGTTGAATCGAAATATGTTGTTTTGCATTTGAAATTCGCTGAGTATGCAGGTCTGCTGCAACGGGGGTATTTTAACATATTTTTCTAAAGTCACCTTTAGCATTGAATTTCTTTGATAAATTAGTGACAATATTTTATGATTGAATTCAGATTTTAAATGATTTATTTAACATATCTTAAAACATATTAGTTACAAACAGTTTATTAAACGATTTGTAGATTAGGTATAAATCTCGTGTCACGAGAATAGTCATCAAATTTATACGGCAGACCTCACTTACTAATCAGGCCAGATAAGTAAGTGCTTTGAAAGAGTACAGCCTCGTCTAGAAATATTGACAAGTATTCCAACACGAGGAAATAGCGAGGGGGAGCAATCCGTATATCGATTTAAAATCTGACCGGTTTCGCAAGGGGAGCAATCCGTATGCCTCTTATTTTACCTGCTAAGGGGGAGCAGTCCGTATTCAGCCGCCGCCACAAACTGGGAACGCTTATCAAGGGATCTGATCTCCAAAGGTAGGGCATTCCACAGACGGCAGGCGGTAACAACAAAACCCCTGTCATAAGCTGTGGTCACATGATGAAGTATACGCAAAGTGATTGAGGAAGAACGTGAAATACGAAAGCTATCTTAAGACACAAATTTAAAATCGGTTTTAAAATATTTCGGAAAATTAGTTTTCGAAATTGAGAAAAGCAATGATAGAATTTTAATTTCTCTTTGATAGTGCAATTTCAAAATGTATGCCTCAATGTAGCATGACGGTATACGCTCACCGCGTCTCAGACTATATACATGTTTCAGGCAATAATTCTGAGATCGCTGTAGTATACCTGCCTGAGCAACAGTCCTGTAATTGATTACAGAGTTGCAGTAAGTAAAGTGGGACAGTACTAATGATTTAATCAAGTGTAGTTTAGTAAGCTGTGGTAAAAAGTTCTGTAGTTTTTTGAGTGAATTTATAGAGGCAAAAACCTTTTTACGTATGTCAGTAACTGCGTCGTCCCAAGAAAGTGTGGAGTTAAATGTCATTCCAAGATTCTTTACTTTGTCGTAGTACGGAATTGCATTGCCATAGGAACCGTGATAGGATTGATGGAGTCAAAGTCAATGGAGTTTTGAAGTCGAGAATGGCAAATTACTATTGGTCTAGTATTTTCGTGATATAGTCTCATGGTTTTCAGTCCAAGTAATTATTTAATTTTTATCTTCATTTATATTTTCGTTTACTTTTTTGCGGTAAAATTGCAATATATTTGCAAATCGTCAGCGTAAATGTGGTATTTGCAGTGGAGCAGAGTTGTGTGTATGTCATTGGCGTATATTACAAATAGCAGAGGTCCAAGGATTGATCCCTGAGGCACACCGCATGTAACAGTCTCCCAGTCTGATCTTGTATTCCCAACCTCAACACATTGACGCTGATCTGACAGATAAGATCCCAGCAATTTAAGATCATTTTGAGAAAATCCTATGGCTCTTAATTTCTGCATTAATAAATCATGGTTGACCCAGTCAATTGCTTTAGAAAAATCTAATAAAGTTAGAATCGTTCCCTGTCGTCGTTCCATAGAAAGACGAATGTCTTCAGTGACTCGAAGGAGTGCTGTTTCCGTACTGTGTGCTGTTCTAAAACCAGATTGATAGTCAGATAAAATGTTACTGTCCGTGATGAATTCAGTGAATTGACAGTGAACGATTCTTTCCAGGCCTTTAGATAGAGCGGGCAAAATGCTTATCGGCCTAAAATCGCGACAGGTTGTCAGGGCTGAGACCTTGTTTAAGGGACGGATAATGGCAGACTTCCATAAAGAAAGGAGAGAACAGTACCTTAAAGATGCATTAAAGATGTATGTGAGAGTAGGGAGGATAGCAAAGAGTATGTCTTTGACCAGAAGAATGGGAATACCCAGAACCGACAGCGTTACTTCGGATTCTGCGGATAGCCATCAACACATCAGACTAAATGACAGGCTTGAAATCAAACTCAGGATATCCTAGATTGGGGGTTGGGGTGTTGACTAAATTGTTTAAATAACTATTGTCTTTATTGTGATTGATATTTTGACTGCAAGAAGAAAAATTACGTTTAATTCATTAAGAGGGATGTGTACTGTTGGAGGATCAGATAGTTTCCCGAGATCAAGACTTTTAACTTTACGCCATAAAATTCTAGATGGTTGCTTTTGATTTTCAAAAAGTTTACGAATGTATCTGAGTTTTGAATTGCGCAAAAGCTGTTTTACTCGATTTCGAAGGTGGCGATATTGTTGTTGCAATTCGAGATTTTGTGAGCGCTTCGCTCTTCTAAACAAACAATCGCATTGCCATCAGATTTTTTATTTCAGGAGTCATCCACGGAACAGGATTTCGCTTCGTCAGACGTTTTGTAACAATTGGGGCGTGTTTGTCAAAAAAGATTTATCATGGAAGAATTTAGCTCCTGAATCATTTTATCAACTGAATTTAAATTTTCAATGAGGTGCCATGGGGTTTGCTGAACATCGAACATAAAATGAGCCTCATTCATATTTTTAAAATCCCGATATTTAAAAAATTTGTCTTGGGCTTGGGTGTTTTGATTAAGTACACACAGTAGATGAGATCAAGCCTGGATATTGCGGGAACTGGAAGCTGCCCATGATGGCAGCTTGGATATCTTGATGGTTTGAGACCACAAGTATGTCCAACAGGGTGTCAGAGCCGGCAGCATGATGTGTGGGTTCAAGTGGAAGTATAGCCAGGTTACATGAGTCAAATATGGTGGTCAGCTGTCTGTATTGGTCAGCTGTCAACCTTGATATGTCGAATCTGAAGCGACTGAATGAAAAAGGTTTTATCAAAGAATATGTAATATCGAGGTGTGTATATACAAATAGCTGTTTAAATAAATAGGTCTGTTTATATAGATATAACGCTGTTATGGCGTTCTGAAGGTTAAAAAAAACATTTATTTCACAGTAGATGATGTAGGTTTTGTTTTCACAGTCATAACTCGAGAACGACTAGACCGATATAAATGTTAAATGTGTCAATTTTAATGTAATTGTTCGCAGATTTACCAATACGTTTAAGAATTATCGACATCGACAGCGATTTTGAATCAGTCGACAGTGTTTCAAAATCGCTTAATTTAGTTTATAATTTAACATATATGGGTGATTATTAATAGTTTTAAAGGTTAACCATAGATTCTAGCACTTATTTTTTCCGTACAGAGCCGGGACACCATCGAATCAGATGAAAAAGGAATTCGCTAAACTATTGTAGGGCATGATTCTAATACATTAAGGGAAAAAACTCACGCTGACTAAATAAAGATGGTGCCTAATAATTTGTTAATGATTAAACAAATAAGGTACAAAAACTAATTATGGATTTAACCTAAACTAAATGTAGCTATATAGTACGTATAACCTAAAAAATCAACCAAACAACCATAAAACCAAAACCATGATGAAAGAAATTAAATTGTTAAACAGCTGTAACAACGTATCCTTTTGTAAAGCTTATTACCCTCTGCTTGAATGAATTAAATTGGAAATGTAAATAAAATATCGTCCATAACATTTATATGGGAACATTAAAGCTTTTTCTCCACAAAACAACCCTTGCAACTTGGAATTTTGGAAAATCCATTCTTAGCGGATACCTTCACCATAAAAGGTGAATATTTACGGATACCATCCATGGAAATTTTCAAGGTTCTAAGTCAAGTAGTTCGGGCTGTACGATGATAGGACAGTGGAATTTGATAAATATATAGTAGTTTTACGATGATAGGTCAGTGGTATTTGACATATACTGTATACAGTAGATAATATAGTTATAACTTGTATTCAGGGATTTGTTTAAAGGGCCCCCGCTGCCGAAATAAGAATGGAGCCATATTATACAGGCTATATTCTTTAAAAGATGAGCTACTAAAACTAACTAAATGTAACTTTTATACAGTACATAATTATATCCTCAAAATAAATCAACAAAAAATCCGTAAAGTCATGATGAAAGAAATCAAATTATAAGCAGCTGTAATAGCTACTTACATTTTTGTAAAGCTAACTACCAGCTGACTGATTGAATGAACATTGAAAATGTTTTCCAACATACTTTTATATGATAAATTTTAAAACTTTAACCTCGCTGATTACCCCTTAAAACTCCGAATTTTGAAAAATCCGTTCAAAATTTAGCGGAGGCCTACGCCTTAAAAGGAACTTCCACGCTAAATTTCAAGGTTCTAGGTCAAGTAGCTTGGGCTGTGCAATGATAGGTGGTATTTGACAAATATATAGTAAAGATAGTAGATTATTATTATTAAGGTGACAATTAATTATCAGCAGTCTCAGCTCAGCTCTGATTGGGTGTGGACGTGCTCTCTCCTGACTGGTGATTCTTGATACTTGTGATTTCTGAGTTATTTTGTGTTCTTGTTTTTCTTTTCAGCGTAGTGTTTTTGTGACTGCTTTCACAGTTCACTGTTTTAGCTGTGTTTTTGTCCAGGTTATCCTGGCTATGTGTTATCTTGTTATGTTCTAGGTTTTCATCCACCTGGAGATGGGATCAGATTCCAGATCTCGAAACGTCGTGAAACTTGTTTTTTACTAATCAGTAATGGCAAATGTCCGCAAAAATCAAAATCAAAATAAAATTAATTATGTTTGAGGGATGAATTTAAAGCTAATTTCAGGTCAGCTTAAATTCAACCGTCTCGTCAAAGATGAAAAACACAAATTGATCGTAGGCAGGGAAGTAAATTATCATTTACCATTTTTTATTTACATTTAAATATGGTTTATATGTAAATATATATCAAACAAAAAAATATTACACAAAAAACATGATAAAAAAATATGGTTTACACGGAAACACTGTTTTGAAATGTATCACATCTATTCTAATGTTGTCACCTTAAGGCCTGGTGGTAATCAATAAGGAAAGGTTTTGTTTGTTTATTAGTCTTGTCATGTAGTAGTATGTTACGTAACTAGGCCGAAGATACGTGTAACGTACGATACTTTTCATCATACTACTCAGAAAAAAACATACTTTCAATCATAACGTACTCCTTGCATAAATCAATATGTTTCTCAATTCTTCGATCCTAACCTATAATAAGCAAACAAACACTTGCTACTACTGCCAGTGCTGCCACTACATTTCTCTAAAAAGTAACCTTTTGTAAACGTCGGTTTGCTGCATATCAGCTGATTGTTTACTTCTGTTTCCAGTAATAGTAGTCCGAAAGGCCGGAAAGTTTTTTCTGGACTAGTATCGGCAAAAGACAACTTTCGAGCCGACAAAAATAAACAGAAAACATACGTTTCTATGTCAGTATGACGAAAAGAAAATTTACACATTCTAACTATAGCTCGAACAAATAAAGACATTTATTGTATAACGTCGGTTATCAGGCGTCTGGGGGGAATGAACCGCTATCTAAACAAACATTGAACACTAGAACCATAAAGTTATGTACATACAAAACCTGAATCAGGTCGTTTGTATGTCATCCCTTAAAACGATCCTGATTCCGATTTATTAGAACGATTTAATGAGGAAGTTAAATATTTTTGCTATTTACAGTGAACTATTTTAATTAAAATAGATTTTTACAACGAAAGCACTATCCAACCTAGTTTATAAAATAAAAATACCCTCAATAAATTAAAAATTATTTTTTATTAAAAAAATTTTTAATTGAAGATATAGACTAGATTAAAAAAAATATGCTTGTATTGCAAACTTTATTTCATACTTATATAAACTTAAATGTTTAACGCACTCACTACCCTTCTTCACCCATTGGCCCTTCATCACTGGAGGTACGATCTGGTAAAGGATTTTACACATGAACTCGGTCAGTATATACATACATAGGTAACTTTTAGCCACGCACGATGTCCACATCATGCGATGCGAGCTCGTTGGGAGGTATAAAATTGGTGGTTGCGTAACTAGCGATTCCTCCTGTGACGTATTCATGTCTACTTTCAGTTGAGGAACTAGTTCTGGGGCCCTATTTTTGAAATGAGTGAGAAGTAATGGAGCATATTGTTGAATGCTCATTTTAAGATTTAAGTTGTTTTTAATTGATGTGATGCTCGGTCTAAATGATTTATTTAACCATTTGAAATTCGCTGAGTATGCAGATCTGCTGCAACGAGTGTATTCATCTTGGTTGGGAGGGAGCTCGAGCAGCGCCATTGTGAAGTCTACACAGACTCGCAGTCTTTACTGCAGTCATTTGTTTCATGACGAGAAAATTATTCAAACCTTAACGAGAAATACGTGAGGTTCTTTCTTCCCTATTCTCTGCGCTATAAAAATATAACCATAGAGTTAAGGAAGGTTATTTCTATGAGGAAGGAAGAATAAATCGCAAAAACGGATTAATTAAAGAAATAAACTATAATCTGTATGGAGAGCTTAACTGTTTGCTAACACTGAAATTTTTTATCGATTTACAATCAATGAGTGAAATTTAAAATGTAAACTTATTTAAATTACTATCCATTCCACATAAATAAATTCTCATATATCGGATGTTTCAAAAACACCGTCAAAACGTTGATGAATTAACTGTAGAGTTTCTTGCTTCATTTGGATCCTATATTGTAACAAAATACCTCCAAATGTAGCTATAACAAATTTAGCTATACAGGGTGAGTTTCTACTTACACCATTAACTTCACCAATGGATTCTACCCATTAAAACAAACAAAAAAAAGTCATGTGAACCCATGTCCTATTCTCAACCGTTTAGCGATTATCACACATTTTACGATTTTTAAAAAATACTTGACTTGGTTCCATTTTTTGAGTAGTACCGAAGTAACCAATTGTCCTACAGAGTTATACTTAGTACCAGTAGAAAGAGCATTAAATTTTCTATAAATACAAGGTCATTTGACTTTCAAAGGTATCAAGACCTTCCGTTTATAGTGAATGCAAAATAAAAATTTGTTCAAATGAAATTTTTTCATAAACTTCCATGCACTTTTTCTTTACATTTGTGTGTTACTAAGAGATGTTGAGTTTAACGAAAAACTTCCTCATTTAATAAGCATTCAAATGATGTACATATTTAATACTTTACCAATACGTACAATAGCGAAAACACAATAGATCTGGAGTAAAACACGTATTATTGCTATAGTTTTAACAAACACTGTACTTAATTAAATTAACTTATGCCTTCTTTTATTTTTCAAATCAGCTGTGAATCTGTGAATCTGTGACTCTGTGTTGGTTTATATCAGCTGTCATAATAGACTTGCCTGAATCAGCTGTTTTAAACTGTATTGTTGTTGCAATTGATTGAATGTTTTCTTTGTTCAACTGTTTCCTGTTTTGTTTGTTCGTTTTATTTGTTCAACTAATTTAGTAATTTAATTTGTGTTGTAAGTTTTTTTTTTAATATGGAACCTTTTAAAAATAGAGAATATACCGATATTCTCCTTGTGTACGGGTTTTGCTCTTGCAACGCGGCTGAAAGCCGACGTGAATACAGTCGACGCTTTCCAAACAGAAGGCTGCCTGATGTTAGAACATTTGTCAGGGTTCACCAGGCTTTAAACCAAAATGGAAGGTTTCCCTCTAGGAGTCGCTTGGTAGGCAATGTGATTCAGGACGTTGGTTTAGAAGAAGCTATAGTAAACCGCGTAGAAAGAGATCCTAGGATCAGCACAAGAACTTTGGCCCGTGAATTTGGCGTATCACAGTCGTATGTATCAAAACTATTGCGTAAAGAACGGCTACATCCGTACCATTTTATACGTGTTCAGACTCTTGAACCGAGAGATCCTCCACAAAGACTAGAGTTTTGCCATTGGATAAGACGTCATGACCGCGGTGAAATCCTGAAGAGAATTTTATGGACAGACAGATGAATCCTCGTTCACACGCGATGATGTTTTCAACTTTCACAATGAACATTACTATGCCGTTGAAAATCCGCAAATGGCTCGTGAATCCCGCAGCCAGACAAGGTTCAAAGTGAATGCATGGATCGGATTGATTGGAGCCCAGCTAATTGGACCCTACCTTGATCTACCTACATCATTGAATGGCGCACAGTATCTTCAGTTCCTAAGTGAAGTTCTACCAGAACTTCTTGAAAACTTGCCACTGCATTTACGTCAGGGCATTATATTTCAAGCTGACGGTGCTCCTCCACACTTCGACAACGCAGTGCGGAGACACATCAACAACAATTTTGACTTGTGGATAGGAAGAGGTGGAACTGTTGCTTGGCCACCTCGGTCCCCTGACCTCACCCCTATGGACTATTACGTTTGGGGCTTTCTAAAACAAGAAGTCTATCGCACCCCAGTAAACACTGCTCAAGAAGTGAGGGATAGGATCATGAGGGCTGCTGCAAGACTTCGTGATGAAATAAATTTAAAGGCAACTGTTAGAGAAATGCGGAAACGGGTCCAGACATGCATAAGGGCAAATGGAGGACACTTCGAAAACCTTCTCAAGTAGAATTGATTTTAGGCTTGTTAAGTTGCTTGGTGATTACTTTAATTCTTTGTTAAAATTATAGCAATAAGATGTGTTTTACTCTTGATTTATTGTGTTTTTTTCTGTCGTACGTGATCT